>JANCMC010022637.1:308848-399483 GCA_024363005.1 Charaxes varanes
GCGTTTCTTTCGGTTTGTCAGAGTTTCCGGTTATCCTTTAAGGCCTGCAACGCAGCTGCGAGCCTCCTGGTGCAGCAAATGTCAGTGGACATCGGTAATCACTTCGGTGAACCGCCTACCAGTTTGTCCCTTGTAATACAAATAAGAGAACCTGTAAGAATGTTTAATGTAAGAAAAACTCTTAAAGTATGGACTTTGCTAATTACAAAGACAACATAATTCAATACCCAAATTTGTACTAATGGTGCCATATTATGTTTACAATAACAGGAATACCAGATATTACTATTAATGGAATTCAATGGTGAATAATTTTTTATGTCGCAATTTGTCCACATGTAAAAGGTTAATACATTTTTATTGCTGTAAATAGTTTATTCTTGTAATTTATATTCCTCAATTCGACTCTTAATTACCACCTGCGTCAAATTCATTTCCTTTTCTTCAAAGCGTTTGGTAATATTTTAAAAAGAAGTTGACATTTATCGCTTAACTGTACCTAATAGTATTAATGTTGAAATTCAACTTTTTTAGAATTTTGTAGAAAACGTTTCTAGGTACACTGATGTGGTCAAACCGTATCCAGGTATTACTGAGTAATTATGTGTTTATTCAGATAGAGATAAAAACATATTTTATATTGTAATGTAATGGAGTTTTTACTAGTATATATTAAGAATAGATTTTACAAATATGGATACTCAGAACGTGCATTTCGGATCATGATATCCAACGATCTTTGATATTTGTTATACGTTATCCTACCAAGAGTTGACGAAGTGCATGTCTTTTTTGCTTGGAGGCGTGTCGAAGATATGAAAGATTTTTCAACTTGATGATATTTTAAAATGTCGGTTTTTATCAACGCGTCATAACACTTCTTCGTTTGTTGTTCCGAAAGCCATTAGAAAAAGTATTCCCTAGATATGTATCTCATTTCGTGTCTCAGTACTCTGGATGAATCACATTGAAAGTGACGCCAATTTCGGGATTGTCCGCATGAGTACCTAAAATGTTACTCTATTTTTAATAGAAGTATTCCCCAGATCTTTCGTTTCGTGTCTCAGCACTTTGGATGAATCACATTGAAAGTGACGCCAATTCCAGGATTGTCTGCATAAGTACGTAAAATGTTACTCTATTTTTAAAAGAAGTATTCCCTAGATCTCTTGTTTCGTGTCTCACATTTTACACCTCGCAGAGTTACGGTAGCGCGCAATTACACCTACAAATGAGTCTGCGCGTAATTGCCGTCTGCGCCACGCCCGCCGCACGCTCGCTCTAGCTCAGATGCGGTACATTTAACTGGGTTTTAGTTTTATTTTCAATTTTTTTTATTTAAGATAAGGTTCGTCTGGTGGTAAGCTACCATCGAAGCCTAAAGAGCTTTGCAAATGATTGAAATTCAGTATTCACTGATTTCTTTATAATATTGATTCAAAGACAGGTGGCTTGTATGACATGACGGCGATATCGTGTCTGCGATCCACCTGGACACGATGGTATCGCGAGTCTTTCCGAAATCCTTGCAATACGATCGAAATATCGCCAAATCAAATTATCTTATCGTTGTATAAATAACTGCTTAATGTCATTAAACCACTAAAACTCAAGTTTATAATCTTCTGAATACCTTCTTCTATTTAGAGTTGTCCCGATCTAGTAACAAGTTCCGCTTAAATTGCATGTAGCTATGGGGCGAGTTAAGATGGCGACTGCCGTCTGACGTCATGCCCGGAACCCGCACAATCTCTACAATCTCACAACTAATATCAAACAATGACATGAATCGTCACTCACTTGTGTCACTGTTTTATGTGCCTTCCAAAACACGAAGGTGGACGGATATTTGAAAACTAGTGTTTGTACTATGCACCTATCGACATATGTATTTACGGAAAAATGTTCTTTATTGATTTCGAGAAAAAATATATTCATAGCCCACAAATGCACCAAAAATCGAGAAAGTTCTCATTTAAATTTTTTACTAGTTTCCTTTTCTGATTGTTAGGCGACTTTTGTGAAATCGTCTTTTTTGAGTTAAGAATTAATTTTTTTAATTTTTTTTTTGTAATACGATATATCTTTTACTTTAAATCATATTTTGCATGTAAGGCAAGAATAAGTAGAGAAAAATGGTATTTAATTTTTTTTTAAATTTGCAAATTTTGTAATTTTACTAAAGACTAGCAATGCTAGTATTCAAGGGATCTATTCTAAAAAATTACATATTCAGTTATTTAATATGTTGGCCAAATGTGACGCCTTTATTAACTATAGTACTATTTGATTAGGTGCGTAGTGCTAAATGAGACAGTTCTTATATATTTACATCTTTGCGATCCGCGAATGAAATTCATTCGCGGATTAAAGCAAAGTAGTTTAGTTTTTCATGCATGTCATGGATTTCCGCAAAGTAACGCCGGATTCTATCAGTTATATGTAATAGTTTGAAATTAAATTTCAATCACATTAATAAATTCAATGTTATATAGGTTCATTTTAAAGTATTTTTTTCTTTCAATTTAATGAAATTAAGTTTTTAATTTGATAAGTTAGAAAGCAAAATCTTTTAATAAAATAAGAGTTAATTATGGACCCTTAACGGGTAGAGGTCTCCTCCATTTTTCACTACTATTTAATTATTCTGTCAGTCCATTCTTTTAAATGAAATATTTTGAAGACTCTTTTAAATTTGTACGTAGAGTTGAGTCGCGTCAGATTTTATTTTTAAAGGCATGGCATTAGTATTGAAGTCTACATGAATGCTAATATACTGCGCATACTGAATTACTGGTTCAAGGAGAATATAAACTTCATTGTAGAGATCGTGGGGGTTCCGAGGATGACGTCAGATGGCAATCGATCATCTTAACTCGCCCCACAGCCACATCCTTTACAATCTAAGCGGACCCTGGCACTCAATCGGGATAACGCTAGGAAGTAGTGGTAGTGTGATAATGGTGATAACAAAAAAATACCCGACCGAGTTTGTTGCGGGCTCTTCTCAGTGCAGGGCGCGAGGAACCTTTTAGCTTTTGAGTCGTAATTGTTATCACCAATTTGTTAAATGATTAAAAAGAATATATTAACATAAGCGCTTGTAGAAAAGCCTTCATGAATAAACGATTTTGAGTTTGACTTTGACTTAAGAAAAGAACAAACACTCACTGTTAGGGAAATATACCAAAAGTTTGGCGCTGCCGTCCGTCGATCCCATACGTTCTCTATCTGCCAGTATAAGAATTAATTTGATATCTGCATCCAACAATGACATACAGCATTTTTTGTCTTTTTAACAAATCATTAACAACAGTTTCCGGAGAAACATAAATGAGGCCGTACGCTTCACAGATGAGCTGAGATAAAGTCGTTTTGCCTACTATCGGTGGACCATACACGACTACCTGTAATATTTATGTGTATGTTACTTAAATTAAAAGTTACTTTTAAAAGAGAATGGCTTTAATTCAACCATCACATACATAATATATGCAATCAAGAGGCAATCATAATTCTTGAAAAAAAAAGAATTGTTGGTTTTATGTTGGAGCCAGATATAGCTCAAAGTCTTTGTACATTTTAGTCCTTAAAGTCTACAAAGTTTTACAAAACTTTGTGAAGTTACACAAAGTCCCCGGCCACTACATGTGTTTAGACGTAATTAACCTTTTTGTTGTATTTTGAAAAAAGAATGGTTTTAAAAAAAATTATATTGTAACCAAGGCAATTTCATTGTTAAATCACTTTTAAGAAATCATTGGAAATAAAGTCGTTTTGTTTCCGGCCGTGCGACTTTTGAATAATAATATTGTCTATACTTCAACAATACTTTTCCTTGCACCGTGGTGAGATATTCCGCTGCAACAAATGATAATATAAAGTTTAAAAAAACTTCGAATTCTCAGAACTGGATCAAATTCAAATGGGATCACGCGGAAAGCACCAGCTATCAAATAAAAAAAGAATTATCAAAGTCAGTTCACCAAGTCGAAAGTTCTGAGGACGCAGTCGAATTGAGAGCTTCCTCCTTTTGGGAAGTCAATCGAAAATATACTTTTCTGTATAGAGCACCTGTATAGAGCACAACATCTTTTTAAAGAATTTCTTAACAGCACTTGTGAGGTACAGGTGAAAGTGTTTGACTGATTTTTTTTTAAATATTCTATTTGGCAATGAGCGTTAGGCGGCCCGCTAGATCCACAATAACATTGTACAATAAATTTTATCGTTCAATAAGATTGAATGGCGCTGACCGTAACTTATGGAGAATTGGTGCATGGTCACGATCTTCAGCAACGAGAGAACGAGGAAGAAGAAGAAGAACATAAAAACCGATGGGACGATGCTTTATGTTATTTTAGTTTTCGTTTAAGTAATGTATATCTAATCTAGAATCAACGATATATTTAATTCAATGTGCAGCTAGCGATACCATACCAGTGAACTATATTTTTAACTAGGATCGCCCGCGATTTCGTCCGCTTAAAATTAGATAAAAAAAACAGATTCAATTTTCGCGTGATGATATATAGCCTATAAACCCTCCTCGGTAAAGAGGCTATCTAACATTGAAAGAATATTTTAAATCGGAACAGTAGTTTCTGAAATTAGCGCGTTCACGCAAAACAGCAAACAAACTCTTCAGCTTTACATATTAGTACAGATGTACCCCGTAAATTATAAATGTATACTACACAACACTCTGTAGTGTAGTTGAAATTTCGGATAGCATTTACAAACAGATCCTCCAATTTAATTTATACGTATAGACAATCCCAATAGGCATTACGACAGCAATCACAAATTATTTAAATTATGTATTTATCTGATAAAATAAGATTAATGAAGCTTAACAAACGTATTTATTATTATATTGCGGGCGAGATTAACAAAAAAAAAGAAATCAAAAAGACAACAATCCGACAAGATAGCTAATACACCCCGCAGAGCGTATTTTTTTATTTTATTTTAAAATTAACAATATATTTTTTAACATTAAAAAAGAGCCGTTAATGACGTTACCGTATATTATAAGAACATTCCAATAAGCGATCGCAACATTTTAAAGTGCTTATTCAGACATTCGTCATTTGACGACTGCTATCGTTATGGTCTCGGCGAAAACGTCGAGGTGACGTCGAGCGCAACGCACTATTAACATAAACTGACGTCATGTCAATTTCGACAATTTTGGAGCGAAGTTTCCTAATTATTTGTTACTAACTGACCCGTTGGCGCAGTGGGCAGTGACCCTGCCTTCTGCTCCGGGGTCGTAGGTTCGATACCCGCCTCGAGCCTGGGTATATTATCTCTATGTATGTATTTATATATTTTTAAAAGAATATTTATGTAACAGGCGTCTGTTACCTACAACACAGGCATTAAGTTGTCCTTAAGAACAGATGTCTGTGTATCATATAGTCCAGTACATATTTATATAGTATATATTTATAACTGGTTAAAAATAAACAATATGAATTTTAGAAAGTGGTCATTTTGAAATCATAGAAAAACATTTCCATTTCATTCATACGATTAAAAACAATCTGTCGATTTAATTAAATGAAATCTATATTGAAAATTCGATATCCATTTTATATTAACAACGAAAGATATCGACTTGTACAAATGTTTCAATAGAAAAACAATCCAATACCGGCAAAGTAAATCCAAGAGAGGCCTAAACCCCCTTCAAGCTTAGGAAATTTTAAACGACCCCCTCCTCCATATAATGAAATATATATTTGTACGTAGTGTGTATCCTATTTTAAATTTTTTTTATAATGATTTAAAAGTATCAGATCTTTGCGACCCCCCTGTCAGTAGTCTCGCGCCACCCCTGGGGATCGCGACCCACAGTTTAAGGAGCCCTGGTATATAATATGGGTACCTCTTTGTACAAATAACAAATAGGGCATATCACAAAAATCTGCGCCACCGTTTATTTTATTAATAAGAGAAGTGTATTTAATTTTTAGGTTTATGCTACCTGAATGAAAGTAATAAAGAATAACAAATGCGTTTTTTTTTTAATTTCATTTCCAATTGAACTTAATATTTATGATTTAGCTTTTCTTTCAGTTTTCTTTACGACAATATTGCCCCAAGTTTCTAGAAACTATTATAGATTCGCTTATTACAGTTACAAAGCATTGCCTGCAATTGATCTCCCGTAACTTGAAAAAGCTATTGAACACCAACGGTTGATTGACTTATTCTGGCCATATAAGGTGATAAAAAATTTAGTACTTAATTTTAATATCGTTCAACCGGTTGTAACATCACCGTTGATTAATAAATTTAAATGTTTCGCTTTTTTTTTGTAATTTTTGTCAATTTTCATTCAAAATAAAAGCAAGTGGGATATTTATATGTAAGTTTATTACTCCAGTGAAAGTTCCACAAACATTAAAAAATTGTTCCAAAAATTACTTTGGTCAAAAATAGGATATAGGATTTTGAAGAAGAAAAATGAGATGGCACTATATTTATGGTTAATCCATATAAACTTCAAATGAATTTAATTTTGTTTGTATAGGTCTAAGCCTCACTCGCCGAAATATACACGATTTAAATCCGTGGAACAAATAGTTTTAGCCTACAATTTAAGCATCAAATTAGGTATTCCGTTTAACACTGCAACACGGAGGAGGTCGGATATCAAATATAAACCAGTGCTAAAATGGGTCACCCATCTATTACCCGGTCGCAGCCAGACAAATTAACTTAGCGATCGACTCAAATGCCGACCACTGATTAGGCCACGACCTCCTCTATGTTTGTATATTTTTATATAAAATGTATTTAAAATAATCGCATAGTCCCCCTAGCTGAGACGCACTCTGGGACTCGGCGCCTGGAGCGGCCGCTCCGTTCGTCCTATGCTGGCCCTGTTTGTAGTACATAACTGAGCAGCATTGAATAGTTTGATAAAAATATTTTGTTGAATAAATTGTTGTTAAGGGTAAATTTTGTCGGTTTCACTTATTGTAAGATAATAGATGAAATTACTTAAAATATTAGCACACTGTTGTATGATTGTGTCACATGATTATAATTATTTTTTCCTGAGATCGCCTGGTGTGGAAATTCTGACAAAATTCTTCAGATTTGCGTACTATACGCTTATGCAAAGCTTCGTAAAGCAATTAATTATTCAAAAGGGGACTCCAATCATATTGAGAAATTGTAAAAATATGGCATAAATAAATGAATAATTTATATATACAAAAATCAATCTATTTTTTGTACAAAGACGTAATATTTTACCGTCGTCATACGCTTTGAAACAACCTTGAAGTAAAATGTGCACAAGTGTGTGTAAATAGTTTGGCATTGGTGTGCGTGAAGTCTTAAATCAATAATTTAAAGTATTAATAATGCATATTGTACAAAAATATTAGCATCCTCTCACCCTCCTCGAAATAAACTGTGTCAAATTTTAGACTCAACCGTCTGCAATTTTTGTAAAATGACACCGAAAGTTACCTCTTCACGTATATAGATTTTCTCTTGATGTAATCAGATGATATTTTTAAACGGTACACGTGTTTTAACTTTAAGTACGTATTTTCACAGCGTGGGTAAGAGTCGAGTGCACCTTTGTTGGATTTGTTAGCGTTCGAACTTCTCTACTTGCTCTCTTTGCATTGAATTTCAAAAGTTGGTTCAGTTTAATTAAACTACGAAGTGAGTAACGAAGCAATTAAGAACATAAAATTGGTTGGGTAATTATTGCGTCATACCTACCTTACTTTTGTTCCTATTGTATTGGCACATATCTATTATACCATGTTTTTATTAATGTATTTTATTGTACTTTGCTCATAGGGACTTTACACATAGAAAAATGAAGGTAATTATGCAGTTTCAGTACTTTTCCTAAAAATTCATATTTTTGTTTTTTTCTTCTTCTGGAAGTTGTTGTTTGAAGTCTAATGAGTGATATTGCGTCTGAGGAGGATGGCAATTTTTTTTTTTCAGCTATGAATGCTAAAATAAGGCATTTTGGAGCATTTTGTTAATGGTGACATTATACACACGCCTATACGTGCATTTCTGTTATAACAAAAAATAACCACAAAGCAGCCAGGGCGATCGTCGCGCGATCGCCCGTCCACTTTTAACCTCTCCGCATCAGAGTTACGTTTCGTACAGCATGTCAACCTGCCCAGACGGAATATCAGTCATCGCGCGATTCGTAACTCTGTTGCGGATAGGTTAAAAGAGGACGGGTGTTCGCTTAGTGATCGCCCAGGCCGCTTTGCGCCAAAATACTCTATTGTAGCATAACTCGAAAACTACCAAAAAAGAATGTCAGCCTCGCGCAACGGAAGATCACACATTACAGTGCAAACAATAACTTCGAGAACCAAAAAACAAAAATATGCATTTTCGGGAAAAATACTGAAATTGCATAATAAGTAATAAAACAAATAAAAAATTATCTCGGAGTCTATTCCTCTTTTTAATGTTATCTGTACATATAAATTACTCCATTTAAATAGATTACAATCATAACATTACTAAGTACATATTACCTACAATCTGACAATAACTAATTTTAATTCGAATTGTTCACAATATTAACCGAAACGTTACAAATTCTTGACCTCAAATATGAGTTACAATTAGACAAAGAACAATACAATGTTAGTGCTAGAATGTTAGTATAAAAACTAAGGTCAGGCATTACACAACTTGGCACAGACCCCAGTATTTAGACGATAGATCGATAAGCCCGACTCGACGCGATGTTCGTGCAAAAAATAAAAAACTTCCACTTATAATATGAACATACATTTCGTATTTTATATGAAAGACGCTGTCACAATTCGGACTAATTTCTAAACAGATTTTCTGTTATTATACTCCGTAAGAAATTCGATGTTATATAATACCTACTGAAAGATGTGTCAGACGTTTGAAAAATGCTTTACACAAACAGTACGCATTTTGTAACTTTTCATTTTTGAACAAACTCGTATGGCGTAGATTCTATATATTATCCTCTGATACTACGTAGATGTTATTAAATATTTATTATAATCTTAACTCACCAAATTAGTGTATGCACGCGTCATACTCAGACTGATCACAATGTACTTACATAGTTGTTACCAACTCTACGGTCGTAACACAACTCCCCTTTTTACCAGCGTGTCTCTGTATTAATACTCTTATGAACAACTACCCTCATTTATGTATACTCTACACTGTAGATTGTAAATTTCTCTAAAATAAAATAAGTTTACTCTTACTGATAACCCAGCCAGTAGCAATTAAAAAAAAATGTAAATTGTTGGAGTAATAGAAGAAATTTTCCTTTTCCTATCGTTTTAGCTTTTGTCTAGCTAGGACAGAAAATCTTCACGTAATACTCTAGCCTGCATAATAACGCGGAAGCCCTTGAAATACATACATCATATCTTGGATAATACAATGAATATGTTAGGTAGTATTTCAGCCCCGCGTCTCACAAGGCACATAAAACAGTGGGTCCCAATGAATATCGCTGAGTGATATAGTCGAGCAAAACGAAGTCGCGGGCCCAACTAGTATTAAATAGTTTCTTTTTCTTGAATGTGGTGTTCCGAGGATGACGTCAGTCAGCTGTCGGTCATCTTAAGTCGCCCCACAGCCGCATCCTCGGCAATCAAAGCACCCTGATACTAGACCAGGATAACGCTAGGAAGAAGAAGGTTCTAACCTTATAGTTTAAAAGCTTGTACTAGAAACAGATACGAAGGTAACCAAGCGGGGGTTTTAACTGGATACCATTCCAATCCGTTCCGAGGCTTTATTAAAATATACAAAAGATGAAAATACGTTATTCCAATAATATTACATCCTGAAATTTTCCGAACGAATGACTGCATTGTTATGTCATGTGTAAAAAACTGAACACGACGTGTGTATAACACGCTTACAAAGCCGCGGTGTTGAGGTGTATATTCTTAGCAGACTCGGAGTATATGGAACGTTTCCAGTTCACTGCTTAGTAAAAAACTTGTGTTGCTTGAAGATCGATTCTTTATACATAACTAGCGGATCCGGCAGACGCTATCGGACGTTGGGTTACTTACTAGTGGGTATTCCGGAATTTAGCCAGCGAGTCCCACAGTCCTGGTCTCCGGAGCGGGGTGCGTAAATGCATTTCTCAACGGAAAAAAACTTACTATTAACTACATTCTATTATTGTATAAAATTCTCCCCGTTCCCGTTTCCTGCAACTCGCGTCCAGCCAGCTCCCGCCATTCTTTTTATGTTGTGTCTATTTAATGTTTCCAAATATCTCCATCTGTGCTTTTTTTACAAGATTAATTTACTTACAAGATTAATAAAGGAAAATAGTAAAGGTTTTAAAGTATTCCATTCGTTCGTTCCATTAAAATTTCGCAGTATTACCCTATTTGTCATGTACTTTTGTATAGCGTCAGATATTAGGGGTGATCTATAAATTACGTCACATGAATTTTACAACTTTTAACCCTACCTCAAGTTTTCGCTTCACGTATTAATGTATAAATTACCATAAAAAACAGCTTTCTTCAATTATAAATGCAACTGGCCTTGTAAATACCTATAATGCATACAAATAAATAAAATTGTAGTGTCTTTTTGTGACGTATAATTTTTTTTTACTAATTGTATTTGACTTGCCTTTTTGTTATCAGGAACGTATACATTATACGATACTTAAAACAAAGCAGCAAGTTTAAAAAAAAATTCTGTATACCTGCCTGTTGGCTTGTTTGTTTGTTCCGTGTAATCTCCGAAACTGATGGCCCGACTTCAAGAGGAGTTTCACTGGCAGATAGCTGATAGTACAAGGAGTAATACAGGATCTCTTGCTTTTTGGAAACTAATTAGGATTCTGTACAAAAACGTGATGTGATAACCCTATAAAAAAATCACTGAATTGACGCGAACGAATTCGCGGGCTTCAGCTCGCATAAAATTGATGGACAGTGTGTTCGATAGCCCATTTATCGAGGTAGGCTATAGGCTATATATATATCGCGCTAAAAATTTTCACCAAATTTTACGTGGCCGAAATCGTGAGTAAATACTCGTATGATATATGTATATGGGTATAGAAAGTAGATTGTGACTGAAATATTCAATGTACAATACTATCTCAATAATGGGTCAAGGCTTTAAAAGCAGTATCATAAACCACCACCACAAGGCCGGCTTTGCGGCTTAAAGTAATTCTAAAATTACAATTGCTATTATTGACGTATTAACTACCGATGATGTACGGCTCGAATTTCAAACCGCAGTTAAGCAAAACAAGTATACAGGGAATAGCGATTTTAATATATATTGTTTTTTTGTGTGATTAGGCAATCTTTCATGGTATTTTTTTTTATTAGTAAATTGGAAGTATGTATATTTTTGGACGTTTGCAAAGAGTTGTGTATTTCATTTGGTTAATGCATCTTTTTTCCAGTCACGTAGGAAGAGCGATGCTTCTACATAGTTAAATTGCAAGAAAATATTCTTCTAGATTGTAAAAGAATTGAATTTTCAATTAAATATTTTTTTAATTCTCGAATAAACATATTCAGGTCGTTTATATTGCGTACATGTTCTGGCAGGTGATAGTAAATTTTAACTGATTTTACATATGGGCTCTCACTGTACAATTTTAGTTATGATTTAAACAAATTCAATTTATTAACTTTTCTGGTAGGGAACCGACGCGGTATTTTATCTACTTTCTTGTATAACGTCATATTTTTCTTACAAATTTACATATTTCAAGTATGTATATTATCGTTAGTGTTAATATTTTTAGTTTTTAAAGCAAGGCATCATTTTAGATAAAAAGAATGCGAAATTGAAGACGTATTATTTTCGTTTTCTTGGCCGTAGTCTTTACAAGTTATTGTTAAAAGACGGTCTAGAAGTTTCTTAAATTTGTCAATTATAATCTGACGAATAACTTGCCCGTTTGACCATTGTAATAATATACTTACTATTTTAAAGATACAACTAATTGGGATTGAGTCGGTCCAACTTTGTACTCTATAGTTAACTCATTTTTGTAAAGACATTTTAAAAAAAGAGGCTAACGAATTTCTTGTTGATTCTTCTCTTGTCTCAAACTCTTTCGAATCAGTGGTAGCTTTTAAAATATTTAAGGAATCAAAGAAGCTTGTAAAAGTGTATTTGAATTAGAAATATATATTACTATAGATAGTTTAAATTTAAATTCAAATATTTCATATGTCATGCAGACTGTCCGCTTGGCTGGACGAGATGGAGAAGGCCGTGAACGCACTAGCGCTGCCCGCGCTAAGGCCCGACCACATCGCACAGCAGCAAGATAAGAACGAGGTGAGTTACCCATAACAAACATTACGTTCCCCAATTTGATATGGCTTATATTTCCCAAATTTAAAACAAATTTGGTTAGCATAAAAAAAGGTTATTGTGAGCAAACCTTAAAAGATAGACTAGATATGCTGTTGCGAGCTTTTATTTAGAGATTTTAAAGAAGAACAATTCTGTCAGACGATTTTGCGACACTAACCGTTTAAGCATCGCATGCAGCGGAAACTGACAAAAGAAAAAAACATCCTAATTTTGAAACATTCTTCATTAGTGCTCTGCTCCTATTAGTCTTAGCGTGATGATATTTAGCCTAGCCTTCGTCGAAAAATGGGTTATCTAACACTGAAAGAATTTTTCAAATCGGACCACTAGCTCCTGAGATTAGAAGCAGACAAACAAACTCTTCAGCATTAAATATTAAAAAAAAGTATAGATTGTTAGAGTAAAAAAATAGTCTAACGCTTCATACAATATAATGGCAACCTTGTACTTTTGTTGATTTAAATCATCAAGAAGACCGTTTAAGCCACAAGTCTAATTTAAAACGCGGCATTTTCCGAAACACCACCTTCGCGAATACCCTTAAATCTGTAACAAGTTTATTGTATATATTAAGAGATGTTTTAATTTAATAGCCTTAGACTGTATTTTTTTTTATAAATCATAAAAAACTTGAAACATTTTCGTTTTTTTTTATTATTATTCTAAAGCGTCCCATCGCTGGGCTCTTGCCAGCGGTGGGACGCTCAGCTGATCAGCTCAGACTGCTCAAACTGGATTTTTTTTTAATCAAATAAACATGTAAATTAATTTCATATTATTTAAATTAAAAAAAAAATATGCTTCATAATATAAAACAATTGTAAAAAATATTCAATATTATAATATTCCAGCTCAAAATCTAAGTACATTTTGACGATAGCTTAATCAGTAGCCCACAACTGAGTCGATCGCTAGATCAAGCAGTTCTCACCACGGACAGGCGATAGATGGGTAATACTGGTTTACAAAAAACCTTATTGAACACAAAACTGATCTCTACAATCCGGATAAATTAAACAAAGGACAATACTTAGAGGTTAAATTTAAAAATGATCTCATATTCGATCTTGACATGTGAGATTGGCCATATATTTGTATTTTTTTTCCTGATAAAAACCCACGTTTCAAATGATAAATATAGTAGTCTATTTTAGAATAGAATAGAATAGTCTATTCTATTCTAAAATTCTATAGTCTATTTTAACTAGTGCGTACCAGTGATTTTAGTGTTTATACGGGCCGGAGTGGCACATTTTATGTTTAATTGTCTTATGTTTCCAATATAAATTATTGTTCCTCCTCTTTCTTTATAAAGTGAGTGATTTATTTTTTTGTGAGCTCTGTTTATGGCAATGGACTAATTTATTCTGCTTAATCAAATGTCAATTATTTTAAAATACTTTTGAAATTTTTTTAGATTTACGGTTGTTAATTATGTACACACCATTCTTGATATGAGCAGTTTAAAATGTTGTGAACGTTTATTGGAACGCACTTATAATATACGGTAAAGTCATACGGTCAGCTGGGTGTTTTAGCTATCATGGCAGATTGTTGTATTCTGTACTTTCCTTTTTTTTTTGTTAATCCCTATTAATGTCGCTCGTAATATAAAAACATATTCGTTTGTTAAGCTTTATGCATCTTATTTTATCAGACAAATAAATAGTTTAAATGATTTCTGATTTCTGTCGTCATGCCTATTTTATGTATCTGTTATATACATTCGTACTTACGGTAAGTATAAAGATTGTTACAAAATGTATCTTATCATCAATAGACTATTAAGGTAACTAATATGTTCTGGTAAATATTTGTGTGAAATGTAAAATAGACGTATATTAGTACGTATATACATAAGATAGATTTGTTTGGTATTTGGGAAGATACGCAGTACCCAGACAAGCCGACGGGGCTTAAGGGCGCGAAGAATGTTGACTTTTCAAAGAGAAATCAATTCGCCCGTTGGGACATTCGGCCACCATTTTTTGTCGGTGCCGCGTTCCTATTTCAAACTCATTTTACGATTTTGTCAAACAAAGCCCATTTTTTTAAAGGGCAAGTACATGAATAAAGGCCTTTGCTAACAGTATTAGATTAATTATTAAAAAATAACAATTTGTCTCAAACATACAAATTTCCTTTTCACTTTAAACATTATTTCATAAATGTTTAATTAATCTAAAATTTTCAAAATTCAAGAGCGGGAAACCTATATAAAAACTATTTTGAGCTTAAAATATATCTGTTCATTAGGAATTAAGCAGTAAGTTACTTACGGACCTTTAAGATGAGTCATCCTCAATTTGCACCTTTTTTTTATGTTACATGGCGCAGACGAGCAGGCAGCAGGTACCGAAGTGCCTACCGGCGCCCATGGACATCTGCACGACCAGAAGGCCAGCAGATGCCGTCATCTTAAGAGGCTCTCGCTTGATGGTTGAATCAAAAGTCGGATACGGAAGGCGGTATTGCTTGAGACGGCACGCATAGTGAGGAGGTTCCTCTCGCTGGAGCCCTGACCACAGGTGGCTTGAGGTCTTGCTCCGCTGCCGGCGGACATCTATTTTTTATATATTTTTAAATTATTTTTATTTTCATATTAATATTTAAAAATGTATTTAGAATAAGTGTATTAAATAAATGATAGAGAATATAATAGAAAAAAGTTTTTACGAAACCAAAATAATGCAGATAACTTTTTGGCGTACATCAAAATTGCTTAAACCGCGGGACGTTAAATGATGAAATTCGACAAGGAGGTGGTTTACAGTCACAAGACATCCGCTAAGATAATATTTTTTGACAGGGCCAAGTTTAGAAGGTTTAAGGGCCTTTGCAATTTAACGCGTGCGAAGTCGCGAGAAACAGCCGGTATTTTCTAAAAAATCGCGTTCTGACCCGGATGCTTTATACAGGCTCTGAGTCGACAACGCGACGGGTCACGACGCTCCGTCATCCTTGTGCCACCAGATACACCTTTGATATTTAGCATTCACTTATTAAACTTGTATGTACATAACCTTGTATAAGTCATCATGTTTGATAGGATGGGAATACTTATATTTTATATGATCATTTTTTTAACGTTCTGAACCAACACTTTCAGGAGTTGTTTAGGACACTAAACAACTCCTGAACTACTCGTCCGATTTTTCGTGTATGTTAAAATAGTTCTCTGTATGATATTGGTTCGTTAGGTAACACTGTGATAGTGAGGGGTTAGGTATGAGGGAAAAGGAGAAGTACTCCTTTCGAAACATAAGGACCGTCCCCTTGGCGAGTTATAATTGCTGTAATTTACTAGGCCAGGTTAAAATGAAGCAGGAGTATTACAGAAGGGTGTAACGTCATCGATAGATGGATATTAATGGCAAGGGGTACAAAGTACTCCTTACGAAAAATAACGATCGCCCCCTTGTTGTGTTTTAATCGCTGGAATTTACCAGGTCGCCAAAGGCCAGGTTAATGGGAGTATGAAGCAGGCGTCTTACAGAAGAGTGTAACGTCATCGATACATGGATATTATAGGGAAGGAGTACAAAGTACTCCTTAAGAAATATAACGATCGTCCCCTTGGCGAGTTTTAATCGCTGTAATTTACTAGGTCGCCAAAGGCCAGGTTAATATGAAGCAGGCGTCTTACAGAAGACTGTAACGTCATCAATAGATGGAAATTTAGGGGAAGGGGTACAAAATACTCCTTACGGAATATAACGGCGTCCCCTTGGCGAGTTTTAATCGCTGTAATTTACTAGGTCGCCGCTTGCAAGTTAAAGCGAGCTCCGTAATTTCTTCGAGATAACGCGCGCGTTATCTGGGTACTTTCTAAAGTTAGATGAAAAACATGTTGTTCACCTCTGGCGGCGAGCGGCGGACCACCTAGCAAGGCCGACTAGTTCGCTCACTCTGCCTGGTTGGCCTACTGCTCACCGACGGTTGTGTTCGTTTACACTGTTACTGTATAACAGGATTGCAACTATGTCTTGTTTTTTATACAGCTCTATATTATACTTCTTTTTTTTTTATTAAAAAGGAAAGCTTACGTTACGTACAGCAGTAACATGTTACATTGTACGTCCCAATTACAAGCTAACACAACATGTATACAGTTCTAAGACTATAATTTAGAAATAGTTAATAAGTAATAAAATAATAATAAAAACAGTAAATGGATGAAGCGAAATGAAAAATACAAAAATTATTATATTGTATTGTAATTATTATATTGTAGCTGAATATGACATACTAGTTGATACCCGCGACTTCTTCCGCGTAAAGTTAGATGAAAATTGTTAGCGTGATAATATATAACCTACAGCCTTCCTCGGTAAATGGGCTATGTAACAATGAGGTAATTTTTCAAATCGGACCAGTAGTTACTGAGATTAGCTCGTTCAAACAAACAAACTCTTCAGCTTTATATATTAGTATAGTTAACCAGAAATAGACAAGTACTAAATGAATAGCTTATAACTTGTAACTTTTATATTGGAAAAAATCCTAATTACATTTTGTTGCTCAATCTCCTTTGTGTCTTCTCCAGTGAAAGTGACATTGGCGAAATCAATTGAGCATATGCACAAAAAGAAGCTATCTATCAAGGAAAGAAGAAGGATCATATGGGATAGATAAAAACTGAAATAAGGTATTACTCTGGGTTTATCAATATAATGTAAAAAAATATCAACGTTATCTAGAAATCATAATGTCGGAGCCAGACATAAATCAAAGTGTTTGCACATTTTTGTCCCTGAAGTCTACAAAGTTCTATAAAATAATATAGTTGACAGTCTGTACCTGAGATGTTCTACTTGCTGTCGTAGTTATGACTTATTGTGTGCTAACGTCTCTCCGAGAAAATTTTTATCTATGTCTAAGGATAATAAAGGTAGTTGGAAGTGCGTTGAATGCCAATGCAAAGAACCGAAAACTGACAACTCTAATACACCTCTGCGGATTCGGCAAGCTGATCCGAATAATATAACTGAATTGCCGGATCAAGATAATATTACTGTACGACGTACGAAAGGTCAACTTGGTTCTGATTCGGTTATAATTGATGCTCCATCAACCTCAACTAATTTAGCCGACAATGAAAATCTTTTGGAAGAAATAAAATCTGTAATTGCTTTGGAAATATTGGGATTAAAAGCTGAATTTAAGTCTTTCATCACCCCTTTGCAAAATGAAATCAAAGCTTTGAAGGATGAACTCTGTAACATGAGAGACTCTTTGGATTTTATTAATAACAAATTTGAGGAAGTTGGAAATAGGGTAACGAAATGTGAGTCAGAAAT
This sequence comes from Charaxes varanes, assembly GCA_024363005.1. Taxonomy (NCBI): domain Eukaryota; kingdom Metazoa; phylum Arthropoda; class Insecta; order Lepidoptera; family Nymphalidae; genus Charaxes; species Charaxes varanes. The sequence continues at coordinate 326,536 of JANCMC010022637.1, forward strand.
CAAAGTACTCTCTTCTCAGTGTAAAGAGTTTGGACTAATAAAGGCGGACATTGATTCTATTAAGGAAGATAATAATAGCCGTGAACAATGGGCTCGAAGATCGAATGTTGAGATATATGGAATACCTGAGAGAAGGAATGAAAACTTGATTAATATTTTGCAAAACATGTCTGATAAAACTGACATCAAACTTGATCTCAACACGGACATTGATTTCATTACGAGAGTCGCGTCTAAGGATAAAGACAACAAGAAAATTAAACCCATAATAGTTCGTTTTTTATGTCGCTGGAAGAAAGATGATTTTCTATTACAGGCTAGGAAACTTAAACTGAAATGTTCTGATTTTGGATTTACAACCAATAACAATCCCGTGTATTTCAATGATCACCTTACTAGTGCGAACAAATCATTATTACAAATGGTTAAAAAAACTGCAAAAGATAAATGTTACAAATTCGTTTGGGTTAAAAACTGCTGTATAATGATACGCCGTAATGAATCTAGTCCAATTATTCATGTCTCCAACGCTAAAGACTTAAAAAGAATTGTATAAGTAGTATCTTATATTTTTGTAACCTTTTTTTATTAGATAAAATATTTTTAATTATTTTACAGTATTTTTTGATTAGATTAAGATTTTTTGAGGGCATACTAAATTTTAAGCTATTGTTTTTTAAGTTACATATAGGACACTTAAATTATTTGATCTTCGTGTGTTATTATTTTTTAATTCTTTTTATACAACTTATCTCTACATTCGATGATTTCAATGGGGTACTTTTTTACTCAATTAATAACTATATGTATTATTTCTCTTCATTAATCTGGATTCAAAATTAAGTCTGATATACCAAAATGTACGTGGATTACGTACAAAGACTAATATTTTTTTTAGGAATATGTTAAATACTGACAAAGATATAGTATGCTTGAGCGAAACATGGTTAAACGAGGCCATTTACGATAATGAAATATTTGACTTTAGGTACAGAGTTTACAGAAGTGACCGAAATTATGCCGCACGTGGTAACAAAATGGGTGGTGGTGTTTTGATTGCAGTTAAGTCCAATGTGTTGGTGCAATCTAGCTCATCTATTTGCTTAAAAAACTGTGCAGCTGAAATAATCAAGGTTACTATTGCCCTTACCAATATTCCTGATAGAGGGCGTTTACATATTTATTGTACTTATTTTCCGCATAGCATTTTCCAATTCGAGGATCTATGTGAATATTTTGAAATGGTGTCAAATGAATTAATTTGTAACCCCAATGATAAATTTCTGTTAGTAGGCGACTTTAATATATCGAATGCTATGTGGGAATATTCTGGCTCAGATATGGAACTAAAAAACTTTTATGTAGATGACACTTTCGTTTCTTTGCTGTACGGTTTTCTTAGCTTTAATGACCTTAAGCAATTTAATACAGTAGCCAATTAGAGAAGGCACATGCGTGAAAAGAAACGCGCTAATATTAGTATCGCGTGTAATTAGCGAGTAAAGTGGGTTATTCACATAGTAGAGAAATGTGTATGGGATAGAATGGACTTTTTTATAGCAGGCTTCCACGATCAATATTGTACTGCAATAGCTATTAAGCAAAATTTTTAAAGGGTACTTAGTAGTAGAATTCAGAATGAAAAAAAGTTCCTACATTGTAGTTACTTAAGAACGAGACAGGAAAATATTTTTGGGAAATTACATAATAATCATTATCTATTAAGCAATTCTAACGTTTGTATAACAAATCTTATAACAATTCAATAATATTATTTCATACGAAGCTGAAACATAAATTTTGGTTACAATACTAAATTAAAATATACATATAAAATTTAAAAAAAAAACACCTCACCTCCTAATCCGTTCACCGATAGAAGCGAAATGGAAAGATTTAAAATTAAAACACATAATGATCTTTGGGCAAGTCAAGCAAGACAAGAGTCAGACTCGCGTACTAAGGGTTCCGTACTATCACGTAATAATTTACCAGGTTATTTTATGATTTGTAGGTACATAATATTTCTTTTCCTTTGACAAAGTTACCTATTATTTTTCCTCAAACTTACGGTTTTTGGAGTTTTACCTGTACATGTACTTCAAGATAAAGCTTCTTGGCAAATTTCATGATTCTAGGTTAACGGGAAGTACCTTATAGGTTTTGGTTCTCTTTGCAAATGTATGGGCAATGTGCCATATCTTTTGATAGCGTACACTTAGAGGGTTGATTTTTTCACAGCATCAAGAGACCGCAGATTTCAGTATTTGGAATTAACTTCAAATTTATACGTTTACGCGTTCCTGACAAAAAGGGCCTTAACAGATAAACAGGCGGACGGACAACGAAGTGATCCTATAATGTTATATTTTTTCCTTTGGAGGTACGGCACCCTAGCCACATCGTTTGCAATTTAAGCGGATCCAGGTACTGGACCGAAATAACGCTAGATAGAAATAAAAGTTCATATGGTTAAAATTTCCGATATCGTTAAAGAGAAAATAATCCGCACGCTTGAAAAATAGTAAACTCGTCTGCCGGTGGAGTGATGCAATTTTCGTAAATCCTTTAAGCACGAAGCTAGATTCAATCTGAGCCAGGATGCTCTCTTTGAGCGTGCTTTGAGCACAGCAGTCGCGGAACGAGGGCCAAAGGACTTAACGACGTTTTATTTAATGCTTCTGAACTGCGAGCGACGCCTGCTGCAATTCGAATTTAATTTTACACACTTCCTTCTTCAGGAAGCTATTGAGCCCGTTTTTACCGACTTTTAAATAAGGAAGTTATCAATATGAGCATTTTTTATGTTAATATTACTATTAAAATGACCGAGAGCGTATCAAGATACGCTTGTATAGAAGGGTTCCGTATCTGGTGCAAACAAGTACAGTAGTCCCCCCTATAACACGGTACTCATATACCGCGTTTTCATATTACGCGATTTAAATTTCTCGTATTACACGGGTGTACTACAAGGCAACGCGGGGATTTTGAACGTTAAATATATTTATAAATTCAATATTTTTTAGTTACATATGCACAAGATTTTTATTTAAAATGTTCTTAGTGTGATTTTATAAAAAAAACGTATGCTTCGTTTGTAACATATTTTTTTCATAATATTCAATTAAAACTCCGTTTAATGAGAAAAGTTAAGCGTGAATCATTTATACACAACGCGTTATACGGGTTCATAAAAGCGCGTTGCACGTGAATACTCCAACGCGATTTCCCATAACGCGGAACATATCTACCTTGCTATAGGGCGGGACTAGTTATTTTTATAACGCACAATAACTTCAAAAAATATACCAATGATTTTCGCATTCGAAATTTGAGTAGAGATTATTGATCGTACCGGATACGCATCCCATGGGTTCAGTACGTGAGTCTAGACTCCCCAGTGGTGAAATTTTTCCTATAATCATGTACAGATTACCAAAAGAATATTCGGATGTAAAAAAATCTCGCTTGCTGGATGCTATAGAACCATGAATCTGATTGTTCTCTAGCAGATAAAGTAGCAGTTTTAAACATAAGAAACTTTTTGTTTTGTTTTGAAATGTTTTTGAAAACAAATGTTTTAATAGTTAAATTATATACCTTTATTACTAGGTGGTAAAAAAATATATTTCAATGAAAATTACAATTCTTTCCTATTTAAATATTATAGTTTTAAAATACCTAGACTTAGATGAAGAAGTTCTAATTATTTAATTGTTGCTTTCATACTTTTAGGATGTCCAACAGCCAACATATTATTGCCAACAAACAAATAAATGTACACTTGGGTGCAATGAAATCCCATATGAGAACATTCCTTTGTAAATACTTTGAATAATAGAAAGACAGATTTCTAAACGGTATAAAAATACAAGCACTATCCGCTCCTGTTCCTAGACGAGTAAATGGACACTCACGCTTTTCCATTTAATTTTTCTAACGGAAATTAAATGAATTATCTAAAGCAAAAAATTGTCATAGACAAAAATTTGACCAATTCTATCTTTACTTTTTTGGTGACATAATTTAGCTACAAAGAATTTTCAAAATGAAAGAATCAAAGACAATGAAGTTGGCGAAGAGTTTAGTGGTTCGAGAGAGGCTTTTTAAAACTAAACTGCAACCCGTTCTTTGGGTACTTTTTAACACAATGATTATAATTGGTGTCCATAGATAATTTAAATGCAAGATTCATATTTAAGTATAAGACTGAAAAACTAACGTAATCTACATAATACGGGCGCCATACTATTCTATAAACAAGTGTTCAAATATTTGAAGCCATAGTGTGGCGCCGGCTTTAGATGGAATTCGAATATAAATAAATTGCCAAATATTGAGCAACATATAATGGATGCGTTCAAAAGACACTCAAAATTCCAATCTGTTGACCTGAACGCCAGGTTATAAGGGGTAGAACCACCTACTTTACCAATTTTGCTTTAAGTGACACAAAAAAAAACTAAAACTTTAAAAATAAAATAGGTATAAAAGCTTTTTAAGTTAAATGCTTTTACAGTAAAAGTACTAAATTATAAAAAATAATTAGGAAGATCTCAGATACCACTCATGATACCATACTTTCTATCAATGTGATACATTAACCAATCGCAAAATAAAATGCGTTGGGCGCGATAAATTTCCTTTAAAAGCCATATTATACTCGTAAGTTACAATACGCCCCACGCATTTTATTTTGCGTTTCGTCAATGTCCCAAATGCCGACCACTGATTAGACCAATACCTTCTCTTTGATAGTAAAAACATTCTTTAATATTTTAGATAGAGTTACGAATTAAATAGATAAATCTATTAGATGCAAAGGAAAACCTATATTTACTGGGTTGTTTTAACTGTTAGTTTGATATTATATTATTGTGTCGCTGGGAAATGCTTTTACGCTAGTTTTATGCGCCTGCAGAGATATATAATATAATATTGTTGTATATTCTTTGCCAAATCTAGTCGAACTAACTTTTGCATATTAGACAAACCTCTGTGGTTTATAATGTGCAATTCAGTGATGTTTTGAAATGCGTTTTGTTCCAAAATTAAATTAAAAAAAATATCCGACCACCGTGTATCGAAACGCACGCAAAACTGTGATTAGCCCTTAAGGTCAATGAGTGATATTAGGCGTGAGATTGTAGAGGTTCCGGGAATGACGTCACACGGCAGTCGGTTATCTTAACTCTCCCCATAGTATAGAAAAAACAGTGTTTGTGTTAATTAATTTTATTATGATTAAATAAATTACACAACGCCTGAAAATCAGCGCTGCAGTGCTCAAAAGAATGCTGCATATAAGCTGAGGCGTAATCCTTTTTGGCCAAACGATCCTATTTCATTATAAATTTATTTTCTATTTTATTTATTTTTAAGTAGTTTTAAAATTAGGGTCTGTTTTTTGTTTCTTTTTTTTTTTAATCTTTGTTTATTTTTAATTGTGCCAAATAAATTATTTTTGATTTGATTTGATTTGATTTGATTTTCAAGCACATACACGCGCTGATACATAGACACGCACGCACACACGTTTACACGTATTAACGTACGAAAAAATGCAAACGCACACAAACGAAAAACACGTTGGTCTAAGTTTAAAAGGACCTCAGTATAGTATTTTGAATACAGCTTCAAATTAAGGCTAAATACCAATTATTCAATATGCACCTTTTAAAGTCCTTCCTAGCCTAGCGTTATCCCGGTTAAGTACCAGGGTCCGCTTAGATTGCAGGAATACTTTTTCGTTGCGTTTGTTATTATCAGGAGGAGGTTCTTAAGAAAAAAAATATTGTGCGGAAAATTAGAAAAATTTAAGAATACTCAACCACCATAATAACTTACTTTTAATGTCACCTCAGCGCTTTTGACAATTTGATAATAGGAACGGGAACGGGCACAGGAATAATATTATAGGATAATAAAATGCGCTAACCGAACATTTGAACAGGACCGCGTCTGTCGAGTCCGCTAGTTAATAATAATTAAGGATATAGTGAATTTGCGGAAGTAATTAAGATTCATCTTCTTCCTAAACAGGTGAACAATTATAATTGACAATTTCTATAGCGTAACGGAGCGATAGAATACCCTGTAAACAAGAGATAGTAGATTGAAGTAGTTCAAATTCAAACTGGAGTAATTCAAATTTAGAATAAAAATTTTTGAATTTGCCATCTGGATATGAACATTGGAGCATACGTGCTTGAAAAGACTGCTATTTACGCTAAACATATCATTTTACGTCTGTTTAATGTATCTGCTTAAATGTACGAAAGAGGCAATAATTAAAATACATGTGTAAGAAATACAGCACATTTTAGATGAGACCATTTTTACACATTTTTTTTTGATTTTCATTAAAAAGGATCTATTGTTGTAACTAAAAGTGTAGCTTTCGACTCACAAAAGAATTCGAACCAATTTTTTGATTTCGATATTTTTTTAAGAATAATGAATTTAAAAAATATCGGATATATAATAATATTATGGATTTAAACCTAAGGCATTTTTTTTAAAATTTATCATATATTTAATACAATTAACGGCATCATACTTTAAAACCGATACTAAACATATAAAAATCGAATATCTAAAAAAGGATTTAATATTGTTTCTGTATGGTATTAATTTATTTTTTTTTTTCTTTTTACAGGTAAGCCTAGCGGTATAAAACTCAGAACATTTTTACCCGTCTAAACTACCTTTTAAAATTCACATACGCTACTGCTATACAAGTTATGGTATGTTTTTGAAGATAACGTAAGGGTCTTATTTAGAACAGGCGTAGCCATCCGAGAGCAGTTAATAAAATTTCACTTCCCATTTCTTTCATTTTACACCGTGCCAATATTTGAAATAGACGCGAGATATCTTTTATGTTATTCATACATTAGTTTGTAAATAAAAGAAAGGAAACAGATTTTATTTTCATTTATCTATATACCGTACGCCTAGTCATAAACTGACCTAACTCAAAAAAGTAGATTCTTGGGAAATGGCAAAAAAACGTTTTGTTATTTGCGACCTGTTCCGCTTATAATTCAATAAAAAGGCAATATACAAATTATGCATTTTATTTAATAACAGTTAATGAAGTGATTAATGATATGAAAATAGTATTTTAATGTTGCTTTATTATTTGTTTGTCTTTTTATCTAAAAAAAATGTTATATATAAAGTCATATGCAATTAGTAAAACAAAACATGTTATTACAAATGTGCTTTTCAATATTATTTATATGATTAGATGATATAGAGCAGGGATCGGAAACCTTTAGGAAGGCAAGCCTAAATTGTTGGCATATCCTTAAAAATTTGATGTAGAAACAATGTGGTCTACATTTATTAAAAATTAATTATAAATAGATTGTCTTTTATAGAATGGCCGTTGGCCACAAATAGAGTCGCGGCCAGCTAGCGTTGCCAACTGCTGATTAAGAGTATGGCAATAAAGGTTTTTTTTTTAAATTGAGATTGTGTTATGAGTGATCACAGCGATCTGTGAGTCTTATAATTTCTTAGTTTTAACGTGTGTTTTAAAAATGAATATGTTATTTAATTTCAGTCATACTTTGGATGGACAGTAGTTAAAATTACTAATATTTTTTATGGGCCTATTCGATCTTTTAACTACTGATAAACTTACGTACGTGCAGCCGACATTCATCAGTAACGGACCTTATTATTCTAGGTTTTGAAATGGGGCAGTCGTGCGCAGTCTAGTGTTACTCTATGTCTATGGTCGCGACTATATTCTTACTAGTTATCTATATGTTTGACGTCACAATGTCATCACTAAATAATGATAGCACTATCTATATTAAATATTAGAGGCAATCAGATTATTTCCTGATTGCCATAATGATAATTTTAATCATTTTTTAAATATTATTTTATGATAAAGTTCCTTGGTTTGTTTGTTTGGGTTCGCACAAAAATTACGTTACACGAATTATTTTACAGCCTCAATTGCTCAACGGTATGAGGTATGGACTGAAATCCGCAAGGTACCCGGTTCAAACCCCACCGCCGTTGGGGTATTGTCGTACCCACTCCGAATACAAGCTTCTAATTTAAGCTCAGCAGGAGGGTTAAAAGGGAATATTAGACATACCTAAAAAGTAATGGACTTCCAAGAAAAGGTTATGTACTCATTTCTCCAAGTCTGGCATTGTACTCGTATCTTTCAAACCTCTGGTGCACTGCAATAGTCCATGGATAGAAGTAGACCTTGTAATCTTATTAAAACCACATCTCACTTTGTTCCATTTCTAGTTTTTCTTTAAATATTAAACAAAATTTCAGGTTTTACAATTTCTTTAATAAATTTTTTTATTAAATGTAAAATTAAAAATATTTACACCGATCTTAATCTACCTTAAGCTAATTATTCTTGCTCATTATTTTTAGGGTTCCGTAGTATTACAAGGAAACCTTATAATTTCGCTCTGTCCGTCCGTCCATCTGTCTACTCGTATTGTGGTCCCCTCCCTAACATTTCCAAACTATTAGACGCAGACACTAGAAATTTTCCATGTTGATAGAACATTTTAAAAACTCATTAGGAAAATTATTCTGAACGAAATCGGAGAACAACTTTTATTTTACAAGTAATGTCAAATAATCAATATTACATATAATAATGTCAAGTTATACAAAGTGAAAATTTATATAAATTTCTTTTCATGACCATAGACTACATATATTTTTGAAATTTCAATTAAAAGAAATTCTTAATTATATAAATAAAGGTTCAATCTTCATGATTAAGTAAGCAAAGTGATTGTCTTAAAAGTTGGTATTTGGACAATAACTTTACATGATTACAGAATGCTTAGGATGATCATGCCTCTCTATTGCTTGTTCAACACTATTGCTCAGACAGTTGGCTCAAGCCGTACTTGAAAATGAGTCATGCTTTATCATACGTACAGCCAGCTTTCATCAATTTATAAGACATTATCATGTCAAAAGGATCTTATTTGTATTGAAAAATAAAATTAATATATTTACTTACCGGCAATAGATGCAACAATATACCAGTACTTATTGCGCTCTGCATGAGCCCTTTCCCTTTCGTTTTACCGCGCGTTAAAAAAGCGTTCAAATAGAACATATGACGTTCCAAGTTTGTGTTAACACGACACCGCTTTTAATAAAATACTAATAATAGAATTCTTTAATACGGATAATCATCCATATTGTGTTAGTATGTACAAATAGTACCTTAACCTATTGCTAGTAAAATTATAGAAAAATACGTATGAACTAAGGTCTTGTTCACATTATTCCACATCCTCCAGAGAGGGCTGTTCAATCTATACAGCAATGACTTTTATAACGCGACACGTTTTATAGCGCGACGATTTTTTATCGAGCAATGTTCTATTTTCTACGATATATATGTATACATTTACGCTATATTTTTGTATCAACGATACTAAAAAGGCGCCAATGCGGATATTGAACGCAACGCTTTTTAAACCTTGTAAGAAGAGCACAAAAGATCAAACAGGATCGAGGTGCATCCGCCATGCGGGCCCCACCAAATATAACACAAGTTATGTAATTGATTACAAAGCAACTTGCAATAAATGCGGAATATCAGCTATCCACAAATCTTTCGAACCTTACTATGTCATGGTCTAGGTCACCATGAGAAATGTAGTCATAGTAATTGTATATTTCTTTACAAAATATTTAAAAGTTATTATTCACTCACAAACTAAGTTTTTTGTAATGTTGTTAACTGGATTAACACGACAGTGACCGGGTTACACTTATTATTTTATTATAATGACGAAACTTATTGTTTGTCCTTCACAGTATATAAAATATTCATCCAAAATAATAATACATTTTACACACATTGTATACCTAAATTTTTAAACGTTAGAAAATATGACATTTAAAAAATTATAATTTCAACGATTATAAAAGATAACTCAAAAATATTTGTTATAATATCGATTAGTTATACAACCCTAGAAACATAAAGATTGCCCGCCATTTTTAATAACAAAGTGTTATATCAGTCATTTATTTAATTGCACATGATTATAATTATACATGATGCCCCGTTAGGGCGTTGCAATTTTAATGGTTAAATTTTATATATGCTATGTAGTTGTTGATTTTCAGAGGAAAGGAAAATATAATATAAACTTTAAAGTATTACTATTTTAGTTGGACATACAATAATGACTTGAAAAGGCAAAAGATACTTACTTAATATATTAAGTAACAGACTCTTGAAGAACTAATATGCTGTTAATGGATGTCTACATAAAGGAATGGATGTCTTCATTTGCAATAGATGTCTATTGGTTGAAAAAAGAGCAAGTGTAAATAAGTATATATTGACATTGTTCCAGAATTTTAGACATAATACCCTCATTTCCCGACACCATATTTATAAGATTAGCCGGAGTCCGAGGACGGCTCAATTGTGAAACAGAGTAGATTCCGGCGGGTCCGGGAGCTTTACACTCTTTATTATTGAGCCGTAAACCAGGGAAAGAAATGGATGCACTTGACAAACAGCAGAGGTGAATGGCGTGCTCGTGAAGAGGCCCTAGTCCAGCAGTGGAATGAATCGGGCTGAGGATGATGAAACTAAAATTTGTAAACAATTGATCTTTTAGAAATAAATAGATGAAAAGCTTAATTGGCTTGACTGTATTGCTTAAATCTTATATGATGACATCATATTATATGGAAATATACAAACAAACGGACAATTGTACACATTCTATGTCGGCAGACTTTGTAATTTGCTTCGCGAATTGAACGGGATGAAACGGGACTTGAGCCATTATTCCAAATCGTATGTATGTGACGGATAGGTGTTTGTTACTTCATAGAGTCACATAGTAATGTCACACAGTAGTGCTAGTAAAAGACACTCACTTACCTGATAGAATCAGGCGTTACTTTGCGGAAATCCATGACATGTATGAAAAACTAAACTACTTTGCTTTAATCCGCGAATTTTATTTCTTTATTATTTATAGTAGTATAGTTATCGTATAGTGTAATGCTCAAAAAATAAACGATTTCATTTCATTTTAAAAATAATTCGGTCCGTTTTTGCAATTCTTTGAATTTTTTAAAACGAAGTTGCCTTTGCTTCAAGGGATAAGGAATTAGCAAATTAATCACAAAATTGTCCATTACTATTTATAACTCGTCCACATCTCGCAGACAATTTTCCAATCCCTTCTCGGGCAAAACTCTTCTTTTGAGGTGAACCGAATTTGAACCCAATTTTATCTGCAAAGATAAGTGAAGAGGAAACGTGATAAATTCTGTTGCAACCGTCAAAACACCCAACATTTGAAGGAGCAAAATTCAAAGATTACTGGGTGCAGTACAATATTTCATTTGATTAGTTCTAAATAGTTTTTGTTAACTTTTGCGACGTGAAGCTAACTGTCGCGCGTCGTCACGCAAGAGAAAAACTTTAACATAGATATCTGTATCGTTCTTTCTGTAACGATAGAGGTCTTTAAAGTTGAAATCACCACTTTTGAAACACGGAAACCTTAATCTACAGTATTTACTAGTAAACTCTGAGCTTTAGCTGTTCTTTTGTTCCAATTAAAACAAAAAATATAACTTCCCGCAAATGCTGTGCCCGTACCAAACATCTGTCATTTTCAAAAACGTAAAAATAAATAATTTGAAACTCAAAACAATAAAAACTTAATAATATAGGCAGATATCCAATCTGTCTAACACCACGACAATCAGCAAATCATATTGTAGAGCCACCTTTTGAAAACGAACCGAATTAATTTGTACACCCAATATGTGACTTGGCCAAATTTATTTACTATTCCTTACTTTTCAGTTTTACAATATTTCTTGTACTCTAATTCCCCTATAACAGTGCTCTTATAACGTATTTAAATTATTCTATAATATGCAATATATATAATATATTATGTGCATTCGGGGCCTTACATACGCGTTGTACGAGAATAATCCTACAACACGTTTTCTTATAATGTGGATTAAACCTACTGCGTTATAGGGGGGATTACATTAGTAACCAAAAAGCCACGCCACGTTTGACTAAGGTGTGGAGTCCGTTAAAAGCGGTTCTATAATTAGGAGTGTATATTTAATGTGTTTTTCGTAAGGTCTAAAAAAGAATAACACTGCAAATATGGCAAAGCATAGAAGCTATAATTGTCTATCGCACGATCTTACAAAAGCGCGGCGCAGCCAGTAGCTGGGATAAAGCCACTGATTAGGGCAAGATGGCCACAGACGAGGTTTTTGCGCTCGCGCCGCATAAAGCACGGGAAAATGAGGATCCTGAGGAAAGTTACGACATTAACGACATACCTTTTTGTTGCGCGCTCCGAGGAGTGAAGGGAGTATTAGTATTGTTCCCAAAATTCCTTTCCAACTATTTACGACGACGTAAAAATCGATTTCGTTTTCTCCGTAAAAGACCCAAAAAATTTATCGCGAATTGGAACCAAATTGCGTCGCGTTTGTCCGTCCGCAATTGTTTGCGGACGCTTTCCCTTCAATTAAGGCGTTTGAAAGTATATTTAGTAATTTACAAAAAGAAGTCATTATTTTCTTTCACTTTGTAGATTTCTTAACTAACTAAACGTTTTACTTGATATACTTAAAGTGTAACTAACAAGAATTTTGTTTTAGGAGATTGTGTGAAAATAAATATGTTTATGAGTTAGCTTAGGTTCACAAAAGAAGCATCAATTTAATATTAACATCGAGTTAAAAAAAATTGTAACTCGAATTACGTAAAAGTGCTGTATCAATTGTAAGCAACACCTGATTCTAACAATTAAGCCCATATACATATGTTACATTGTTGTAGCAATTACGAACTTGGCACTAGTTTTTGTTCTCACTAGACCATAGACAAGTGTGCTAGGAAAAAGTTTAGGAGTGAGGGGATTGTCCTGTTTAACTCCTTTTTCGAATCTGAACCATAAAAATTAAAGACGGAATGAAGAACCATCGTCTCTTGTCTTACAATTTAACTTGTTTAAGACACTAATTAAACTTTGTTAATAGTGCTGCTTCGAGCTATGTATAGTAGAGTCGTGGAAGATGAGATGCGAGTTGCAAGAAATAGGGAAGAGTGGCTGAAACAAAGGGAGACCTATGCTAAGTCGTGAAACAAAAACTTTCTGTACCAATTTTCGAAAATTGCGCGAACGGCGAAGTATGAAACTTGGCACAATTATAGTTTATAGAGACGAAGGTGCGCGAATAGTAATATTTTTATAAAATATGCATTATAAATATGTTAAATTATTAAATTGAAATCACACGCATACCACTGTCACACGAGTTATGCACACATGTACACTTTTGACTTTATGATGGTAAAAAGCGTAGTTATGACGAGTCGTCATTGACGACCGTATTTATTTTAACTGTCAAATATATACCTTATAATGTTGTTATACAAATAACTACATTTTGTACAAAGAGTGCGCAAATCTAAAGATTTTTGACTGAATTTCGATCAGCCCGCGATATATGGGTAGAGTAGTAAATATATGGGTATAAATGTAATATTCATGTCAGTATATACGAATTAATTATTTAGGTTGTATATGCGGCGCTCTACGCATATTTTCACATTGACCGAATTCGAATCCCGAACATTATGTTTTACTCTATAATCTGCGCGGGTCCGAAACAACAATCAAGATGGCGGCAAGCGTGTCATTTCGCGGGTCGCTGTGGTCATCCGATCCGATCCTAATTACAGTCGCTCGTAAGGTCCGGTTCCGATTTGTACGACATCGATAACCTACCTGCTGACTGGTTTTGCTTTGACCGGTAACGACACGGATACAGTACGATACATTGAAAACTATTGCCAAATAACTGGGAGGTCTTCGACAGGGAATGAGGAATTAAAAGTGGGAGCGAAGGTAGATATGCTGAAACACCGCAAAGGAAGACTTTCAGTCAGGCTCTAGCCGAGTTGCCCCGGGCGTTGGAGATGGAAGGTCTTTATATATTCATTGTAAGTAGAAACTTCGCTAGCGTGAGTTGGTTTGTATGGAGATTTTTAGCGTTAGTACTGCGGTCGTCGTCATCCGTACAGCGCCATCTAGTTTTGCTTTGATGTAACTTTTCTACTCGACATCATTGCCATTTCGTTATGTAGCGGCGGCTATATGACTATGAAGTTAGAGATGAATTTGTCAGCATGCCATGAGTATTGAATCTATCGAGTTGCGGGGAAAAGTACTAATTTATTTTTATGTAAGTTGACAAAAGAAGGCATTTTTTAGGTTCATATATATTTTTCTATTTGAGCTTAAAAGATATTTTGTATATAATTCTGTATCATATTCTTCATTAATAATAAATAAAAGCATTTGTAAAGGTATTAGGTATTAATGTCAGCATGTAAAAAGTGGTACCTATTTATTTGTAATTTAAAATTAGTTAATAAATTATTTATTTCTCTAGTAGGAGAGATTTTTATTTACTTCTCGCATGAAAATCTTACCACCTTGTACCTAGAGTTGTCCCGGTCCAATACCAGGATCCGCTTAAATTGCAGAGGATGTGGCTGTGGGGCGAATTAAGATGACCGACCGCCGTCTGACGTCATCCCCGGAACTCCCCACAATCTCACGACTAATATCAATCGGTTACATTAATCGGGACCTACTGTTTTAGGTGCTTTCCGAAACACGGTGTAGGTCGGATATTTGAAAACCTGTGTTAGAAAGGGTCACCCATCTAACACCCGGCCGCAGTAAGAATTGCTTAACCTAATGACTCAAATGGCGGCCACTAATTAATGTAAGACCATGAGAATCGTATCATTTTTTAAACATAAATTCCATAATAGAGTTCAGCATATCAATTTATCGACGACCAGGAACGCATCTGCGAGCTTTAGCGGTTTGGACGCCCATCTAATGCATTTTTAGACTGAACGCACTATGCAGTTGTCTATGGTCATCCGCGTCGATAGAAACTCGTTGACCCGCCTGCTCGTTGGACCCTTGTAATGTATATACATTATTACAAGACGAAAGTGTTTGGTGCTATTCGCCCTTTACACCTTTTCCTAAAATGAAATGTAATTAAATTAAGGTAATTGCCAGCTCTGTTTGTACTCCACCTGCAGATGTGAGGAGTAATTGTAAATTTATCGCACTCTTAAACCACATTTACATAAAATCTAATTAGTATTCTTCAAAGCGTTATTTTCTCGTTTGCATAATTAGAAAAATACAGGACTCAAATGTTTATTTACTTAAGTTAATTCAGCAAACAAGTACATTTCGAGATGCTGAAAATAAATGTTTCAGGTGTATACATTTTTTTATTAAACAATGTTTTACTCAAATGAATTTTCAGCGCAAATAGTAAACCCATTTTAAATATAAAAATATTAAATTTATTTACAAAGTAAATAAAGTGAATTTTCAATGGATCTACGTAACTGTTACTTCTTTTCATTTTTACTTCAATTCAAACAGTGGAAGGGCGAAAAATGACGAAGTATTTTTTTTTATTAGCCTATAATATTCCACTGCTGGGCAAAGGCCTCCCCTCAATTAGATCACTCTCTATCCAGAGCTAACACAATCTTCCACATCAAAAATCCAAGAAGTATATTGCAAGAAAACTTTTAATAAGTTTGATGGCAAGAACAGGCACTAACTTAAACTCTAAGATATATATATTTTTGAGCCATCATACTATATAGTGATATAAGTATAACTAACCTCAGTTTTTTTTACATTTATTTAACTTAATTTAATTTTGGGTAAATGTTTTTGTTATATCTAGTTTCTTTAACTGGTATGGTAAAGTGATGTTACCAATATATATATTTCTTTCTTCAAATCTGTGAGACATTCGATTCGACCTACGACTCTATGTCATACGCTTACGCAGAGGTCGGCCACATTTTAGCAGGTAAGGGCCGCATCGTTAGAAATGAGATTCAGGCCGGCCAATTATATTTAAGACCGCTGATGCCTATAGTACAGGGTATCCTAGTTTAGGCATTAGAGTCCAATGTAATATCTATACTAGCCTATTTGTTAGTTGAATATGTTTTTTGTAGCATTGTAATATTTTCTGGTTACAAATAAAGAATTTATTATTATTATATAATATTTAAAAAATTAGATGTCAGCGGGCCACGCTCAAAATAATTATTTAGAAATAGGTAGGTATTTATGTAGTAGATATTATAAGCGTTATTAAGAATGGAAAATTTTAGTACATCACAACGAAACTTTGCACTGTTGTAATGTAATTATAATCTATTTATAAGACTGTGATTGCCACTTACAAAACGGTTGCGGGCCACAAAGAGAACGGTCGCGGGCCGCATGCGGCCGGCACACATTTCCGTTTAGTGGAAACGAATAAGGCAATAAAAAAGTCTTCTAGATTAGTTAAATCGCACTGTCAAATTTTCGCCCGCTTCTGTTATTTGGTGAGCATGAAATTTTCCACTTTCCAATAGTAAACAATGCTCCTAATGACATACCTCGTCAACATTTGCTAAACAAACGTTTTATTAGCGCGGAATTCGTGAGCGTGTTTGGACAAATTCGCCCCTCTCTCGGGGACCGCCAGCCCAAATAACTGGGAAGCTCGATTTATTAGAGTATTTGCATTTGAATTGGTATAGATTAAGCGTTTGTAGTGTTTGTTTTAAGAAATATATTACGTGATATTAAGCACGAGTATGTGCCTATATCAAAAGGAGACCACCTGAGTACATAGACAATAAAATATTGAATGTTTTATTGATGAAAGACATGAAAATCTTCTAGAAGGGAATATCTGGGAATTATAGGGAGAAGGAAAGTTCGAGGGAAGGGAAAAAAGAGAATTAGGAAAGCGGACGCCGTCGTAACGCGGGACTGATGCTAAGAAGAAGAATAAGAAAGTGATTAGGTGAATGAAAAAGGCAAGAAAAATAATTGTATTATACTTTTATAAAAAAAGGAATTTTACTTCTAATAAATGCATGGAAAAATCCATAAAATGTGTTGAATCTTATATTATTATGATTTATATAAGATTAAAGGCCAGATTACTTTTCACAAACGGAGCGTAAAACAAATTGAGAAAGTGTACATACAGTGTACAGAATATTGACCCTTAAGAATTAATAACCTTCAAACAAAATGAAGAACCTTTTAATGTAATATCCGCTGCTCGATGAAGTTTCAAATTATATTCAATTTATTATAAATTCCCTTTAATTATTCTAAACCGAATTTCAAAGTTCTCGTGACATTCGCGAGACCTTTGAAGGGTACTTATTGGGGAGGTTTGAGAATATTTTGAAACATCTTGTTAAAATGTTCTTTACTCATATACTTTTTTTGTAAATAATTCTCTTTTAATTAAGTAAAACATGCAATGACTACAAAAAGTTATGGCTAAAAGTAAAATTATGTCTACCTTTCTTTGTAATTGTTTATATTTAGCTGAAGAAAAAAAAATTAAGTTTCTTTTTTAAGTAATAATATAAGGGTCAGCGGGTAGGCGCACAAAATATAAGTGACCAGCGGACCCGACAGACGTTGTGCTACCCGAATACTCAAAAAAAGCCCTAAATCCCGATAACCTAGATTCCGACTGCAACTCTATCTGCCGGCCTGATTTGTGAATCTAAGCCATCCTGGACGCCACCCAAACGTATACAAAAAAAATCATCCAAATCGGTCCAGTCGTTTAGGAGGAGTTCAGTGATATAAAAACGTGTGGTAGAATTATTTATATATAGATTACCGACGTCCATGGACAACTGTAGTAGAATATAGAAGAAATGCACTTCAATTCTCATTTGTTATCGAGAACATTCTTGATCGTTTACTGGTAAAGCATAAGTCAGGTTGAAGCGTTCACACCTACATTATTAAAATGCAATCACAGTTTGAACTCGCTGGAGACAAAGTACACTCAGCTGCAATAATAAGTTAAATACATAGAAAGGTAGCACTTAATGTAACTAACTCTGATACCCCAAATTAACGAGGTAGGCTATGTAACCTACCTCTTTAATTTGAGGTATCAGAGCCCACTCCTCGCCAGGTCGGGTTAGAGAAAGAAACGGCTACAAAAGATCTCCAATCTCAAGGTGACTTTATTTTTTGTTTTTGATACTATTTTCATACCGAGATAGGTATGTATACATTCAATATCACATATAAATAATATATACTTTAAAAATACCAAGATTACTTCGTATTTCTTTCCAATCTTCCATTTATGTATATTAAATAAAAATCAATTGTTTTGTTAGTCTTGCTAAAACTCGAATACCGCTGGATCGTTTTAAACTCGTTTCATTCTCCCTTATTTCAGGAAAGGTTTAAAAGAAATTAAAGAAAGAAAAACACGAAAGATTATTTAAAAAATACACTAATATGGAGGAACCATACAATCTATTCAAAGTTTTCCAAAGTCAGAATTACTTCGGAACGTGCATTTGTATTAAGCGATCTTAGCCAACATTCCGGTAAGACAACGTCTGCCGCTAGTAACCAATATTTTTTTAAAAATAAAGCAGATAACGTATGGCCCTTTGTGTCCATTTAAAACGACAAATGAACCTTTTTATTCGTACTGAAACAAATTGCTTGAAGAGAAAAATTAAACACGTATGAATAATTCTACCTGACTGTACAAACTCGAAGTCAAATTTAGTGACGTCATGGAGACAATAACCGAGTTACAAGCTATTTCAAGGGTGCTTAACAACTACATCGTTTGTGTATCTTAAGTGTCCTATAGATATAGCATAGACATAGATAGATAATAATTATTTTTTGCAATATAAATATAATATGTTATTTTAGAAAACATTTGTGGAATTTAAATCTTAACACCTTATAGCAACTTTTTAAATTAGAGTCCGCATGTTGTATTCTTTGTCGTAGTATTTTAAATATTGCTTTTTTTTAAACTTTTATTACATTTTTATGGTTTCAGTATTGTTTTATTTTATATTATTGCAGTTTATAACGTGCGCGTATTGAATGCTTTTATGTTTGTACGTATGCCGTTATTAAGTGGGTGTATTTTTGAATGGATCCTTTTTGGGTTCCGCAGAGTTCTTAATAATATAAATTTATTTCTAGTAGTGTTTTTAATACATAAAACCAATGTATTCGTACACGCCAACCTCCAATAGTAAGTATGAAGACGCGGAAATTTTCGTCAAATATGGACGAGACGAATAGTGTGCAATCAAAATATTTCAATAAACTTTTAAATAATATGACAAGCGAATAGCGGATAGGTAGCTCACTTAAGTGATTCTGTGATTTTTGACGTCCTTAATTGTATTAATCTAAAGAATTATTTATCCTTGTTTAATACACAGACAATTGTTACAATAGATTTATATAATGCCGAAGCCAGACATAGCTCGTGTTTGTACAATTTTGTTCTTGAAGACTAAATAGTACTATAAAACTTTGCACAGTTACACAAAGTCCCCGGCCACACTACATCACCATTAAAATGATCATTTAAATGAAACTATGTCTGCCTCCGGCATAACAATAACAAATAACAGTGAATCTCACTAACAGTCAATCAGTAAATACGATTTTGACAGTATAACATTTAGTTAGTTTGTTATGATAATCACTTTAATCGTAACTTTTATGTCACACAACATTTAAGGCAAAAAAAATATGCGATAAAGTATATTTAAATATATATGCGGACGTCTGTTCCTGAGGTAGACAACTTAATGCCTGTGTTATAGGTAACAGCCGCCTGTTATACACAAATATATATTTATTTAGACATATATAAATACAGACATATGGATAATACACCCCGACTCGAGGTGGAAATCGAACCCGCGACCCCCGGAGCAGAAGGCAGGGTCACTGTCCACTGCGCCAACGGGAAAGCAGAAATCTTTAATAAAGTATATATAGATATATACTTTATTAAAGATTTCCATTTCATTTATAGATTAATTACTACAAACGCAGTTATCCTATTTATCATCCGATCCTTAACGGAACAACTATGTTAAATGACCGTTTTCTATCGCATAATTGCACGGTATCACAGAAAATATCGGAGCTAATTGCACAAGAAGTTCCTGGGTACCAAATTAGGCGATCCAAGTCAGCGCTGACATTATAGACTTTTTATAAACCAAGAATAGAATACTTCGTGCCTGAGTAATAATTCATATAGCAACCACCTACGTAGCGTCTGCCTTGTACGGCGAGTACAGCAAAGATAACTTATTTAAAAGGAAAAGGATGGTACAAGAACGAATTCTGTAATACTAATTTTTATTATGGTTTACAAGTGAATAGAAAGTATTGTCCGTCCTGCAATGAATATAGGTAAGGCTTCGTGAAATATATTGTTATTATATTCAGCTATTATATGATGGGACTGTCTCTTGAGTATAATATTTCTTCAAATGAACGCATGTCCGCTTAAATATGTATTTGTGTTTATTTTTATACGTGTGCGTACGTTCCTTTTCTTGTGTGAATGTATAGAGAAAATATCTATATTTCTCTTTTGTATTGTCACTTAACTTACAATTTATTGTTGGCCACTTGGCTTGTCACTGACACTTTGTCATTTTTATTAGTCATCTATATTTAAATGAGAAGGATAACAATTTTACAGGAGAGTTTGCTTGTTTCTACTAAATGCTTGTTTAATTTCCGAATGCTGATGAAAAATTTGTTTGACTTACGTCAGCTCCTGAACTAGTCGGCCTTTAATTAAATTTTGGTAATAATTTATTACTCGACTGTAGTATAAATCAATAATTGAAATATTAATACTATAAATTATTAATTTTGCAAAACTGCAGAATAATTTTATAATATGTGAACAAATAAAAACTATTTTCTACGTCGCATCGTCAATTATAAGTCGAATATTGACCACTGTAAATATAATTGTGCTATATTGTATTTTTTATATTTGTTCACAACTAATGCAGTGCAAGTAAAACACATGACTTTTTTAAATACACCATGCAAAAAATGCACAAGCAAAAAATAAATTAATTACAACGAATAATGTATTTAACTTTTTTTTAAATGGCTGGACTCGGCACCTGTCTGTAATTAAAATCTTGGATATTTCATAGCCGCAGGTGGTGAGATCTAATTGGAAATATTTTTAAAGTAGCATGTATCAAAAATAATGGAAATAATAATATAATTGAGACTAGTTTCACGGCACCTGGCGCACAATTTCAGAATGTCACCTTGCTGTGGATTGTGAGCGGCCGGCGAGCGACGGTCGATTTTCTTCATTTGCCATAATTACTCATAATAAATATCAATTTCGACATTGCTACGCTGATATTAAAGCAAAGTAATGTCTATTAAATTTGGTTAATATGGAGAATTACTCGCAAATATTGCAATTTTCATAACACTTCAGTACGTACCATTCCTTTTAACTGCACGCAAATGTATTACAAAATTTATGATAACATTCATCTTACTCAGCGCATATCAGTTATAGACGGAGTAGCTTCAATAAGAATGGACAAGGCGAAGATACGAAACTCTTTTTACTCGCTACACTTTACATTATTGCTTTGTACCATATCTCACATCGCAGACAGTTAAATTATTCATTTCTGCAACATTTAATGGCTGCTTTCAAGATGCAGTTGGTTTATAGGCAATAATAAAAATCTAATCTTAGCTCCCATTATCTGAACTACACTTTACTTTTAATGCTAGTGATGTTACCAAAGACGATACGAATTTCTTAATAA
The DNA here is from genome assembly GCA_024363005.1 of Charaxes varanes. Lineage (NCBI taxonomy): Eukaryota > Metazoa > Arthropoda > Insecta > Lepidoptera > Nymphalidae > Charaxes > Charaxes varanes. Next base: position 348,323 of record JANCMC010022637.1, read on the forward strand.
TGCGTGGAACCCCGTGCAGGAGCCGGAAACATTGCGTTGCAGAGAAAGGAACGCAAGCATTGCCAGTGTTCTAAATTGTAGGAATTCCTTTAATACTTATATTTAAATATTAATACTGGCAAGATATTACTAAATCTCAATAAAAACAGATGTAGGGAACGCTTTCTGTGAAAGTGAGCATTAGTAGCATGGTACAGGGTACACTCAAACCTAAGACGCACATTGAGTCAAAGGTTCCAGACAAGGTTTTAGTTCCCTCTACAGAGCGATGGACTCAGCATTCGCTTACGGTTTATGTGTGAAAAGCTAAGCTGTTCCTCTCCCTCATTTTTATGGAATTGTAACAAGTTATGGAATTCTGTTCCACACTACGATTCCTCGATATCTGCCGAGCCAATTTATTAACACAGTTTGCATGCTTATACCTCGTTGGGTAAACGGAATCTCTCCGCCATATACGGTCAGTCGAGCATGACTCCATAATCTGTAATTTACGTCTGAGTAATTTCTAAGATAAGATAATTGTTTCACTTTGTGGAGCGTAATCTAATATTTCGGTAAGTCCTACTAATTTCGATTCTTTCTTTTTCCTTTATTTGGGACAATAGAATAAGACGAAATAGGGTAAACTTCCAGGTAGGGAGGATATAGTGCAGGCCCTGGGTGGACTTGAGTATGCATAATACGAGGACCTCTTTCTGTAAGTCATTTTGGACTCAAAAAAGCCTGCTGATTATGATTATGAATGTTGTCAGGAGACCTGTTGGTCCATTTTATTTTACACCCCACCTCCTAAGATATCAAGTGAATGTACTGAAAACATGCTTTGGAATCAATATAACGATTGTTTTAGTGGCAATATCCAATTGTTTCTTTTGATTAAAGATATTACAGCCAGTCGACTAATAATAATATTAAAAAAAAAACAGAAAAATAAAAAAACAAGAATTGTTGATAAAAATTCTGGGCAGTGGTTGCTCAATGATTTGTCATGTTTACGATTTCTCAAGACCTTTTTTCTCGAAATCCCGTATAAATAAGAAGTTGAAATAATTACCAAGTATTAAAGTCTGCAGTCCCTTAGAGCTGTGAAAAAATCAACCTTTTAAGTGTACGCAATATAGCCGTTCATGATTCATTTTCTATAAATACGCTAAGGAAATCATAGGGATAGGATAGGACCAAAATCCTTAATTATTCGCTTACACTGCCATAAAATTAGTTATTTGCATTTATTTTAAAATTTACTATTTACTGGGTGCCTTAGACTTTTTCCTATGAATCCAGGGCCAGTCAGTGAATCTTTATCTAAACTATAGAAACGTATTTTTAAAATCACATAATACTTTTATGTTTTAAAGAAATTTCGGAATCTTCATTTTTTTCATTATTTAACATAAAATTAAAAAAGCGGTTTGAATTTTTACTTATATCTCAAAAACTATTTCAGATACAGACAGTTTAATACACACATGCTTAAAAGCATGGTAACCAACGTATGAGTTAATTAGGGAAGGAAAATAACTAATATGTGATCTTTATAAATTTAGCTGTCTCTTCATTGACTAGTACCAAGTAATGTCACAATCATTTGAGGTTTGCGGTTAGCTTTGTTAATAAGTTATACATATTAGTATTTTTATAGTGTACATAATAAAAAACCCGATTTACTGGGTTATTCAGTGCTCCTTTGTCTAATCAGTAATGGAAAATTTTTTTTCTGAGCCTCAATAGCTCAACGGTATAAGGTATGGACTGAAATCCGCAAGGTACCCGGTTCAAACCCCACCGCCGTTAGTACCAGACTGAGTTTGTTGCGGGCTCTTCTCAATGTAGGGCGCTTCGGAACCCTTGTAAACTTAGCTTAAGCCGAATTTTTTATCACCAAAATATTACACATTTTAAAAAAAATATATATACAAATTGCTAAAAAATGCCTTGCACAATTGTTTGCAAAAAAGCTAAGTGAATAAATAAATAAAGATTTGAATTTGAATAATAAAAAAAAACGACTTCAAACTGTATCAAATTGAAATGGGACCACACGAGTGGCACCAGCTTTTTAATAAAGGAGAATCGTCAAAAACAGTTCACCCAGTCGAAAAGTCTGAGGTAACAAACATAAAAAAAAATACAGTCGAATTGAGAACCCCTCCTTCTTGGAAATTGCTCGAAAAGATATTAAAATAAAACATACAAAAAATCTTCGATACCAAATTTAATTGTCTGTTTAATTAATACTAACCATATTTCAGCCGTTGGCATGGAATCTCGAAACCGTAAATTTGTTGATATATCACACGCACGCACACACGCAAGGAATTTACAGAGATTTTCAAATTGAAATAAATTTTATGACAGGCATAAATCTTAAAATAATCAGGTAAAGTGCTTGGTGATGGTATATAACCCTTAGTGAGCAAGTCTGACTCGCACTTGACGTTTATTCAAGCGTAAATAAACTTTTGTTCAGTGAATGTTTATCTATTATTTTTCTCCGATAAACCGCAATTTCTATAAACACTAACAACCACAAGACTACAATCCGGATTAGTTAAGTAAGAGACTCGCTTATATTCATTTTATTAGCCGCTAAATTAATATATATCTTTCTATCACCGTCGATTTTAAAAAGTCTCTCGAGATAAGACAATTCGCAACAATGTGCCCTTTATAGGGGGGGGGGGGGGCCCAAAGTCGGCGGGTTGGGCCCCAGACGGGTCGGATAAACAAAGGAAAACCATGAGAGCGGCCTAATCTAGGCCACCACTCAGTTAGTTAAAACTTTTACCATTGTTAAATCTACATTCGTTGAAAATGTAGAATTTTTGTTGATTATTTTAAGTAAAGAAATTTTTATTTGATTTATTATTATTCCTATTATTTGTGATTTGCATTGTTATTATTCATCTTTCATTTAATTGTAGTTGTTTTTGCATTTTTCCTATCTGTTTTTTGTATGTTCTTGTCTAAAATGCCGATGTTATGTTATGAATGGTGTATTTGCTCGAATTTAAAAAGTGTAATAATCGTGTATAATTAATGTCACGAATTTTGTATAAGTAAAATTATAACTTTTTGTTGGCAATTCTACAAATAAAATGTTTATTCTGTAATGAAAATATTTTTTTTCTGATTTCGCTTCATGTTTTTCACAATTAAGTATCCTAAAATGCCAATTTTTGGCAGTCTATACATGTCTCTAATTTAAAAGCCCCTGATGTGTGGCCAGCGACCACCTGCACTGCGCATTGCAACATGTTCTGAAGTTCCAGAGCTTCGAATACGTCAGTGTTATAGTTGAGACTGCCCCATGCCGCCCTTGTACGTACGGCACACGATTTATCCTTTGCCCTTTTGTTGCTCTCCATTATTTATAGGATATTTTGTTCATAGAACTGAGGGCATTTTTCATTTGCACGCACATACGGATTATCCGTAGTATCAATTTAGCACGGCCCACTAATGTCTGTTCCGTTCGTGTTACTTATTGCTTCTATTATTTAATATTTTTTTTCTTGTAATTTATGGCGCTTTTTTAACACCTTTGTTTAGCTACCTTTGTATGCAACCTACAAAGTAAATAAAATCTGCAGCTGATATTAAACTTGGTTCTGAATATGAATATCAGAGTATGAAAGTGAATAAATTCTTAGTGGAACCAACTGCAGTTAAAATGTGATCTCTAAATAAACTTGTGGAAAACTACAGTTTAACTATAGCTTCGAGTAGCGCAGTGAATGCAGTTTTTGTTCCAATTATTTATTGTTGCCTTTGTTACCTAACATGTTACTTCGAGCTTGATTAAATACTACAAGGTGGACGGTTCTCAAAGTGTTTACGGTGAAACCCTTGCGAAAAAGGTTACATAAATTATTTATTTAACCTATTAAATATTAATTTAAAAATTTGGTAAATTATTAACATTCCAAGTAATTAATTTAAGTTGAAAAAAAAACTGAAAGTAAATTTTTCAATGAGCTAGACGAACAAATTTAAACAACATCCGTGCCGTGATTGAAGTTAAGAAATTTGATTAAATAATTGGCTGAAATTATTTTTTCTGCGTGGAGGCTTTCTTATATACCTGCTCAATAAGATTTTGTAATAAAAGTTTTAAATTTTTTTGTAAATTAGTAATTATAATATTATGAAATGTTGCACAATATTGTGAAATATTTTATAAGTGAAGAATGTAATAATAATAATAATGAAGTCGTATAATTATTATGCCGGAGCCAGACGTAACTTCATTTGAATGATCATGTAGTGTGGCCGGGGTCTTGTGTGACTTCACAATGTTTTGTAGAACTTTGTAGACTTCAAGGACAAAATGTAGTAACACTTTGAGCTATGTCTGGCTCCGGTATTAAGAGAATCACAGACACTCCAACTTTACCTATTTGTTGGTAGACTTGCTCAGATAGGAAAAATATCGTCTTACGTATCGAGGAACATCTAAATGGATTTACAAGATACAATATACAAGATTTTATTGATATGACTAGGCATGCAGGTCAAAATTATTATTTAATTGTACAATCTTATGTTCTTCTTGACATATATAGGGTGCAAAAGACATTGTACCGCAAACATTGTGATAAGGCTACATTTAATGTCCTAAATAAATTCACAAAAATCATTCATCTCGGAAACGAGAAATTAGCTGAAGGCGGCCATCTTTGTTAGAGTCGAACACTTGAAGCTAGAAACACAAACAAAATTTTCAATTCAAATTTGCGTTAAATTAGGTTGTTTAGTCTATGGGCAGTGTAGCAATAGACAAGTAATTTCCAATAAATTGAGGAAAACCTGTTAATTACTTTTCGTTACGGAGTATAAAATAACAAGTATTGAGTATAAATTTCGCTTGGAAAAGCTTTGTTTTTTATTTCTTGAAACTTTAACTTTAAGTTGCTAATAAATTAGATATCAGGGAAGTCATTTGAACACATAAAAGTACCAGCAGGCACGGACCTAGGCTTTAAAATTGCAGATTTTCTGACCTTTTCGCCCTAATACAAGTCGGAATGTGACCTTGCACAAGATTGATACAGTGCATCCCTCCCTACAAAGGATATCGCATGCTTAACATAAACTGACCTAACTCAAAAAAATCAGATTTTTGGAAAATCGCAGAAAACACAAAAACACACACACATCGATCTATGACGACTATATTCGAATAGACCTTTTAGATGTTAAGAAATATTTAGAAATCTACTAAGGGCATCGGTGACAAAACAAATTTTCGAAATATTTTTTAAGTACGTCAAATTTATTTTTGGATTAGAAATACAGATAAAATGTGGAATCATGTATATCCTTATCATAACAACTTTATCACTGTTTTTAAATGCTTCAATAAGTAAGTTACATAAGACTAGTTACACATGATTTGGCCTGCGTAAAATTAAATGAAAAATCTTAGCGTGATCATATATAGCCTATAGCCTCCCTCAATAAAAGGGTTATCTAACACTGAAAGAATTTTTCAAATAGGACCAGTTGTTCTTGAGATTAGTGCGTTCAAACAAACAAAATTTTCAGCTTTATATATTAGTATAAGATTATATATTATTATAAGATAAGCTTTATAATGAAAAAGGACCAGAGAGAGTTGTCCAGCAGTGGGAGAAAAGGGGCTGTGGATAATGATGATGATAATAAAAGGTTTTTAAAATATTAAAAAGCTTTCATTTAAATGTATATGAAATAAAAAGTACTAGAGAGAACAAATCAAACGAGCCCAAACTCAATGTGGTTATATCGTTTTATAACGGAGTTCCTATGGCCTCCTTCCAACTCTATCATCATATCGGTTCCATGTCATCATTATATATTGCATTGTCATCTGATATACATATGTGTGCAAAATTTAACTCAATCAGTTTAAATCATCTACTCCAAAATTAAGTTGTAAGATTCCACCAGAACAAACTTACGTTGCAAGTTAAATAAAAGCTTTTAATTAAATACTAATCAATTTGTATGAAGCTACTCATTTGATTGTTCTATGTGTAGATTTTTAGGTCACTCATGTTATTGTTTTTTTTTTCATGTTTATAATCTTTAACTTAGTTGTTAAAATTCGCTAACACTGCGCAAGCTATGTTAAGGTTGTTTGCAATTCAAATCTTATTGTGTTCAATCTGCCTGATTGGATTAGCAATTTGATGTTTAATAAAGATATTCATCTGTATTGTCCAGATAAAGAATGTCTAATTTGGCTATAAAGTTTGAAGGGCCCGTCTGCAATTTTTAACCGACTTCAAAAAGGAGGAATTGATTCTTGTTTCGTTTGAAAGCTGGTGCTTCCCGATTGGTCTCATATTAATTAATCCCAGGTCTGACAAAGGTTTCCATGAGAAAACAACAAAATTCTAAATTTTGATTATATGTGCGTGACAAATTATCGAATAACTTAATATTAAGATAACCGATTTCGATGGTTCTTTTTTTATTTGAAAGCATGTACTTTAAGGGTACTTTGATGAGGTTTTGGTTACGTTCTGACTTCCAGATCCATGATAAAGTAACGGAACTCTTCAATTCTTGGGAGTAAATTAACGATATGTATCGAGAGTATCGTCCGCCGATTCTCAGAAGGCCACTCCGCCTACAAACGATCCCTAATTTATTATACGGGACTTATCGACCTCCGGACAGTTTGGGGTCCTTGATAAATTGTGATCCGTCTATTGCTTTTTAACACGTAATGAATTTTGCCGCATTTAGTTTATATTTTTCAGAAGAGAAACACCTTTAACATTTGAAATCCTTTTCTCTTTTTACACGCACATATTTACGAAAACTGTACAAAATTCTACGGTCTCGTTTTTTGAATTAACGGATACATGAAATACACTTAAAACAAAGACTTATTGAGATAACGAGAGATAGGCTATTTTTATAAGGTCATCCATAAAATCACGGCGTCCATGTTTAATACATTTAATAAATAACTAAATAATAGTAATAAAATAAATATTTAAGGCATTATGAGGCGGGCTAAAGTCTTATCATGTCTTAAAAAAGCAATGATACCGATTCTTAAACGGCTAGTAACTGCCGCTGCTAATAACTTCTAATAAACTATTAAAAACAAAAACTGTTTATTACGGTAGTAAATAATTGCTAACACAAATTTCGCTGGAACGTGGAGTATGAGTCGGAAAACATACTGACGAGTTTAACAAATACTTCTAAAGGAAACTGACAAATTACGAGCTTGAAAACATCCCCCGATGTTATCGCGTTACATACGTAAGGGTGAGATCGCCCCCGGGGCCCTGACGGTTTCAGACAGTAATTTGTTATTTTTTACTCCTGAGAAAAAGTTTCATAAAATATATTTGTCTTGAGTACTGAATTCAGGGGTCTCATTGACTACTATTTATATTTTGATAGCCTCATAAGAAAAGTCATTTTTTTATTAAACACACACATATTGTAAAAATTAAACGGTAAATAAATTAATGTTAACAGACTCGTCAATGTCTATTACTTTATTTTACACTACGCTGTGTCGTATACAACTGGTATGCACGGTCTAGACCACCCCATAAACTAGTGTTCGCAGCGGTTCACAGCAGAATACCAGGGGTCGTTTATACACGTGGTGTGTATGTCACCGTATTTCTCCTTTTAGAGAAAGGCAACGCGTAAACTTGTTTCTGCATGAACCCTTCCCTACATCGTCCTTTGTCGATTTGGTTGTACGGCGCAATACATAACGCTTGATACAACCTGCTGGGTTTTTATAATGTTGTATTTACTATACTTCGCTCAAGTAGCAAGGTATAATGTACCTAATTTGTAGTGCATCTTAAAAATGTTTCTGACGTTACCAACTGTGATGGAATTGATCACTGACTGCGGGTTGCTAAATATTACACCTAAATAGTTCCAAAGGAGGCGACAGATTTTCTTCTTCCTCTTTTGTAGCCTTTATTTGTTTCGAATTTGCACTATTAGAGTCACTTTATAGATTTTAGAGGTTGTGGAGATTCCGGCGATGACGTCATCAGAACTCGCTCCACAATCACATTCTCTGCAATCTAAGTGTACCCTAGTCTAAAACCGGGATTACGCTAATAGCTCAAGGAAGAAGAAGAAGAAGAAGAGTCAGTTTTATGATGCTGTAGAGAAAAATAGAAGTACATAATATCTTACAAAATATGACCGAATCTAAATAGCATATTATATAAATCGCATATTAAGGATACTCATAATAATATATTCAAATTGTCAAATGTTTTTGAAACGGTTTTAAAAGGATCTGACGCTTCAAACAAGTTTTAAGAAAGAGCCATTTGACATTCAGCGCCTTAACTTGATAAATTAAGGACCTTGGAATGGGGCATTTTAGAGCGAAAATCTCAAATCGAACGGAATTTTACCATCAATCATTATTAGGACAATAAAGTTTTTGAGGTCCGAAATTGGCGACGTTTTACGTCAGTATCTTTTGCCGCGTTAATGTCAGATTCTCTTATATCTGTTACGTTTGCATCGCCGAGTTGATAAGGTATTCTTTTGAATACGTTCAGTAACTGTTCATTTAAATTGTAATCTGCAATCCATTTTAATGTTTTATTACTTAAATACCATTTTAGTCCTATTTCGTAACGGTTTATTAATGACGTGCTTAAGAGTTGTTATCCATATGCATTGCATCGATAGTACCGGTCATAAGTAAGCTTACCAGGTTACCTCTTGCCGTTTAGAAATAAAAGGATAGGATAGGCCAATCTAAAGAGATTAGTTCTTATTCCGGACAGCCCATTGACTACGCTGCCATAGAAGCCATGCAAGTTGCAACTTGTGTTAGGACACTTTTTCGCCTTTCCCAGTATATTTAATTCAAGTCCGAGTAAAGTCCATCTCATTCCTGCCGTCATAATGAAGTAACTGTAAATCATAAATTCATACGGCGAAAAACAAAAGCCATTATCCGCAACGGGTTAAGTTTTAATTACTTTCCACAGCCTCAGTTTTGGCTTAGTAAATATTTTCCCAGACCTTGTTAAACTGCGAGTTCTAGTTGATTTTTTACAACTTTCGTATTAAATGAATAATTTTACCTAGAGCTGATGAAAATTTCGTTGAGTTTTTGAGTTACATTATTAAGTTTCTCTTTATTTACGAATATTTTTACATGACAATTAAGTGCCGTTGCTGTGCCGTTAAAAAAACTCCTAATTTATATAACTTAATCTCTGTCTGATGTAATGTAATTTACGAATGTAAAACTGAATCACTTTACTTAAATTTGCGAATGAGTACGAGAGAAAATCGGTGCAATAGTGATACCGCCTCTTTTTGGAAAGACGGTAAAATATGCAATATTGCAGTAGAGTGGAGTTTGTATAGAACTACGCGTCTCAATAGAGAAAATATATTTGGTCATAAATATGTAGAGGCGCTGCCGCATCGCGCGTTGGCTCTTGAATAGAATATGAAACCTTTCACGCCCTATTGAGGTATCACTTATGCTCTTAGCATTTTATGATGTTTACAATGACATAGAACATCAAAGATTACATTCTGTCTCTGTAATATTTATACCTTTGTATCTTTTTTCTAGTAATTAACTGGTTAGCGAGCCATATTAGAGCTTAGTCCTGTATTTTGAGAACTGCCTTCCGTAATGAAGGAATAATTTTAGCATTTATTTTAAAAATTCCGTTAAATTAACATAGTAATTTGTGTGTGGGTAAGAGAGACAGAGTGTTTGCGTGCATGTGTGCGCGCGCGCGTGTTTGTGTGTGTGTGTGTGTGTATCTGCGCGTGTGTGAAGCGTGTGATTGTGTATGTCATTGTTATTTTATGTGTTACTCTATACCGCACCGTAGTGGTATAGTTAAGGGTGAGAGCCATGTACGAATTTTCGATTTGCAAGATATTTAACAACAATTACATGTTTATTTCTTCGTTAACTTCTTTGTAGGGGTAAGCAGAGAGATAATCATGATTTCACGATGGTGATAATGAATAGTAATTTGAATTACGGACCTTCAAGGAAAGAGTATTCTCATTGCTCAAAGACTGGCTACCCATCTGTGAAGCTTCTGATGTCAGTTGGACTTTTGTTTTAGTTATAATTCCTCAGGCGAATACCCTCTTTTTGTATGAAATACCTCTTTATTTTTCTTACATCTTTTTACAAGGGCTGCAAATAAAAGTCTTTTTTCGTAGTTTTCCAAACGTAATTTTCGATTCTACGAGCAAGAAATTTTATAAAACAACAGACTGTGTTAGGAAATTAATTGTGTATTTAAATTCGATAGACGTGGCCTACAAAGACAAGTTAAAATTAACTTTATATTAGCATTTGTAAGTATAAGTATACACGGTGTCATTGTCGCGGTTAGGATTAGGTTTCCAGGGTGTTCGGTACATGCAATGTGACTACTAGGTAATGTTTACTTCATATAATTCTCAGCTTATATCGATAAGAAGTTAAAAAACAACACTTGGTAAAATTAATAGTTTCCGTATTTTTTTTTTTACGGTTTTTTGTGTTATCAATCGAGTTTTTTCGATTGTTTGGTTATGAAACCGACTGAAGTTATATTTGATTACACTAGAGAATCGTATGATAATCCAGGAATAGTAGAAAGTTTTTCGTCTAGACAAAATTATCGGGTAGGTAAAATATCGGTGTTATAGTTTTTGTTTTGTGAGGGGATCGGATTCGTTTTGATTGTTCCGCAATACTACGATTCTCTCATCAAACTATTTACTGTTTATATAAAAGTATTTATAAAAATAATAGGTTTATATAAGCAGCATTCGTTCCTTGTACGTTAGCCGTAAAAGGCATACTTAAAGTATTCCTAATATTTCTAAAATAAGAAAGAAATAAAAAAATGTTTATTATCTGTGAAAATTTACGCATAAAAACACATAGAGACCCTTATTCCATAAATATCATTTAAGTAAAACAGCATCGTGGTTGACTGTTGAGCAAAGATGTCATTTCACTAGAAGTGTCAATTTGAATTTCATAGTTAAGATTCATTGTCATATTGAATTACTTAGATATTTTTAAAGTGAGAAAAACTTTTTTTTTTGATAGATATAACTTCTTTTTATAATTTTACGGCGTCTATTCTAGTCTATACATTTAGTTAGGTATTAATTAATGTTTGGTTTTGTTAACACGCTAAGTGTGACTACATTAATGGGATTTATTAAAAAGCAATAAATGTATTACAAGAAACAAAAAATAAAACTGTCATATTCGCATTTATAATGTCAAATATAAATTTAAGATGTAGTTATTTAAAGTAAATTGTGACAGGCGCGGATCTTCCATGCTGGGCACGATGGGCATGCCCACCACCCTAACAGACTTGTGACATTACACTTTCACGGCTAATTTCTAATCCAATTCAACATCCTATTCAAGAATTTGCTGAAATAGAAATTAGGGTTCTAAAAAATAATATAAATGCAGAAGGCAGGATCACTGCCCACTGCGCCAATGGTCCAATCAAATAAAAATTTATATATTAATAGCTGTGCCGGCGGCTTCGTCTTCGTAGAATTGTAAAAAAAAAACAGTTTTAGCCTTCCTCGATAAATGGGCTTTCTAACACTAAAAAGAATTTTCAAATCGGACTAGTAGTTCCTAAAATTAGCGCGTTCAAGTAAACAAACAAACAAATTTTTCAGCTTTATATATTAGCATAGATATATATATACAGATGATATACTTTTTAAGAGGTTCAAAAAACTAACATTACCTACGATAAAAATAATGTACTTTAAAAATATATTTTCATACCATGTTGTTCTAAGATGGCCGCCATTTCCAACGCCACTAAAACACCGCTCTCGTAACCCAGAAGGTATAGGGTCTTTTTTTATAAGACAAGGGGCAAACGGGCAGGCGGTTCACCTAAGTGACTACCGACGCCCATGGACAACTTCAACAACAGAGGGCTCGCAGATGCGTTACCGGCCTTTGAAAAATGAGTATGCTCTTTTCATGAAGGTCCCTAAGTACATAAGCCTGTTTGTTACGTCGAAATATTTTTTTAATTATTGATAGGAACTATTTAAAGGATATCTATAAGAAAAAAACAGGTTCAAATATTTTTGTCTGACTGACTGTTAGTTCCGGGTAATCTACAAAACGGCTTTATCGGTTTGGACGGGACTTTGAGTTGTAGATAGCTGATTTTACAAGGAATAACATAAACTTTTATTGACAAAAACTAAATTCACGCGGGCGAAGTCGCGGGTTTTCGACAGTATTAAAATATAAGAATATATGTATAAAAACACTTTGCGTTCATATCGCCTTATACAGCTCTGGTTGGACATATTTGTGTGCGAGTCATTGAGCTGTTACAAAATGCACAAAACTGAAAGGCGCAACGAAAGTGAAGGCGCGCGCTAGCCGCAGTTGATATAACTACATTCTAGGCCAAGACAATATGGCACTTGCCAACGAAACGCTAAGAAGAACTGTTATTATAATGATTTCATTTAATGTTGACATTTAAGAGGAATTAATTACGGGAAAAGTTCACATTGTTCAAGAGGAAAGTTTTCAATTGTCCAAATATGCATTTGCAAGCGCATAATATTTATTAATTACATTTCTTTATCATTATCTCATATTTACCTTATCTTTATCTCATATTTACCTTATCTTTACCTTATCTCTATCTTATATTGTTACCTGTAAGACGGCTAGCCAGTCGTTGTGCTGGGCACCGATGGCCTTCAGCGAGGATATCTTCTTTGTGGTGACCTCTAAGGCTCGCTGTTGACGCGTTATGTACTCACTGCGGAGTCTCACTGGCGCTTACAATTCTAAGCGGGCTAAGTCGCGGGAAACAGCTAGTTATAACGAATTACATTTACGCCAATCCATTTCGAATGGACTATAGTCTCAGTAAATCCGAAATTAAAGTCACACACCATCCTTGTCCTCGAGTTTAGCGCTCAAAAACAGTTCCTCGCACTGCAAGACCTGCTGCCGAAAGGCGCACGCGTCTCGTAATCGAACAACGCACGTCGCACACACCCCGCTGTCCTTGGCCTCACCATCCACGTGTGACAACTGAAAGTTTTAATAAAATTAATCTATACATATATATACTAATATATAATTTATAATTGCGATAACTTTTACTCTTTTTATATATATATTTATATTACTAAGGCTTCATCAATTGTTTTTATTGGTATTATTCATACATATATTTTGTATGTTGTATCTAAGGAAATTTGTAATCAACTTTATGACCAAGCGAAATTGTTTAGATTCTCTAGTTCGTTGTTTTATTTTCTCTCATTAATTAGGATATCATATCAGCTTAATCAAGAAAGAACACTGTGTCAAAATTATTCCGGTCTAATACATTTTCATAAAGAATAACAACAATAATAAACCTATTATAACTCCCTGAAGTACACCCATTACTATAGAAAAAAAATTATATTTTTGAACTACTAATAATATGTCCGCGTATCATAATGTTTATCGTAAATAAATTTATCTGTGACTAAAAACATAAAACAAGATCTTTATGTCTGTAACAGATACTCCGCTAGTCAACTTGAATGCTTATTCTATGTACATAAAAGCGAAACGTCACCTAAAACAAAATCTCGAAAACCGCGAGGTGTACAAAATGAAATTTGCCAAGGAGTTAGTTTATAGTTAGTAGACATCCATTTAGAAAGGTTTTTTGATAGGCTGGATTGTGGAGGTTTAAGGGCTCTAACAATTTACACGGACAAAGTCGCGGGCCATACGAAAAACTTCGACATTTTTGCTATTTTTATTATTTAGGGACATCTATGACGATAAATGCCAGCGCCATCGTTCGTATCTTATCTTATACTAATATATAAAGCTAAAGAGTTTGTTTGTTTGTTTGCTTGAACGCGGTAATCTCGGAAACTAATGGTCCGATATAAAAAGTTCTTTCAGTGTTAGATAGCCCAATTATCGAGGTAGGCTATGTTGTCACGCTCAAACGTTGCATGTAATTTTACGCGGACGAAGTTGCGAATAACGACTAGTCGTAATATAAAAGCCTTTACCTGCAAAGAACTCAACTTCTTTCTTTCTTGTACATAACTAATATTATTATATAAAAAACTAAAACCTGAATATAGCCTACCTAAATGTATATAAAAATAAAACCTATATTATAACAAAAGTCATTGTAACAAATTATATGGTATATCGAATATTTTCTAACTCCGTATTAGGTTTCTTGTAAGTAACCCAACGTTGGGATAGGACAAAATCTGCCGGGTCGGTTTACAGCTTGTAAACAAAAAACACAAAGTTACTAATGTGATATATGAGATCGCTAATCTGTACTAATATATAAAGCTGTGGAGCTTGTTCGTTTGGTTGTTTGAACGCGCTTATCTCAGGAACTACTGGTCTGATTTGAAAAATTCTTTCAGTGTTAGATAGCCCATTAATCGAGGAAGGCTATAGTCTATAAATCATTACGCTAATTTTTTCACCCAATTTTACACGGACAAAGTAGCGGAAACAGCCAGTACAAGATAATACTATTCATAATCATATTATCTTCAATGAAAAGAATTAGAAATTAAATTATTTACTTAAGTAAACCGACTTCGAGTCGAGCCGAAATCCAGAGAAAGACTTAATAACTGTCGTCAATTAAAAGCATTAAAATAATAATTACGTACGAGAAAATAAATGTAATAATAATAAAAAATTAAAAAGCACACTAGAATATAAGTGCAAATTTCACTTTTAGTAACTGCACATTTTTAATTATTTTTTATTTTGAGTTTTCTTTTGAGTAGATATATTTTATAACGCTAGGCATATTGGTAGAGTGAGTAATTACTGTACTCGTGTTAATTCAGCACTCGCGATCGCTCGGGCACCATCATGACACTCGTGCAATAATGAGACAATTACTGCTCGGTGCGATAATGTACTATTGTCAACTAGTTCGAAAATTACAAAATTCGAGAAAGATGGAACAGTAAGAAAATAAATAGTCAATTTTTCAATACGTTTCTTTAAAAAAAGAAATGGTTTACTTGTTAAATAAATTGTCATTCTCTTAATATTGTTGGAAGGTTTGCGGACTTTGTTATAATTCAGGAGCTCCAGTCTATTGCGTACAGCAAATAGCAAATTCCCGACATTTATCGCAATAAAGATAATCATAAATAAAATCAGAGGGTATATATCTAGGTATATCAATCTGTGTAGTGTAGACAGTAACGTATTTTAAGATTCTGCAACTTGGGCCATATTAAAAAATCGTAAAACAAAATTCCAGCAAATTGCCTCGCGTCTCGATGTCAATTAAACTTACAACCAAATGAGTTGCAGTCTTGGTTAACGAGATAGATAGCTTTTCTTTTTTTACATTTATATATGTCATATAAAGTCAAAATAGTTGAGCGGGTTTTGGCTTGCACCGACCTTCGCAGCCTGCCGCCCTGGGCCATGGCCCTCCTGGACCTAGAATAGTATTTCTGCAGGGTAGTAGATAAAGATTTTTTATAATTAGTCTGTATATAATGTCCCATTGCTGGGCAAAGGCATTCACCCTCCTAGACCACTCTTCTCTATCCTGAGCCATCCCAATCCACTCCTATCCGCACAGGCGTCCAAGTCGCTAGTAGTTTTAATCCACAAAAAAAGATAATTTTCTAGTCTGAGCTGGATACCCTTTTCATTAAAGTTGCAATAATCCTCGCGCAAATATAATACAGGTTGTTTGTTCATAGCTGGCAATACTTGCAGTCAGCTAGAGCTACTTCAGCGCTGATAAGCGATAACTACACGCTCGCAAATATTGTCAAAATTCGCAAACTTCAGCGACTTTATTCGAGTTCGCTAATGGAAGTTGCATAATGGCTTATACGAAACGTTGCACAACGTGTGCCGGTCTTACAATTTAGCAGAATCAAAAGATTTTGTATGTAAAATATTAAAATGCAAATTAGCATGCGATAATATAAGCTCATAAATAAAATGAAAACAAAGTGAGAAACCTTATTGAGTATAATATTAGTACTTTTAATCATAGAAATTTAATTAGTTTTTCATAACATGCGCGAAAATAGTGACATTACATTTGAAAAAAGTATACCCGCAGTTTGCATTTACTCATTTACAAAGAAATTTCATTATAGTCGCCTTTTTCTAATTTCGAACTTAAAACGCGTCTGCAATGTTATATATAATATCATTTAAGCGAAAAACAAACTTTCATCTAGTTAATTTTGGGTTCCTTATAACTGCACATAAATATTAGCGCCAAAATGCTCTGATTATTATGGCGTCTTATATGACGTAACGACGTGTTAAACAAGCAGCTGTACTTTAATGTGATTGGAGCATACGTTAGCAACGACGATTTGTTTGATAAGCAGTGACGTCACGCGCCCAGATTGCTGTTTGCAGTCTCGTGATGTATGCCGTTCATTTAATTGATTTATGTTTTGAAAATATTAAACGATCTAACATATTTTAGTAATTCCACTTTATTCTCGTAATATTCAAACCTTTGTCCTATTCGGAGCTAATATTTATTAGGATTTCTTTACTGGAAACTACCTTATAGATATCATAATTTTTTTAAATACTTTCCTAAATTGTAATTTGTAATCATATAATTTAATGCGAATCAATTTAATTATATTCAAGTGTTTTATTTGTAAAAGTATAAAGAAGCTGAAAGTGTGTCTTTAGGTGTACCTAAAAGAAAAGACTCATTTGCTAATTTTTATTTCCAGACCCGTTAAAAAGTAGCTTTACAATATAGACCATAACATAAAAAGTGAAGCAAACAAAATTTATCATAACAGAGTGTGACACGATATAAAAGTGGAGCTAAAATATCGTGTGACCGATACGTGTATTAATAAAGATATTTAAGCTACAAAGTTGACCTACATGGCGCAGTGCATCGAGGAGCTTGAAATAACATTCCAGTCTCGCGCAGCTGCAAAACTATTTCTATCAAAATATTCCTATCAATAACGGCATGTGCCGACGTTTTTTATTAAAAAAAAAGTGATACGATAAAAACAGCAATATAGTTGTTGTTATGAGTAACAGTTAGGGATTGGCAGAATGACTCCAATTATTAAATTGTTGCTTGGCTGTTTTTATCAGTAAAGTTGAATTTATTTAATATTTATGTATCGTTTATTAATAATTGACACAATTGTGTATTAACTGGTGTCCGGAGCACTCGTGTTTATTCACAAATAAGTATTTTATGAACTTAGGGAAGTATTTCTATATTTGTTTGATACAGACTAATTTAATTGTATCAACCAAATGGGGTAAGCTGAAATCACGATTTTACTACTTCAAAGATGGGCGAAGGTGTGCTAAGTTGGACGAAGGTGGGCTAAGGTGGGCGAAGGTGGGCTAAGGTGGGCGAAGGAGGGTGAAAGTGGGCGGAGGTGTAAGGAGGTTTTCCTAAGGTAACAGGTACCTATATATGAAATCTTTTAATAAAACTGTAATTAAAAAAAAAACATTCGACTTTTGATTGTTTCATCTCGTTGTTAACGCAGACAGTGCTCAGGGTTCGGAATGTCGATAAACAAATATTATTTTCTACAAAGTTTGCTCCCTTGGAACGTTATGCTTATCTGGAAGCCCCTGTAGGCTGTTGTGCGAACAGTTCAGTACACTAACTTTATTAATCTTAAGCGCCTACTAACATAGCACAAAAGAACTGTGAATAAAAATAACTTTTTGGGCGTCCGTGGGGGATTTATTCGCGTTTTGTTACGAATAAGCGTCATCAATCAAATAGTTCGCTCTTCCTGAATTCCGCCCCGGGAATATTACAACTTCTCAATATCTGTCTGCCATAATCGCCTAAAATATCGAGCTCGTGTGTTTGATATGAGATACTCTTTCATAACATCACCGGTAGCTAATAAATATTTGTAGCTGATCGTATTTATAAAACGGTTACGGACTATATTATTGTCGGACTTTATCATGAACAACATATTTACACGTATTTTCGATAAATCTTTAGCATGTACTGAAAGTCGAAAATATTTTAAAAGTTTGTGTTTTAATAAATAAAAATATTACTCGTCCTTAGGGTTCCGTAGTTCTACGAGGAATCTCTAGTTGCGCTCAGTCCGTCTGTCTGTACACGGGCATGGTGGATCTCCTAGAGTTTTCAAACTATTAGATATAGAAATTTTCCGTGTTGATAAAACATGCTAAAAACTCATAAGGAATGTTATTATGAGCGTAATCGGATAATAACTTTTTAATGTATTTAACGCATACCCGTATCTTGAACCAGATATGGAACTGTTCTATATATAGAGTTGTTTCTGACTTTTATTAATGTAACTTCAAACTTTTATTAATATAAGATTTTGCTTCATACTCAGTTACGTAGGTACTTGTCCGGCATTAAATTTCAATATTCGATATGAATATTCTACGCCACGTAACTTGAAGTAAGACTCATTGAGCTAATTAATTCAAGAAGATTCTTAACGTAATCCTCTTTACCTTAATAAGGACCTCTTAGATCAGAGAGCTCTTCGGTTCTTAAAGTCCACTACTGTTATCGCTTCATCGTTACAAGTCAAAAAAACCTTCTTGTTTTGTTATTGTTTTATTACATATTAAGATTCAGATCTGAGTCTTTTGTGAAATGAAGTTGTCCCTTCACAAAAAATTGTTCCAGTCTTGTGGCATTGGAACAATTTCTTTTGTCCTTTTATTTGGAATGAATACTTTTCTTCATACATAGCTGACTTAACTGGATATATTTACGTTATATGCGAAAGGATTACGCAGGAAGTCAAAGGATAAAGCGGTAAATTGTGTAGAATGTTGATTTATCCCGTTGTTTATCCTGACTCTATACGTGGCAGCGTTTATTTTAAGAACTCAGATGCCGGATGTGTGCTGACTTATGATAAATGGTAATAGAGCGTGAAATCAAAAAAATCACTACTTTCTTTCATTATTACAGGACTTTGGTGAGTTCTTGGGAGCATTGCCACCTTGTATTAAATCTAATTCATATCGTGGGTTCGATTCCCACCTCGAGTCTGGGTGTATTATCCATATGTATGTATTTATATATTTCTAAAAAAAACATTTGTGTATAACATGCGGCTATTACCTATAACACAGGCATTAAGTTGTCTACCTTAGGAACAGACGTCCGTGTGTCCTATATAAAACAATTAAAAAAAAAAATTGTCTTATGCACAATCGAAACAAAAGTTTCAGACAAAATTTTATTTCCTATTTTTCCTTAAAATTTACAAAAATTCTTTTAGCATTCATTAATAATTGTACTTGATTTTGACATCATCTATATAAAAAAAATAACTGGATGTACCTGCGACAGACACATTTAAAAAAAAGATCCAATTTTATTTAGCGTGATGATATATTATAGCATTCCTAGATAAATGGGCCATCTAACACTGAAATAATTTTTCAAATCGGACCAGTAGTTCCTGAGATTAGCGCGTTCAAGCAAACAAACAAACTCTTGCATTAGTATAAATGTACTTCTTTTATTGTTTAGAACTACTCTTTGTTCCACCCTCGAACGGGAGTGATTAGGTTAAATAGTGATCTTGTACCTAACATCGGCTGGAGTCACTATAGGATAGTTAGTTAATAGTTTTTTCTTTTTTTATAGAAGGATTCTAATCTCCAACTTCGAAACGAATCATTCTTGTAAGTTTTTTAATATATATTTTTTTTTAATAAATTAGTTTTCTTTCTGCACCGTATTTATGTACAATTCTTATTTACAGCTTGACACTTTTGCTTGTTAGTTGTAAAAGAAGTATTACATTGTTTTGCGTCTATTGGTACTTAAGAACTTTCTGTGTAATCCGTTACTGGCAATAATTGTGAGATACATATGGGGATTAGTAATCGGGTCAATTTAAATATACAAATCAAATATTTTTGTTTACTCTCCACTGCAGAGCATACTCTGACTTTCATAACACAATACAATCCCAGGATTAAGGGTCGCACCTACTCCTGACACCAGCTTTTAATTTAAGTTTAGTACGAGAGGCAAAGGTAATATTAGAAATACCTAAAAAATATTCCTAATATTCTTTAAAAAAAAAATATTTAAAAAATGGTGCAACTTGTTTAGCATTGGTGTGCGTGTGGTTTTATTTTAATAATTTAATATATTAATATTGCACACTATAAGTAAATATTAGCATTCGCACACATTCTACTATATAGAACGACATTTGTGCCAAATTTTATACTCTTCCGTCCGCACAATTTTCATAAAACGATACCTAAAGTTTTCGCTTCTTGTATTAACATATAAAAAGAAATATTAGTCTTACTTTATTACACTAAGTATTAGTATACTAAGTAGTTTGTATGTATATATATTCAAATTATTTAAAGATATTTTTTTTCCTATAGGTTGCGCGTTTCCGGCGCGGTGGCAAGGCCGATGGTTCCAATCAAGAGGAACTGGTACCCGGACGCGTCGGCCCAATTCGGCTGCAGACCAAAATGACGCCAAACGTGGCGCTGCCTCTGATTAAATATACTGCCTGCCAGTTTGAAAAATTTTAGATAGTCAGTGTATGAATGAATGAATGAGTGAAAACTTTATTCAAAAATGTTACACAAGTACAAAAAATAAATATTTAAACCAGAGCTTATACAAAAATAATAAAACCATAAAAAATAGATAAATAATGCATATTATTACTAAGGTAGTCGTGTAACAATTCCAAAAAGGATGACTACTCAGCTTTTTTTTTATATGAGGTCAAAGATGACCTCAGCTGATATTCTGTAGCTCCCGAGCGGAGGGAGCACAGTGGGATGACGTTGCCGAGTATGTTTCTATACCCAGTAACCCTTCTTCTTCTTCTTCGCGGGCTGCGTTTTCCGCACCTAGTCACTGTATGGTGATCATTGTGCCTGAGGGAGGGTAAGCTTAAATTAAAAGCTTGTATTAGGAGTGGGTGCGACAATATCCCAACGGCGGTGGGGTTTGAACCGGGTACCTAGCGGATTTGAGTCCATACCTTATACCGTTGCGCTATTGAGGCTCTTAATTATTCTGTCTCTCTTAATTATAATATCTTATCTCAATAAACATAAATTATTACAAATATTAAATAGGCAGGATATATTTGTATTGTATTCCGATCAATTTATCTGTTTTAAATTCAAATATCCACTCAGGCACGGGCAAATAGATCCAATAAGCTTTGTCCATTTACTAGAGATCCCAGACTAGTCGAAATTCGCCCACAAATCTTTTTACGTACGACATACATTGTTCTATTCACAGAAAAATAAAATTTCAGTATTAATATAACATATATACAATAATAAATAAATATCTACAGGACTATATGACACACGGACGTCTGTTCCTAAGGTAGACAACTTAATGCCTGTGTTAGATCGAAGAATGAGACGGAGAAATGAGTTGGATCGTTATAATAGAGATTTGCGATGCATAGCCCTAGACAGTACCTTATGGAAAGTAAGTAGGGATGCCTATACCCTGTAGTGGGAAAAATAGGCTCTAAATTAATAAATAAATAATAAATTTAATTGCTGTCTTATTACACGTCTTCACGACTTTATTACAAGCTCTTTTCTCTTTGACCATATCAAATTTCAAACTTTTAATCGCGTTTGTTTGAAACTTTTCTAACCTCAACCTGTTGTGCGTTCGATTTGCGTCTTAAGGTGATTTTATATAAAAATCGCTTTTATGCAGGTCGAAGACGCCACTGAGGAAAAGAAGGAACCTAAGAAAACTGAGAAGACTGTTTGGGACTGGGAGATTATGAACGACAACAAGCCCATCTGGACCCGCAAGCCGGCCGAGGTCACAGAGGAGGAGTACACGTCGTTCTACAAGAGCCTTACCGAAGTATGGGAGGGTTCTGAATTCATCCTCAGCTGTATGGCGTACGGATCTCCGGATATTGAGTTTACATGGTACAAAGATGGCATCAAAGTCAATTTCAACGGTACCACCCGGTAAGTTTTTTTTTTGGCATCTTTTCGATGTTTGTCGCCAGATATATAGTCGATATTATTAGTTTTTGTTTTTTTTTTAATTTTCAATTCATAGCCCAGTTTAGTTTTCTTATTTTAAAATCATATTCCTTATATAAATTACTACATATCTGACATGTTCTTTCCTCACTTTAGCATTGGTTTTGATCTGAAAAAAAATTAACAACATACAGAATACAAATTAATGTATTGAAAGTTTTACATCATTTTCTACCAAAAAGGAAGAGTTTAAATTATTTTCCTTCTTGGTAACCCTAATCGCTTATCTTCTTTCAGAGATATATGGACTCGTACAGTTGCGGAAGATGCCCTCGGAAGACGCATGTCAGTTAAATTTAATAATTTTACATTATTATGTTATTAAAAAATCGTGGGTGAAGACAAATCATGGGTTTGCAAAATCTTGGTTTTGTTAAATTGAAAAAGTGAAAATTGCATGGTGATGTCAGAACAGTTGACCTCCGTACTAAACGGCAACCAGTATAGCAAACGAAAAAAAACATCGAGAACCTATAGATAATAGAGCATAGACAATGTAATTTTCTAATATTTAAGATCGGTTAAAATTGCGAAAACCCATCCACATAACATGAATATATCAATCATATTCCTTCAATACATTCCCTTATTACTGCAAAATCAAAAACCTATGATAGAATATAATATAATGAGTCACCCGAAAAGGAAACGAAAGCCTCATTCGAAATCCAGTTTGATCTTATTTGGCTTGGCTTATTTCGCCACATCCCGTTTTGTAAATTCACATGGCTACGATTTTTTACGATTAATTGGGACAAACTTGTAATAAACCAGAGCTAGAATGGGTCACCCATCACCCGGGTGATAACCCGGTCGCAGCCAGAGCAAATTAACTTAGCGATCGACTCAAATGTTGACCACTGATTAGGCCACGACCTCCTCAAATCTGTTATCTACTATTGAAGTTATTTAACAAATACCTCTATCGTGTATTAGATAGGGAAGCCTTTCTATATAAGCGTGTCTTGGTACGGTCTTTTTTTCATACCTGTAGCGTATTAATAACGCCGTCTGAACGATACATGCAGTATCTACTACTTAATGGAACTTTCAGTGTACCTTTTATATATGACTCTTTGTTACCCGAGACTGGGTTCGCATAAAATTAGGTGAGAAATTTTAGTGTGATACTATATAGCTTATAGATATAGATGTAGATGTAGATATAGATATAGATGTAGATGTAGATGTAGATGTAGATGTAGCTGTAGATGTAGATGTAGATGTAGATGCTCTTCCGTCGTAGCGGAACGCTTGCAGCTTTTAGATGTGCAGCAGGATTGGGTCTGCGTGTCCGGGTACCAGTACCTCTTTCTCACATAAGATGAGCGTGAAGTGGCGGCAATACTGTCACGTCAAGTGATGGTATTGTTGTTTAATAACAAAAATCTATGTATATATATAAAAATGCATAGCAAAATGTGTTGGTAAGCGCATAACTCAACAACGCCTGGACCAATTTTACCAATTCATTTTTTTAAATGTTCGTTGAAGTCCAAGGATGGTTTTTACGGCGAGAAAAAATGGAATAACTGCCGAGAAAACCCTAGAAACAGCCCATTTCTTTTTCCCATACAAACGTTTTCTAACTAAAAAGGTAGAGTCAATTTGAACTTTCTGGCTATTCGATAAAGTTCATATTTAAAGCACTCACTGTTGTCTAAGCAATGTAGGCGTGTTCCTAACGTCAAAGAGTCAATTTGCACTTTATTACCGCTGCAAGCCACTCCTTCAAAAATAGTTCTTACAGAAATTAGTTTTTCATATTTTTGCATGTTAACTATCAAGCACAAAGCTGGAGCGACTCAACTCCAAGCATCTATCAGCCGGCCACGATAAGAACTGCTTAACCTAGCGATTGACTCAAATGCAGCTGATGATTTAGCTACGACTGGCACAATTTAAGATTATAAATATTTTTTTCAAATTCCTCACACATGCACTATTCACGCATGCACATAAAAATTGTTCGTACAAATAGGAGAACATGCACACGTTAACATACACACGTTGAAATAACTCTTGCTATTGAAAAGTTTAACTCTGTACCTGACATAACGACATTAATTGCTTGCTAAATAATGGTAGTCCAGTTGTCTTCGCTATAACAAAATGATTTATTGGCGCGTGACAAATGTGTCAATGGCTTTATTTGATGACATGAAACGTGTGTTAACAGCCTAATTAGTCGACATCATCGGCGTATGATTGAGGAGGCTTATGTATGCGGTGATTAAGCGGGTCATGAGTCAATTAGTCATCCGCTTTAGTACAATGTTTAAACGTAAATATGACAATGTAGTGACATACTAGTACGCACTGATTGTTTTGTTTAATTAACTTTTATTATAACTCAATTTTTTTTAGATTATATGCTTAATTAAATTTTAATTCGCTTTATAACGAAATTCTTACATTTGACAATTCATACGGTCGTCTTGCCTATGCTTTGACACAACCTTATAGCTAGTAAGTTGTATACATGTGTGTGTAAATCGTTTGGCATTGGTGTGCGTGAGGCTTCCTTTTAATAATTTAATGTATCAATAATGATTATTTCCATAAATATTAGAATCTCATAGCAGCCCCTATATGAACTATACTTGTGCCAAATTCATACTCCTCCTTCCGCGCAATTTTCCTAAAATGGTATCGAAAACTTTCGCTCTACGTATTTATATTGTATAGTTGATGAAATGTAATTTAATTGCCGTGAACATATTTCCATTTTATTAGGATCATAGTGTTAGGTGAAATTTCAATATCTTTTTAAAAGGATATAAAAGAAAAGACCCATTTCTTAAAGGCCGGTAACGCGTCGGTGAGCCTTCTGGTGTGGCCATAGTCCGAGAACCGTCCGGATGTTTGTCTTTTACACAAAAAAAATACAGCAATTACGTTGTAATTAATTAGTTGTTACTCTATCGGCAATCAAGATTACTAGAATAATGCATTAAATTATGCGATAATTTATTCAGATTTAGTGCTACGCAATAAATATTGCAGTATATTATGTGTTAACCAACATCATTAGCGTCTGATAAAAAAAGCTTATTGCGTACAAATAATGATTAATTAGATTAATTGTTATATTACCTACAGCTTAAATAGAGATATGTTCCGTCCTAATAGAAAGCGTGTGCGCGATGCGAATATAACTTAGTTCGCATGAACGTTCGATCAAACGTATATGTAATTCGCGCGATTACATCGAACTCCAATTAGGACACTTCTTATGACTGATTTACATCAGACGAGCGGATGGTTCATTCTACCCCTATTTTTCTAATTTTTTTCATTTAAACAACGTCTAGCAATTTGTCATTGTTTTGTCTGCGTTCACAAATATTCCAACTCTTATTCTCATTGTTATTTTTCTGTAAATGCTAAAAACGAGCTTTCGTTTACACCAAAAGATCAAAAAATATCGCTCTATTCTAACTCATCAACCTTAGGAAACGGATCCTAAGTGAATTCGCGCGATCGAACTTTAATAGGACACTTCATTGACATCAATATGTTTAATCGCACGTTCGTATGATCTAAATTCGCTTGAATCGCGCATCCGCGTTTTAATAGGGCAACACCATACCGTTATGAGTGTTTTTCTTTTCAATTCAACTGTAAACTGATATAGACCTGTTTCCAAATTTTAATTACACGGTCAGAACGGATGAATGCAGTTAAAATAAAGGAATTCATAAGACACACAGATCTAGAAACCTAGAGAGTAGAGCCTTAATAGCTATCTTACCCTTTTCCTAACACGAGCTTTTAATTTAACTTATTGGCTTAATAGGAAGAGCTATGAAGAAGAAAGAAGAAGAAGAAAGACTGAAAACTATCAAATTCATGTTCCATGCACAGTATTTGTAATATAATTGTTACTGTTTTTTTAAATGCGTATTATGTTAATCTATGTATACTCAATAGTGAAGTTAGCAGTGAAGTGCTTTTTAATGTGCGCTTGAGGGAAGAGCTATGAAGAAGAAATAAGAAGAAGGAAGAAGAAATACTGAAAACTAGTCTTAAGGTGTTGAAAAATGGTATTGTAAGTGTTTAAAATGGATTAAAATAAAGTGTATCAACACTTAGTAGTGTGTTAAAGGAGTCATTATTCTATTAGTGTTTAGGAATTTCATACTAAAGTTCAAACTGAATAAGCCGTAATAATTCTTTATTTAAAGTTATAATGGATCAGGGTAATGTAATTTTAAAATAAAGTGTTTTAAGGACAAAAGCCATGACACTTAGACTAAAATCATTCTCATTACTCAAATATTCCTTCAATACGCAATTTGGGCTTGACTGTACAAACAAGATGGCTGCCCTTTTATCTTCCTATTATTTATCTAAGGCAGAAATTTGCATAAAACGCTATTTAAATTTATGAAGAAAGGTACGAGGCGGGCATCGAACCGACGCCCCCGGAGCAGAAGGCAGGGTCACTGCACACTGCGCCAGCGGGGTAGTCGACATGAACAATGGCAAATGAATGAATATAAACCTTTTACACGTAACAATTTTGCATTCAAAGCTTCTCGCACAATTATTTTGCCTACCCGCATATAAATATTTCTAAATGAAGCTTTTGAAAAAGCACAAATGTAAACATTTCCCGACGCATGGCCTCTGAATATGTAACGGGCAGGCGAAAAAGGCTAAGATACGTAAAATATTGTACGAGGACGCTTTGTGGATTTTTCTTATTTTTAGGGTTCCGTAGTACTAAAAGAGACCTTTATAATTTCGCTATATCCGTCTGTCCGTCTGTTTGTCCGCAAGGTGGTCCTCCCCCTAGCATTTCCAAAATATTAGACGTAGAGACTTAAAATTTTCCACTTTAATAGAACGTACTAAAAACTCACTAGGAAAATTATTTTGAACGGACAACAGCCTTTGAAGTTATTTAACAAATACGTTTATAGCGTACCAGATACACAAACTCTCTATATAAGCGTGTCTTGATACGCTCTTGGCCTTTTTATTTATTAGTAGGGACAAACAAGCAGGCTGTTCATCTAAGTAGTCACTTAGGCAGACCAACGCCCATAGACATCTCCACAACCAGAAGGCTGACGCGACAGCTTTGGTGCCACTTCACGCCAATCTTATGTGATGATAAAGAGGTAAAGTTTTTAGAACTAGCTGACCACTTTACAGGCAGACAGACGGACGGACAAAAGGACGGACGGACAGAGCGAAATTATAAGGGTTCCTAAAAAATTGTTGATAAGAATTTAATATCGTTTATCTTTTGCTTTATCTCATAGCGATTATTGCAAATACAAAAGACATAAATGTGCAATAAAACAGCGGTAAAATAAGCTCCTGCGGTCAATGGGCAGAGGCAATAAAAGGCAGTCCTGCTGGGAAGTTAAAACTAGTTTCTCATTACTTTTGACAATAATTTGTCTGTACTTTTTGATATAATGTTACGAGATCAACATATAGGCTTATCTTAACTTGAGCTTGGATTTCATAGTATGAAATTTAATTTGAAGTTTTAAACATTTTATGCTAGGCACAAATAATTTATTGCATTTTACACGTAAGTACACGAGTACTTTATTTGGAAGATCAGATAATATGCCATCATTTAGTTTTGACGAAACGTGATGACCGGAGACCAGCTTTGATCTAAAATGGTATATCCAGGAATGTTTTGTTCTAGAACTAGGCTTTTTTCACTTTTATTTTAAATGTAGCTATGCCCGCGACTCCATCCGCGTAAGATTAAGTAAAAAAAAAATAGATTAGATTTTAGCATGACGATATATAGAATATAGCCTTCCTAGATAAATGGGCTATCTAAGACTGAAAGAATTTTTCAAATCGAACCAGTAGTTCCTTAGATTAGCGCGTTCAAGCAAACAAACAAATAAACTCTTCAACTTTATATATTAAAGTATAGATTTGTCAATTTTCTAATATATCGAGTATTAGATTAATTAATATTATTATACTTTAACATAAGAGGAGGAGATAGTAGCCTAATCGGTGGTCGATATTTATCTATCTCTAGGGTAAGTATTTCTCACAGCCACCGATCAATTATGCGGCTTTGTTTGTATTAAAGTTATTATATATGCTATTAGGTGTTTATCATAATAATAATTAATAAGTAGATGCATGTATTCTATCTATAATTAATTAAATCTATAATAGCTCAATGATTAACGGGGAAGGGAGTCAAGTGATTCGGTTTAACGCCGAATCAGCTTTTTTTTAGTTCTAGCGGATACAGCAGACGTCATCCTGCGTGAAGGATAAGTCCTTTACTATTTTCTACTTTCTCTTAGCCTATATTATTATTCCCGTCCCCTTTCCTAACAATTTAATATGATGGTTAAGTATTTATATATTTTGTAATTTTTCGCAAATTTTTTCTTATTTTTCTTTATAAGACACCTTCTCTTGGCAACAAGAAACACAACAAAAAAAGAATAATCGAAATCTGTCCATCCGTTCACGCGAGATACCGTGACCAATGGATTAAAAATTAATAATTATTCTTTATTTACCGTCTATAACAAGGGGCAAACGAGCAGGCGGTTCACCTAAGTGACTACCGACGCCCATGGACAACAGCAACACCAGAGGGCACGCAGATGCGTTGCCGGCCTTTGAGAAATGAGTATGGTCTTTTCTTGAAGGTCCCTAAGTCGTATCCGTTCGGAAATACCGAAGCTGGCAACTGATTCCACGGAGAAATATTGCAGAGGATGTGGCTGTGACTAGCCAAGTCAATATTACTGACTGCCGTATGATAACATCCCCGTTTCATGACTAATATCACTCAGTGACATTAATCGGGATCTACTGTTCTATTAATTTGATGATTGATTATGAAACATGCAGGAGGTCGGATATTTGGAAACCAGTGTTATAATTCATACTCAATCCACGCCCGAGACCGCGGTAAGAACTGCATTTTTTGAACTGCCCGTCATCCCCGGACCTCCCATCTGCTCTATTACTTCTTCTTCAAAGTCTATTACTTCTTAAACGTTACAATTAATATTTAATTTCACACTTTAAAATATTGGAATTTAGTGGAGGGGCGTGCATTTTTAGACTGTATGCACTCTATCACGCTATTGTAAAATCTTAAGATATCATTAAAACTATCGATTTAAAAAAAATTTGCACTATACAAACATGGGTTTGTAAGTGACACACGAAAGGGCTACGCTATGGGCTTATATGCCTATCGATAAAACCGACCTTTTCTTTAACATCTTAAAGTTATTTTTCCGTTTATAAAAATGTTTACTGTAACATTAATCATGAAAGTAACAAGTAATACAAGCGTATCGTCGATAAGTAAACATAATCTTTCAAACTCAATGTACAGAGGGCCTAGTACGAACATTTCGAACCGTTAGAGTCGAAGATTCAACTTCAAAAGTATTATTCGTGTTGTGCGAAACAATTATCTTTAATATTTTTAGTTGTAGTCTATATATCGTATTTAAATAGGTAGCGGACCCTGGTACTTGACCGGGATAACGCTAAGAAGAAGAAGATATGTACATATTTACATAGCGTTGAAAATAAAACACTACTCATTACAAAAGCATTGCGTTAAATCTCGGCGTTGGCGCATTTTTAACGACGTCGATACGAAAATATAGTGTATATGTATAAATCTATATCAATATGTTAAAAATTAAACAAAAAGCATCGTGTTATAAAGGCGCTGTTGAACAAAAACTTGGAAATCTATATGTTCTATTTTAAAGATTTTTTTACACCCCGTTAAAAAAGCTCTCGTGCGAATGAGGGCTATATGTACCATATCATGTACTCATGAGAATATAACAAAAATCTTAGATAAAAAAAATCATCTATAAAAAAATGTCACGTAAAAACAGCGCTGCCATTTGAACATAAACTTGGGAATCTAGATGAACTCTTTTTTAACGTGCGTTAAAAAAGCATTCAGCGTGCAATTGAGGCTACAAAAAAGATTTTTATGGCATCTGTCTTTCAGTTATAACCTGGCCTAGAAATTGCCAAGTTATGATGAGCGCCTTTGCTACTTCCATCTAGATTCTTTATGCACTCACAGAAAACTATTGGACTGCATGTTTCTGCACAAATTGTTTAACGGTTTAATTGACAGTCCGCAACTGTTATCTTAGATTAATATTTCTGTTCCGACCAGATTGCCAAGATTTAAGAAATATATATAGCTCGATCGAATCTTAGACATTACTCTCCTCTGATCAGAATTACAAGATCGTATAATGCTATTCATAACTCTGTTGTTACGATAGACGATCAATGCCCGGAAAATTCGAGAAAGGATCAAGAAATTGATATTTTCTCGGATAGCCTCCTTACTTAAAAAAAAAAAACTCGATTAAGGTATACCAAAATCATATAAAGATATGGGTTATGTATCATCTGTAGGTATACCTCACTAAATTTGTTCGTGCTGTGCTTTGGTGGCGGATTCGGTGGTGTAGCTTTCGGGTTGCAGCATTACACCGATTTTCACTCGTATTCATTTGCGGATTAAAGCAAAGTAGTTTAGCTTTTCATGCAAAAAATACATCTGCTAACAGTCTGTAATTGTATATGGGCGTTGGTAATCACTTGTATTTAAATAGAAATAGTGGTATTTATTTCATAAAATTATGTTACATACGTCATTAGTAGCTCGGCCCTTAAACTAGGAGACCGTATCTTAGGAGCCAGTGCCTTCCCAAACATTGATAGAATTATTTATAATATAATAAATAAATATATAGGACTATATGACACACGGGCGTCTGTACCTAAGATAGACAACTTAATGCCTGTGTTATAGGTAACAGCTGCCTGCTATACACAAATATTATTTTTTTGAAATATAAAAATATACACCCAACCTCGAGGTGGGAATCGAACCCACGACCCTCGAGCGGAAGTCCAATCCAGTGACATGCAACTCTTCGACAATTGCTTAAATTTTTCTTACTGTAACAATGTGTAATAAGCAAATATACCATTTCCTTAAATGCTTATTATATATACTTACCTCTTTCTCTAGCTTTTTTCCATTTCATTTGGTGTTTGCTTTCCTAACCAATTTTCGCCAGACACGTCGATTCTGATCATTAAGTGAATATAGGTCATTATTTAAGACCGATATCCAAGTATGGAAGGATCTTCCTCGCTTAAAGACATACTTACTGTTTATCTTTATTTTTTGTCTTATTAAAGTTTAGTGCACCGTAATTTTTGGTATTTATTAAAATTATGTACGAATTAAAAACATTATGGAATGAAAAATGGATGGATATTTTTTTCTTATTCTCTTTTGTAGTTCGATCTTGGTTGTCAAGAATGGCTTCGGGCATTTTCTGGTACCATGAGCAGCATTGGAACATTATTAGTGCTTCCTATAACCTTTAAGTATGCGTAAAATTCGAGTTTAACGCCCCAATTATCGTTAGGCTCATGCTAAGAGTGCATGCAATCAACTGGCGAATCCTCCTTAAAGTTTGTTACGAGCTTACGGAATAATTTCTACCGACAGGAGGAGGGGTTATGAACATCTCGTCGATAACTATTCTTGGAATAGTCTAGTCCAGAAATTGAAATTGGTGAAATATGTATAGAAGACATCGTAAAAATACGTGCGATCCTCATTCGTTTCGAAACCATGTGTAGAAAAATGAATTGGAGCTGTTTTTAAATACAACCTCACTGCAATCTACCACTGACAGGTGTGCAAATATTAATTTAAAATGTATATCAAAACTAAAATACATCATTTCATTATTATATATAAGCATCAGTCATTAAATAATTGATAGAATCAGGCGTTACTTTGCGGAAATCCATGACATGCATGAGAAGCTAAACTATTTTGCTTTAATCCGTTACTTTTTGACTACTCAAGATTAATTTATCATTTAACTCGCACGTTTCAATGTTTTACGAGATGTTATCAGAATAACGTACAAATGCGACCTTATATCAAATCAAAAGACGTTTTATTCGAGTTGACTTTTACAAGCTCTTTTGATTCGTCAAATATTTAAAAAAACTACCACTGAGTCACTCTTATAAAAATAGTTTTTAGAAAAACATTATTTGAATACATTTCAATGTTTACTATAAAGTGCAAAACTGCAGCTACTCAGCTCCAAGCAGTTTGATCTTTAACTAGTAATTCCTGTGACTACGCCCGGGTAAAATTAGGTAAAAAAAAAATTGATTCATTATATCCCTCCCAGTCGAGACTGTATCTGATATCTAGTACAGTGTCGATTGGGATGGCCTACGAACAGTGGAGGGAACTATCAAAGGAATTTTTGCGGAAATATACCGACATTCGTTTCCCTAACTTTGTGTTATTTGTAATAAAGTCAAAAATCACCAAGACAGAGTGTTTTAATTAACGTTTTAATAAAACACTGTCTTTATAATTTTAGGCTAGTATTAACATATAGAATATTCATAGGGATTGCATATCATACATCTAACATATAAACAACATATTATATACTTCTTTTTCCACAATTGCCATACTAATAAACTTAATGTTTATGAACGATGTAATACTTAAACTATAAATACAATGCAGTGGACAGTTTCTAGAATCGTAACGTTGTTAATGCGGCTGATTTTTTAGCTTAATTTTGGAGTTTAAACTAATTTTAATTTAACGTTTTTAAGCCTCGACAGCCCATCAGTATAGAGACAGACTTCAGTGTCTGTTCGAGCATCTTACAGACTGGGGTCGTGATTTCATATCCCAACCTCATTCGGCTATTACCGCTGAACTTCTAACTTCTAACTTCTGAACCAAGATTTAATTTAAAAAATATTGGACATACCCAAAAAGGTTCTAGAATAAGAAAAATATTATCATAGGCATCATCATTTCATATTTGCCATGCCATAGAAATCTGTACAGATTTTAGAATTTAAAATGTGGCTAACGAGTTTCTTGCTGATTTTTCTCGTGGCTCGAATTTTCCGAATCGGTGGTGGTTTATATATCTGACAATTCAAATGCCCTTGTATACTTGTATATAACATCTTTTGACTTGATATTATAAGAGGTGCAAAAAAATAGTAAATTCAACGCAGCCGATGTCACGACTTGCAGCTAGTCTACTTTAAATATATCCTATTGGACTGCAACATGAAGGATATGGAGATAAATATTATATTTTAATACACAATGTGAAGTGGATGCGCCAATACAATTACAGAAACTTGAGCTATAAGTGATATTTAGATAATACAGATAATTATTTATATTGAAGTGGTTTTCAATATACAGGCGTATATAGTTTAACATTGATTTTATGTATTTAATATATCTTACATATTTATTCGTGGAGCGAAAACTTTAGGTATCCATTTTACGAAAATTGCGAGGACGGAGGGGTATGAAATTTGGCACAATTGTAGTTCATATAGAGGAGGGTGTGCGAATGCTATTTGTTTTTTAAAATATGCAACATTAATATATAAAATTATTAAAATAAAACCACACGCACACCAACGTCAAAAGATTCACACCATTTACACACACATGCACTGGACGATGTCAAAGCGTAATCGTGACAACCGTATGTTATAATAATAATAATAATAATAATAATAATAATAATAATAATAATAATAATAATAAAATCTTTATTACAGAAATTTCTTTCCATATCACAAAAACGAATAAAAACAGAAACATAAATTACATTAATTGACATTTTTTTTGTCTGTGAATAGAACAATATATGTCGACTAGCCGGCGATCTCTAGTATATATAAAAGCTAAAGGTCATCTGACAGGAAATCTCGAAAGCCGCGGGACGTTCAAAGATGAAATTAGGCAGGGAGTTAGTTTATAGTCAGTAGATTGATTTGCTAAGGACGGATCTTTCAATAGGTCCAGATTAAGGAGGTTTATGCGAAAGAAGTCGCGGGTAACAGCTAGTATTGATATATAATTGTAGCCTTGACATCTCAATAGAAGAAGGTTGGACTGTAGTTTATCAGGTGCTTCTTTCAATCCCCGCCGGACTATTTTCTTGACTACACCTATCGCAAGCTTTGAGAAAAGATTAGCAATAGTAAATATAATAATAATAAATAAATATATACAGGACTATATGACACACGGACGTCTGTTCCTAAGGTAGACAACTTCCTGTCTGCGTTATGGGTAACAGACGCCTGTTATATGCAAATATTTTTTTAGAAATATATAAATACATACAAATACGTCCAGACTCAAGATGGGAATCGAAGCCACGACCCCCAGAGCCGAAGGCTCACTGCCCACTGAGCCATTGGGCCGTTTAAACAAGAAAATGTCACAGATAGAGTTATTTTCACATTTATAACATTATGTAAATATGTAATCTATATCTATACTAAAATATAAAGCTGAAGAGTTTGTTTGTTTGTTTGTTTCCTTGAATGCGCTAATCTCAGGAACTACTAGTAAGATTTGAAAAATTCTTTCACAGATAGATAGCCCATTTATCTAGGAAGGCTATAGGTTATATATCATGATACGAACATTTTTCACCTAATTTTACATTGATTAAGTCACGGGTAACAACTAGTATAACATATAAATATATTATATGTAGTAAGGTTTATCTGCAGAGCCGTATAAAAATTTTTGGAATTAGGTTACTCGCACTATCCGTACAGACTGAAGAGGTCATATAGGGTCTGCATTAAAAAATTGGTAACCTGCCAACCCGAGTCTAGTGCATCACACTCCAGGCGAAATGTTGCCAGAAAAGTTTAAAAGGTCATTTATAATGGATATTTCCTATCATAGATACACTGATTACGATCTTCCTTGTTTAAGGAAAGGTATACAAAGTTGAGAAGATTTATATTAGGAATAACAGACGTTATATAACATTAAATTTGAAATTCAGAAAACCCCCGATACTCCACTCCGATATGTTAGTTGAATTGACCATTCCAGAAAATAGTGCCAAATTATTGCCGTTGACGGATACGTCATTTATCCATAACACGGACATTAAGTACCTTAGGAACTGGCGTCCGTGTGTCATATAAGCATATGTATTTATTATTTATTTTCCACTGTGTTTAGTATATATTTTTAAGTAAAGAGTTTTGTTTTTATCTTTTTGTCACACTATAATCTTTCTTTCTTTAGAAAAAAAAGAATAAGAATTATCAGAACTGGATCCAATTAAAATGCTGAAACCCGGCAATCGCAACCTTTGAAATAAAAAAACCCAGTTGAATGTGCCGAGGTAACAAACATTAAAAAAAATACAGTCGAACTGAGAGCCTTCTTTGAAGTCAGATGAAAAGCGCGCATATAATTTAAATTTAGAACCTGACGTTTTGAACTTATTATCTATGGTTATTAAGAAGTGCAATTTCCCAAAGAAATGCCTCTTTTAGATATGCATCGTGGATCAAACTTGTACTAACAAGTTTGATTAGTTTGGTGAACGTAATATGTATGTACTAACAAACTTGAGATGCTTTGGCTTTGCTGAGCTGATTGATTTTGTTAGTTTTAGATGTTGTACGAACTTCATGTAGACATTTTCAATTACGTTACTATATACTTCAAGATCTTAGGTGTTGAATTGAATAACCACAACACAAGGAACTTTTAAATTTTCAAATGTTTTTATATTTTTATTATAATTTATGACTGAATGCTGTATATGTATAATGACGAAATGCTGTGCTTTAGTTATAATAATGATGACTTTGTTGAATTATAATATGAAATCTCAAATTAATATTTGCACACCTTTTAATGGTAGGTTCTATTTATGAAAAAATCTATTGAAATTGAAATTGGAAATTTATTTGAAAACTAGTTCACAGTAATAAAATGTAACTTAAAATTAGGATAACGATGACAACTGAAAAAGTTAAAACTGCGTATCAGTTGTCAAGCGGCCTTTCCAAAACTAAGAACTAAAACAATGTTCCAGCTAAACATAAAGTCACTAAATATGTATATAAACTGGCAATCGAGCAGATAAATGAATTTGAATTGTATATTTCGCTTTAAGCAGGGACTTGTCGGAATTGCTATCATTCTCTGCTGGTGAAGGAATTCATGGGTATTCTCTAGTGTAGAATAACGCACGCGCGCGCGCGCCCTCGCACGTACTTACACACGCACGCATTCAAAGACATATCACCCATAAACAGTAAAATAATTTAAATATACAGTATATACGACAATTATCTATGTTATCTTTACGTATAAAAAATTGAAGTGTCTGTCTGTAAAATGGAAATGGTCATGTTTTTATCAATTGAATGTGACTATATGTATATACGATACCGAAAACAAAAAAGCAAGTTCAAACATTTTTGTCCGTCTAAAAGTTTGTTCTGTGTAATCGCTGACACGGCTGGACCGATTTGAACCAAACTTTCCCTGGTAGATAGCTGATTTTACAAAGAATAGCATAGAGTACTTTGTTTTTACCTAAATAATTGGAGTTCAGAAAAAAAAATAAAAACTTTCAAAATTTAAAGAAATCACTGAATTTATGTGGGACACCGGATAAAGCTAAAGTAGAAATAAAAGGCTTATCTGTTTGTAAAGAGCGCTGGAATATAAACTTCAGGCATGTGCAAAAACGGCAGAATAAGAACATATAAGGGTATATTAAAATATACAGTAACTAGATATTATTGCTGATAAGTTTAGGAGAAATGATTATTCGTTCATCTCAGTTCGTCTATTATATAAAACATAGAGACAGATTCACAGGTAAAAAAGATTTGTTTTGAGTGTTTATAAGTAGCTGTGCCCTGCGACATCATCCGCGTTGGCCACCCCTATCATGTAGGGGTTTAAAAAAAGGTTTATAGATGCTGAGAAACTGTATTATAAATCTGGATTCTAGACCTTGGTAACATCAGGTTTGGGCCATGTTCTAGAGCTAAAAATTAAACAATAATCTTTAAAGCATCCTCTTTCTAAAACAATATCTATCGACTTTTTCCTTTAAAGAAGAATAAACTGGGCATATCATAAGGAGACAAATGCTGATTTGTTGATCCTTTATTCGTATTTATATTGTATTAAATATTGAAAGAAATGTTTATGTATACGTCTGCAGGTCACGATCTATTAACAGAATTTTCTGGATATACTTAAATACTTTTCTTATTGTTTGTAACTTATAAGGATGGTCCCAATTTCTGTAAATAGTTTAGAAATATTTAGTTGATGAAATAAACATTTTTTATTTTATTTTTTATTTTATTTTATTTATCCCTGTTGAAAAATTCCCACAGAATCAAAATAAATGGGACAAAAGCCACACAGAAACCAATAAGGTGTACTGTTTTCTATGCGGTTTTTGTCCCATTTAATTGGATACTATGGGAATTTTTCAATAGGGATGTGAAATTCAAATTGTCTCAACTTCCAGTGGTGACATCTAAAGGTAAGCTTATAGAGTCGCGCACGACTCGGGAAATTTAAAATTAAGAAAATCAGAAACTTCAAACTAGGTACGACTGAGGTAGTGTTCTTTACATATATATAAAAGTCAATTGATTTTCGTTAGTCCCGCTAAAACTCGAAAACGGCTAGATCGATTTCAATTCTGTTTGTTTTGTTGTTTTATTCGCTATATTTTAGGTATGGTTTATATGGCCTTGTACTTTATTTAATATGGTAAAAATGACATAACAATCATAAAAAATATTAATAGCAAAATACTATAACTGCGAATGAAATTATATAAACAGTTATATGAAAGTGTGAAGAT
The DNA here is from genome assembly GCA_024363005.1 of Charaxes varanes. Classification (NCBI taxonomy): domain Eukaryota; kingdom Metazoa; phylum Arthropoda; class Insecta; order Lepidoptera; family Nymphalidae; genus Charaxes; species Charaxes varanes. The sequence continues at coordinate 386,198 of JANCMC010022637.1, forward strand.
TAAAAAAAAAAATTCTACAGTTAAAGGTTTAAAACTGTGGGTTTTTTATGATCCCATTTGTTATTAAACACATTAAAATGAACTATTTATTATATTCAGAAATTAATATAATTGTAAATGTAATTATTATATGACAAACAAGAAACATTCTTTCGTATAAAATTTATGAAAATTTAATTTTCCCTATTAATGCATTTCTGTTGAGGCCAGTCATTTTTTTTTATATAGTTTGTGTATTGGAAAAGTTTTCTAAAGCATTTACAAAATTTTCTTATATATGTTTATCCGGGACCAACATTGATACGATAAAGAGTACTGCAGGATTTATATTATATTTTATTTACAATTTATTAAGTATTCGGTATAAAACAGAACTTATTATGATTTCTTTAAGTGTGATAATATGATATTTTTAAGATTTAATTTACGTATTTGTATAGGTATATTTTTAAACGAACAACAAGGAATAGCTAAATTGGGCTTAATTCTATTATTTCTCTTTCAACTAAGCTTTAAAGCATGTCTTTAATGAGATAGAGTAGAGTGTCAAATAAGATGAGCTTTTTTCTCTTGCTCGTAATGCACAACGCTGAGACTAGCGTCACGACACAGCGTCCCGTGCCTGCCTGTCACCGCTGACGTAGACAGTGCCGCAACAAGAGCCCATTCTGGACTTGAATTCTACAATTATGTGTCTGACAGTGCATTCCGCATAACGCAGCGTTGTGTTAATATATAGTACTGAATGCATTAAGTAAAATAGTTATTAAGTTATGCCAATAGATGGCGTTACTCGTTGTGTCGTGAAACTTGATCTGTTATGATGGTGTGACGAGCCGTTAAACACGACAGATATAGATTTTCATACAACTATTGTCGACCGCTGCTCGACCAGTACAGCAAGTTCGATTTATCTCTAACAAGGTTGTCAAAATAATGCTCAAATTTCCAAGCATGCTTGAGAAATAAACAGTTTCATGCGTTCAATGATTGCAACTTCATTTTCGCCCTACGCGAGCGGTATATTCGGTTTTCGCTTCATTTCATCGCTGCGTATCGATCGACGCTTTTGTTAATACAATCATAAGGGAACGAATGAAAAGAAAAAATATTTCATGCAGTATTCATACGTCGGGGCGTGTTTCCGTGGCCAAATTTCCTGTACGATGCATCCGAACGTATACCTATTGTTGCGAAAGCATTCATCATTCTTAACAGGAATATGCAGACAATCTATCAGTTTGGTAGAGGTAGGGTGTAACGAGATTTCTCGTTTGCAACGACATTTTTCCTCTGTGACGAGATTTCTCGTTAATATTCCCTCCAAAACACTTGAAGTTGTCATGATGTCACTTTGTGATAAAAGTGTGTCCCTAAGCGTCACTTCGACGTTTTCGCCGTGACCGTAACAACCACAATCGTCAAATATAGAATATCTGAATAAGCACTTTAAAACATTGCAATCGCTTATTGGAGCTCACTTATTATATACAATAACATCATATGTTCTACTGGGGGTTTTAGCTATCATGCCAGACTGTAATATTTTGTAGTCTCCTTGTTTTGTTAATCCCTATTAATCTCGCTCGTAATATCAAAATAAATGTGTTTGTTAACCTTTATTTATCTTATTTTATCAGATAAATAAATAATTTAAATGATTTCTGATTACTATTGTCATGCCTATTTATAGCCTATGTTATAAATAGGCCTATCCATATGTTATGTTGATGTTTAGCCCATCCTCTTTCTCTTCTCTCCTCTTAATGTGGCCCCCATAAAATAATCATACCTGTATACGTCCTGAAATTTATGACCAGCTGGAAATTAAATTTTACTGGAATTTTTTTCTTTTCCACTGTTCAATTTGTTACTTTGTTAATGTTGTTCTTGTTGTTGGCGTATAGTCAATTATTTGTTACTTTATTTATTTTATTGTTTGTATTTATTAAGTTTTACAGAAGCATCTGAGATTGTACCCTTTTCTATGGTTCCAAAAAAAAAAATCAATTATTGGTCTTGAGGCAGGATGTGTCATTATATAAGCATCGAATGTTGTAGTCCAGGGGATGACAACCTTTTGAGTCAAAAAAGCCAGGAATACTATTTACAAAATTTCAAAGCTTTGAAAGAGCCATAAAAAATTTTCATGTCAACTATGAATAGTTGTCACATAAATAAAACTTTTGATAAAAAAAAAACTAATATATTTATTCATAAGAAGAATATGTACTTATCCATATATAAGTAGTGTTTTTTACAAAACAAAGCTTTATCTGGCGTAGACTATAAAAAATATATCACATACTAGCGCCATCTATGCGCCAGATGCGGAATTTAAATGTGGAACTGACCATGTCAACTCACCGCAACAAAAAGCGAAAGTTAAGTGACGTGTTAGTTCTTCATACCATCGCCGCCATGTTTGGCAGCACTTTCAAACGTGCTCGTTTTTTTTTATAAACTCAGATAAAGAAATCCTTAAAAAAACATGTATGTGTGTATCTAAAATGAATCCGTTATCGTTGATAAATAAATGAAATATGTTACCTTTAGTTACAAACCTTTTTTACAACAGTTTTCATAAAAATCTTACCTGAAACAAGAGTTAATTGATTTAATTACAACAGTTACTTTGTATAAAAATAGGCAAAAGAAACCAATTAAGAGTTTATCTTTTACTTTAAATTACAAATAGATGCTTTTGTTAATTGTACACAAGAAATCATATTTCAAAGAATAATAGAGCCCATTTATCGTGGAAGCCTGTAGACCATGTACCAACATGCTAAAATTGAATCTATTTTTTAAAAACTAATTTTATGCTGATGAGGTCTCTGTGTCAGCTAGTTGGCTAATAAAAGACGAGCCTAAATTCGGGCAAGACAATGTCTGTCGGGCACACCAGTATCAAATAGTTATGCACTATTATATTTATCATTCCTAAATAAATTTGAACGCCTTTGCGGGAAAGGAGTGGATTTGTTTAGCCCGGGATAGAGGAGAGTGGACTAAAAGTGGGGAGGTCTTTGCCCAACAGTGGGACATTACTTGCTGGCTGGCCCATTGGCGCAGTGGGCACTGGCCCTTCTTCTGGGTTGTGGGTTCGATTCCCACCTCGAGTCTGGGTGTATTAGCCATATATGTGTATTTCTATATTTTAAAAAATATATATATTTGTGTATAACAGGCGGCTGTTACCCATAACACAGGCATTAAGTTGTCATCAAAATTAGTAACGGTATTAAGTGTAACATCAATTCCCTTTGTTCAACGCCTTGTATTCAATTCGCTCGTTGAATATTCATATTAGGAGTCCTCAAGGAGGACAGTTTTAACTCTCCTATCCCGACTTTATAATGTATTCTCAAAAGTATAATAGACATGTTTAACGACTCCAATCATGTCTACAGGATAAATGCTTTAAATTTTTAAACGATGTAGAATTCAAAACATAATGTTAATCACACCATTTACTTATTTTTATATTTTATAATTGTATAAATTGAACTTTCATAAATTTGTTACCTTAAAAATTGTATAATTTAGCTTAACATTTCAAAATTAATCGTGTAGATGTGTTTGTTTCTCTAAAAATGTATTTTTATAACAAGTAGATTAGCAATTTTATGTGTAGCTGTTACTGGTTGTCTTTAAATAAATAAATAATAATAATAAACTCTCGTCCGAATGGACGTATCCACTAGGGTCGCTCCGGTCGTATTGTACGTCAACACAAATGTACCTCCGTTACAACTTCGCAAAAAAGATACGAAGGCGTATGCGGAGGCGAAACTTCTTGCGTAAGTTCTGCACTTACGGAGGCGGAGGCGAGGTTCCGTTACAACCCTAGTTGAAAAAATCTTTTTCATTAAGCCCACTGATAGCGGAAACTTTAAATTTAGGTATACCCAAAGTATCGCTTACATAACATAAGCTAGTGAACTTTAACCGAAAACAAAAGAATATCATTATTCTATCCCATACATTATAATGTATGGAAATAATCTTCATGCGATTTTTTTGCTTAATTTTAATGCTAATAAATTTTATGTAACTAAAATTGTTTCCGTTCGGTATAGAGTTTTTTTTTTGTAGAATTCATTGTTGCGAACGTAATATGATTTTAATTATGTTCAGTTACAACAAATTGGATGCTAATTATTATAACAAGACGTGTGCTTCGGCTAGTAATTAATAATTACAAGTATTAATAATACACTTACCTCGTAAAATATCCAAGCGCTGAATATCGTCTGTGCTAGGTTGTAAACTACGAGTACGTTTCTGAGTTCGAAGGGTTTGCGGTTGGCCATCAGCGCCGGGCCAATTTTTCTCGCGCAAACCGCATACAATATACACGCGGCCAACGTTGGCCACGGTGACGACATCATGGGCCAATCCTTCACTCGAGGATCTGGAAGAAAATAGATTAACTGTTATTAACTGAAGGATATATATATATATTTAGGTGGTCGTTTTTATAAGAACACTAGGATGAGTTTTGGTACTTTAATATTCTCGTTAACCCTGATTTCAAGGTTGTATCAACGCCATCTATTGAATTAACGTTTCCAAATCTCAATATTCGTAATGATAGATACCTTCGTATCGTAGTTTAATTTACGATTTCAATTCAAAATGCTTGTAAAATCGTTTTGCTAAAAAGAAACCCATATGATTTGAATTTAGTTACAATTTGATTAATATATGTAATTTACATACAATACATACAACTTTTTATAAATAGGTCTAAAAAAATCGCTTATTAAACGCACATAGGTCTGCTCGTGTTTCCGACCAATGCCAGCGGTATGAATATTATTTCGCTATCTATTATATTGATAGGTCACGATGCGTTTAAGGCGAGTAAGGTGAGGTCAACCGCTTCAACGGCAGAAAGGCGAGTGCCTATAATTAACAAACATTATGACCAAAATAGCACAATGTCGCGATTTCGCGCCGAAAACCGTGAGTGACGTTGAGATGGCCCCAGGGCTTGTAGATCCTTCATCCTACACGAATGTTCTTTGACTATACCGTTGATACTTGACCTTTTTTTTTCTTTATTTATAAAATTAAAAATTAACATTTTATTTTACATTGAATGATTCAAACATAAAGTCATTCGAGTTTCGCCGTGAATCAGAGCCATCGCTTTTGATTGATAAAATCCAACCACGGTACTAAATCAAAAATGATAAAGAATCACTTATTAAAATAATTAAAGTAAACATGAGAGGTCAACTGAGAATATTTTGACCAGCACCTTAATCTGTTTGTATTTTATTACCCATTCATATATTAATTAAGGAAGTTTTTCAAACTTGTGTAATATTTACTTAAACATACCCTTTTTTTTAAAAAAAAGAAAAAGAATATTAGGAATACTATTTAGGTATGACTAATATTCCCTTTTCCCCTCCTAGTAAGCTTAAATTAAAAGCTTGTGTTAGGAGTGGGCGCGACAATACCCCAACGGCGGTGGGGTTTGAACCGGGTACATTGCAGATTTCAGTCCATACATTATACCGTTGAGCTATTGAGGCTCTGTACGTACATTTATGAGTACAATTAGGATGCGCATGATCAACATAAAAGTGTCATTACAGTTCCTATATTGGTGTTTACTTAAAGAATCTGCGCGTTTACGCAAATTGATAAATAAACAGTATTAAATAAACATTTTTGTCAAAGTTAAGTGAGCTTTGAGTGAAGTTGAGTGTCCAATGTCGATTGGCAGTTTATTTGTTTAGGCATGAACATATTGTTGGGCATGAGTTAATTCTAAGTACTGTCAAGTGACTAAATGCATTATACCACAAGTGCTAAGTTAATCGTGAATCTTTTTTGTAATACATCATATTTTCAGTTTAAAAAGCACCTATACTTTAATGCCAATCTCAAGTATAAAATAAATTTAATTTAATAATATTGAAGCCTTTAGTACGGCGATTATATGTAGTAATAAAAAATGGCCAAGAACGTGTCAAGGCACGCTTATATAGAAGGGTTCCGTATCTTATACGCCATAAAGGTATTTGTTAAAAAACTGCAAAAAGTGGTCGATTGATTCCTCTATAACATTCCTAATGAGTTTTTAGCGTGTCCAAATCAGGCAATGACAAATTTGCCACGCTGTCGCGTAGCAGATATGGAATCCTTCTATATAAGCGTATCTTGACGCCCTCTGGGCGACTTTATTTATTTACCTACCTAGTTCTTTTTTATTTTGGATTACTAATAAATCATGTAAATGCCATGCCAATGCATACATCCATATAAATAAAAATAAATTTCTGAAATGTATGTACCTACGCACATAACTTCCGAATGTCTGCACGAAATTGGATAATTCTTTCTTTGTTGTGTTCTTTATTTATGTATACGTGTGTGAATCGTTTGGGCATTCGTGTGCATGGGGTTTTATTTTAATAACTTTATATATTTATAATGAATAGTTTATAAAAAACACCCACACACCGCACACCCTCATCTCTATTTATACTACAATTGTGTCAAATTTCATACTCCTCCGTCCGCGCAACTTTCGTAAAGCCGAAAGTTTTTGCTTCACGTTTTAATATATATACATATCCATATAACCTTCCTATATACATTGGAATATAAATTATCATTACTATTAGTCCATTTTATTACCAATACTTAAATTGACTATTTGGGCAATAAAGATACGTTTCAATTAATTGGGTTTTTATTATATAAAAAAAAACGAATAACAGTATATACGGAAGAGACGCGAGCTTTTAGGCTTTAATGGCGTTTATTAACGTCACTTATCCCATAATTTTTTTATGTGACGAAGGGTTAACGAGTAGGCAGTTTGTCTGATTATAAGGAAAGATAAGACGCTTAAAGTCATGCCACACCGGTTCCTCAGCTAGTATCACAGATGCGAGGCAGTATTTGATGGGCGGACAAAAGCAAAGGTTCTGTTTGGGTTGGTCAAAGGTATATTGGATTTGTGTATGACGCATTGTACGTCAGGCTATTGTTGGTAAAAGGCATTTACTCTTAAGGGTCTTTTTTACTGTATTTCTTCAATTGTATTAGCATTAATTGGGCGACTCGTTTCACTTGGTAGACGTTAAGCCTAAATTTTTTTAAACTTTATTTACACCAAAGACAAAAACCGCCTGCCTATATTCAATATACAATTCATAGTAAATTACTTATATATTTTAATGGCGTGTGTTGAATAACTTTAAGACAATTTTTTATGCGCAACTCTAATTTGCTTCTTGTTGAAATGAAAGTAGTCTATGTTAGTGCCTATAACAGCAGTTATCTGCTAGTTAATTTTTTTTAACTAGCGGATAACTTAAATTAACATAGTGAGGGGCAGACAGGTGATTGTTATAGCTTGAACTTTACAAGGACATATTTTTATTTATTTGTTCAGAAGTCAGAAATCGGCAACCTTTAAGCAGGCAAGGGCCACATCTTTAAACAATTAGATGTTGGCGTGTCATACTAGTAAAACATTTTTTTGAACATAGTTTGGTAGTTATCTATTAATGTAGGTAGGTAATATGTGGTTTATGATGCACTGCATATATTTTATAAGAAAATTGTCTCTAAATAAAAAATTTAAATAAATAAATAAATAAATAAATATAGAAGATAAGAGCCGAGTATTTCTGTGCGCTTACGTCGCGTGCGCTGGCTAAACCTTACGACATAGAACAAAATAATGCATTACGGAATTGTACATCTTAAGAGGATCTATAATAAAGTCAGTGATTGCATATGCCTATTTCCTAAGTGTAACCCACAGGAAACAGTTTTATCTTTAACATATTACAAAAATATAACGAACTATTTACGAAGCTATTTTAAACAATACCGTATTAATCCTTATTCATTAGAATACGCTAGATACTTTGTACATTTCATGCAGGCCAAATTGCTTTTTACAGCATTCCATTAAAATGAATATCTTAGAAGATAGGAGAGATTTCAAATACGGTGGCCCCTAATAAAATTTTCTTACTCTTATGATTCAGAAGTAGGTTTTAAATTTGCGAGTTGAAAATTTTATTTTTATTTATTAACTACATACATATCAAATATATTTTAAACGATAAAGGTTTATCTATAAACAAGTAAGTTTTATTTTATTTTATGTAGTAAGTATATTTTGTACGCTATGTTTATTTTATTTTATTGTAATATAAACTTACGCGACAGTCGCCCACCGTGAACGTTGAAATGGAAAAGAAATTAAATCTAGAAATTGATTGATAGCTGCGTCCTTTTCGTCTGCAGCCGAACTGAGCTGGTGCTTTCAGATTTCAGTACTTCTTTCTCACATAAGATCAGCGTTAAGTGCTGTACGCTGCTGCGATGCTGTCACGTCATGTGATGGTATCGTTGTCGCGTTACGTTTGGTTTGTGACATTTCTCAATGGCCTTAACTCGTCATTAAAGGCTGGAAACGCATCTACTAGCCTCGTGGCTGCGCCATTACCCCAGCGGCATCGGGGTTTGAACGGGAATGGGAAAGGAACGGGGATAATATCATAGGATAACAGAATGTACTCAATAGTAAGTAGCCCAACATTCGAGCAGGAGAACGTCTGCCGATTCCGCCAGTATTGAAATAAATTGTAAGTAAAAAAGTTATTTTAAAAAAAAAAAACCTTTTTTTAGGTAAATACTCTAATAAGAATAAAATAAACCTTTATCATCAATTCATAAGGTCAATACCAAAAATCAATCTGATCAAGCTATTTCATTTACAGTTTAATCTCACTTTTGACGAACTTTTATATTATTTAAATCATGTGGACCTGCCAAAGCAGGTCAATATTGTAACTTTATGGACTCCCACAAAAGGACGGGACTGTCGTCCAGGAGGCAATCTCTGGAAGAAAATCTTGTATATAAATTTAGGACGAATACATGGATGAAGCTAGCCCATGAAAGAACTCCCCATTGGTATTAATTCCTCTCCTCTATTCAATTTGTAACTACGCGGTAAAGATATCATTAATCACTACATAATCGATCGAAGAGAACGTATTTTCTGCTTAGAACCAAAATAGTGCAGTAATGTTGTATGAAATTTCATTACTGCTTTGTTTTTCTTTACGGCCCTTTTTAAAATTCTCATATAAATTATCCAGAGATTTAATGTCTCCTATTAAGTTTCATTTATAATGTAATTATTGGGATGAAAATAAAAAACGACCGAATAAAAAGAAAAAAAAAACAAATGACGCGCATTCTATACCATAGTAAATCTTAGAAACTTCATATTTAGCAAGAAAACTCTTTTGACAGTTTACAATCTAGCAAGATAGATTTCAATCTAACGGTTTTTGGGGTTCCGTAGTACTACAAGGAACCCTTATAATTGCGGTCTGTCCGTCCGTCAGTCCGTCTGTCTGCTCGTGTGGTGGTCTCCCCCTAGCATTTCCAAACTATTAGACGTAGAAACTTGGGGCATTCAAGCAAACAATCACTCTTCAGCTTTATATATTAAGTATAATTTTTTTTTAAAGATAAATTATTATTTTTTTTTATTTATTTTCAAAATTTTTAAATATGACATTGACATCACATAGCTTTTAAACCCCCTGCTCGTTGTCACAAAATGTCACATTTTGGTGATACCCTACCGCTCCTTTTACGTGTGACGTAATTTACGGAATCAACACACATCCATCCGTCTGTTTCCTCCCAGCCAGCTTGTCTTTAATTATCTGCTGGAATCAACGATTCCATTGCAGTCGTTTTTGCTCTCATTAAAGACGGATGCAATCCGGGACAATAACATGGCTGGTATTAAATCTATCACTGCGAGGAGACCTTCAAAGACGCCGCCTCCATTGTCTCTCCCCCCTTTTTGAGGGGATGTATTCGCATATTAAACAGCCGCTTAAAGGATTGAGACATTAAATTTTGCTCTTTGTTAATTCATGTTTGTTCTATATATGTTAGTTATGATTTTTTATAGTACTGTATGTTTCCAAAATATAAATAAAATAAAATAAAAAAAAAGTAAAATTTGACGTGATGCGGGTATGTGGCAATACTGGTCGCAAAGTCGATTTGAATCAACGATCTTTATTCGGAATTTTTAGTTATGATGCTGGCGCCATACTTAGCTCAAAGTGTTTGTACATTTTTGTCCTTGAAGAGTACAAAAGTCTACAAAACTTTGCGCAGCTACATAAAGTCCCCAGCCACACTATGTGATCATTTAAATGATCATTCAAATGAAGATATATCTGGCGCCGGCATGATAATGATTTTTTGAAAGTGTTGCCAGGATGTCTTTATACGCAATATTAATATTTTATTTTAATATTGATTTGATTTTTTTATTGATACGGATGTTTTATTCCAGACTTAAGCGTAGTTGACGAAGTACGAAGTCAAATACCAGTAAGAGTCAACAATCGAAGTCAAACAAAATTATTGAACCATACGTGGAAATGGTCGCAGGTTAAAGCTAGTCAAGATGACAATTTGTGTCTGTTTGTTTGTTCGTTTGTTACAAGTAATCTCCAGATCTATTTTGACAGCTATAGAAAAATCGATATTTTATTACAATGTTTTTCTGGCTGCCGAAACGATTTTCAAACACTTTTTTTGTAATAACATATTAAGGAATGACAGTACCATAATATATAACAATAAATTTAATCAGATCATGTAGCTTCTTCTTCTTCTTCCTAGCGTTATCTAAGTACAGTACCAGAGTTCACTCAAATGCAGAGGATGTAAAGGATATCACGACTATTGTCTCTCAGGGACATTATTTGGAATCCACTGTTTTACATGCCTTCCAAAACATAAAGGAAGTCGGATATTTGAAAGCCAGTGTTAGTATGGTCCACCCATTTATCACCCGGATGAGGTAAAACTACTTGTTCCCAGCTGATTAGAAAAAATAATATCCAAATTTGATACTACGTCTGTTTATAATTAAAAAACAACGGAGCAAACGGGCACGTATGTACGTCTTATATTGTTGACTATCGTCCATAGACAACTGTACTTCAGCACGTCTGTAAACGAGTTGTCTTTTAGAGTCGAGTATTGTATTTTAAACCGACTTCAAAAAAGGAGAAGGTTATCAATACGACTGCACTTTTTTGGTTTTGTTTAATGTTTGTTACCACGGAACTTTCGAGTGGGTGAATCGATTTTGGTGATTCTTTTTTATTTGAATGATGGTGATTCCTGTGTGGTCCTATTATAATCTGATCTACACATTCTTCATCTGACAAAGTCGGTTTTTTTGTTACAATTTTACATTATTTAATATAATCGCGAATACGCTTCGTGAGTTGCTTATAATTGAAAAATTCGTATAAGCGGTGCGGCTTAAAATAAATATAGAAATGAGCCATTGTTGGAGAACATTTTTACACTTATAAGTGTTTAGGGGATAAATATTTAAATTCCTATTAATAGTGTTGTAAAGGTAGGTGGATTGAGCCTCATATTGTCGGCGATACTAATTGTGACTGAGCTTTAATTAAACTAACTACTCTATCTTTTCTTCTCTTATTAAGTTTTTATGGATTATATTCAAGAGATCTATGTAACATCACAAGAGTGCTTAATACTTAGAGCTTTCTGACTGATGGCAATCCTGTTTCTCTATAGCGCATATCTGTTAAAATATCTCTGGATACTCTGTGGTCCTTCCTTCTAGTGACCAATTATATTGTGCAACTTAAATCCGGGCGTTGTTAAATAAATGATTAAAAGTTTCACAGCCTTATTATTAATGTCACTAAGCTAACTTAAGCTAGCTAATATCAAATTCAAGCTGATGCTCCTAATGTGAATCCAAATTTACGTATTTTCACGGCTTTGCTTACGACTAACATCACAAAGTGACATTAATCGGATCCCACTGTTTTACGTGTCTTCCGAAACACGGAGGACATCGAATATCAAATATAAACCAGTGCTAGAATAGGTCACCCATCTATCATCCGGTCGCAGCAAGAGCTACTTAACCTAGCGATCGACTCAAAGGCCGATCACTGATCAGGCCTCGACCTCCTCCACTACTATACAATACTGCATTTATTGATTTAAATTTATATATAACTAATTCCACAACCTGCTTACAGTTTTTTCAACTTTGCAAATTTATAAGTCAATGTATTCTAATTCTACGGTATGTTGAAAATTTGCAACCCAGATACATACTTAAATGGGCTACTTGGAAATATCACGACTACCTCTGACTCAACGATCCGGCCTATTCGCGCACCTCTATGTTTCTCAATGGGGCACGGGGGCATGTTCCCGGAAACAGTTGTCCCCTATCAGGCTCGCGTCCGAGGAAATGTCAGCGAGACATTTCGCAGCGTTGTACGAACAAAACTGTTTTGCATACCGCTTTTATAATGTTCTAATACAATATAGTATGTTACATTTACACTCAATGTAACTTTTGTAATGTCCAAACCAAACCAAAATTATATTATTTTGAACCGATTTCAAAAAGGAGGTTCAGATAGAAAGATTATATCGAACTTTTTTGTTTATGCCGGAGCTAGACATACCTCAAAATTTTTGTATATTTTTGTCCTTGAAGACTACAAAGTTCTACAAAACATTGCGCAGCTACACAAAATTCCCGGCCATACTACAAGATCATTCAAATGAAGCTATGTCTGGCTCCGGCATTATATTAAAATATCCGATGTCTATGGTATTTGTGGTTTGTCAAATCACTATATTACGTATGAAACGTAATTACCTTTTTTTTATTACATATTTTGTTACATATTAGATAAAAGGTTTTACTTTAGCATGTCACTGTACCTCTTTACTCTACAACATTCAATCTGTGTAATTCGCTAGGACGTGCTTTATACTGCGATTTATTATCCGAGCTCTAAAAGTGCCACAGCAATTATTGCATAGTTGTGTCCACAATTTACGAGCTGAGACCAACTTTAGTCCGACTTTACGATGGCTTAAGTCGTTTAATAGCTTAAAAAGCTTTCTACTTTGTTTAAGAATGAAAGCCTCGAATCTATTTCTTCGTATTCGTTGACATACACATATGAACGTGTAACGGTGATTATAAATAACTTTTTTATAACCTATCATTTGAATATCTATGTTTTCGAACTCAAATACTAAAAGTAGGTAAGATGACGTTAATACCAAATATTGAAGTCTGCGCTCTAATGAAACTGTGAAAAAATGAACCCTCTAAGTGTACGTAATTAAAAGATATGGCCGTTTACGTCACATTTCCCATGCATACGCAAAGAAGACCAAAA
>JANCMC010022637.1:399583-464579 GCA_024363005.1 Charaxes varanes
AACCCTCTAAGTGTACGTAATTAAAAGATATGGCCGTTTACGTCACATTTCCCATGCATACGCAAAGAAGACCAAAACCTGTAGAGTACATCCCGTCGATCTAGAATCATGAAACTTGACAACAAACTATATATATCTTGTAGCACAAGTATGCGAAAATTTCAAAAACTGTAAATTTTTAGTTATATCAAAAAAAAGCTAGGTGACTTTAATAAATTAAACGAAAAGTATAAATCTTAAAAGGAACTGCTAAAGTATAATGTGATAGTAGCCCCTATGGCACGAGTCTTTTTTATTATTTTTTATAATACTAATCTCTTATGAACCTTATACATATAATCTATTGTATAATCTATATGTATATAATAGTTAGTGCAGCAGCAAATCTTTAACAACAAATTGCTGTTCGGCCTCACAAATCACTGCTCTCTCCCCGAATGGCATTTAATTGAATAAGCGTACGGTTGCAGGCCGCGCCAATTACTGGCATTAAACACACGACCACCTGCCGTCTTGTGTAGGCAAGATTTTTGTTTTGTTACCAAAACAACACTGAATAATGTTGCAACGATCATAGAATGCTTAGAAGTCCCTTAAATATATATTTTTCTAAAAACGTCAAAGGCAATTTTTTACTCAATTTTACCTTTCTGTATTTTCAAAGTTAACATTAACCATTGTAATGTTTGACGTGATAACGTCTTATAAATCGATGAACGCCAGCCGCACTCACGAAAAAGAATGACTGATTGTCACGTTCCACCTGAGCCGAGCGTGCAAGCGAAAGCGCGGAACAAGCGATAGAGAGGCACGATCGACCTAAGTGTTCGGCGTTATCACGTGAAATTATAGTACCTTAATTGAATTACTGAACAGATAAGCTTTTTTTAATAATTATTTTGTCTTTAATAACTAAATTTTATTTATGTATCTCCAGGAAGGTTACTGGGGTCTGGAGCAGGGTGGTTGCCGACGATGCGAGTGTGGGGCTGGTGCTGCTGCATGTGACCCCGTCACTGGGCTTTGCGCCTGCTCCGTTGGTGTCGGAGGACCTAGGTGCGACCGCTGCCTACCAGGATACTATGGATTTGGGCCGACAGGCTGTTTGCGTGAGTACCATTAATGTCTTTGTTCTTTCTAGCATTTTCTCATTGGCTTAGAACAAAGTTCTATAACTCAGGATAGGCGTTATTCGAAATAGATCATACATTTTAACGATCGTATCTTTGTCATTTCACTGAGGTTCCAGAAGATTCGAATGCAGTCACGAGGAAACTAAAGCTCTGCGATTTCTTCGACTTTGATTACCACTTTTGTGGTCGAAATAGTTTTGGTCATTTGCTGCACTTAGGAATAATGTTAAGCAATCTACATACTGCGCCAATTGACCAATGACAAACTCTTAATTTGTCATTGATAGAAGTACGTTGAGAAATTGATAGAAAAGCACAATTTCCTTATACCCAGGTCATTCTTAATTTTGAGGCAGTGAAACAAACGATTCATGCCAGGATCAAAAATGAACTGCGCAAACGGCTGTCGTAAGCGTATCACATAACATAACGTCTTGTAACCTTCACAGCTTGTCCAACATGTACGGACGGACGCGTCTGCTCTCCCATAACGGGACGCTGCGTGTGTCCTGCGAGGACGCGCGGTCCAGGCTGCCAGCACTGCGCCCCCGGGTACTGGGGACGGGCAGTCGGTTGCCGGCCTTGTGCCTGCGGACAGGGTGCGGTCTCCGGTGAGTAGAACATAACTTATTAAAGTGTTTTTTGCAAATGTACTGTGACATAATGTAATATTAAATACGTTTTGCCTAGTCTAACTTCTCCTAAAAAGCTCTGACGTGAATAGTATAGTTAATAGGTATTCTTCTACTTGAATGTATTCTTCAGTTTAGCAGACGTAGATATCAAATGAAAATCTCGTGCCTCTTCTACTTTTTGAACCTTAGCGTGTCCTTATCTTAACAATGTTTAGCCCAAACTTTTAAGTAAAAAATAAGGAACTATATTTACATTTTCTCCCAGATAGTTGCGACGCACTCTCTGGGCAGTGTCAGTGTCGCGCTGGTTGGACGGGCCGGGAGTGCGGTCGATGTGCACCAGGGCATTTCGGTGCACGCTGTAGACCCTGCGGGTGCGACGTGGCTGGTACACGCGGTTGTGAGCACAGTGTGTGCTCCTGTGATGAAAGGGGACAGTGCCCTTGCAAGGTTAATCATCCGACAGTAGACCTTATTTCATTCTTTATTCATTTTTATTATCTTTTATAATGTATCACTCTCTATTTTAATCCTATATAACTTCTTTATAAACGCTCATGAGTTCGATTCCCCCCGCGAGTCTGGGTGTATCCATATGTGTATGTACTTACATATTTTCAAATAAAACTATTTGTGTATAACAGGCAGCTATTATCTATATTACAGGCATTAAGTCTACCTTAGGAACAGACGTCCGTGTGTCATGTAGTCCTATATATTTATTTATTATTATTATTATATTATTATTTATTATTCTTTAATAGAAATAAGGAGCCGTGAAATAAGTCTGTAGAGTTTTCACAGTTGATTTTCTTAAATTCATCTGTTACATTTCCTTTTAACCGACACCTTATTCTACTGTTGCACACATCCATGATCTATTTTCTCCATATATAGAAGATATATCCATAATATATCTTCTATTATATTACACTATTTCTTTGCTAGCCATTTAACATTTCAATCTGACAACTCAAATTTTTCAAGCTAATAATTATGCTTAATATATATGCTTAATATATCTCAATGAGACGTAACGTGGTGTATAATTTTACATATTTTACATACAACAAAAAACTTTGCTAATATAATATTGAAATATAAACAGAAATGAAATAAACAAAACGATCTTTCTTTATTAACCGTGAATGAAAAACTAATATAAAATCGAAAATGTTCACGAACTAAAAAAAAATTCACGAATATCTAAAATGCTTTCCGTTACTGAAACATATGGTTATTGTGAGCCATTTGTTCTCTCGAATCATTTTAATGTCGGACAATGTAAAGAGAGATAACAGATTATACGCTTTTGTCTAACTTATATCACATTCTACAAATTTATCACGCTATTATATGTATGTTATGATCAATGTTTCCCCAGAAAATGGAGCATCTTTTATCGCGTCCTTCCTCCCTGCCACCTGTACGCGGGAGGACCTGATGCGAGCCACAGAGGATGCTGTTCGCGTGGCTGAGCTCTGGAACGAAACTGTCTGATGCGCCATCTTGTTCTGTCCGCCTGCAAGATGGCCCCTTCCCCTAGGATTTCAACACCGTTATATGTAGAGACTTGTAGTTATCCACATTGATAGGACGTGCTAAAAACTCATTAAGAAAATTATTTTAAACGAAATTTGATACTAATTTATTTCATAAATACTTTTATCGTGTATCAGATACGGAACCCTTCGATATGAGCGTCTCGTGACACGCTTTTGGCCGCTGTTATTTCATACAAAGTCAAATTTCATACAAAAAAAGGAGTTTGTTATTCAGATAATTTTGAGGAAAGATCGAGTTGATTATATAATAAAGAATGTCGTATAAAAGAGGAAAACATTCGGATTTCGATCAAATTGAGCATTTAAATGTGACTAACAAAAAATCCGTGGAGTCGATTTAATTCGTTGTGAAAAATATAAGGGCATAATTACGGTCACAATGCGGTGGTTAAGGCGGGACAATTAGATTTTGACGGCTCGGTAACGGGAATAATTTTATAGGAAAATAGAATATAGTAAAACGGTAACACAACGTGCGGGCAGGACAACGTTTGCAGGGTCCGCTATTTCTTAATAAATGTATTTAAAAATATTATAACATAGACCTTCTTTTAAAAATGAACATTTTATATTTAAGAAATAAATAAAAATCATTTCCAGAACAGTGAAAGTGATTACATTAAACTCCATATACATCTTTACTTTAATAAATCCTAAAATGTCCGCCATCTTTATTTTATTCGCCTCGTTAAAGCCTATTTACATTTTTTCTTTCCTTCTTTTTCCATTTCACTATATGCCGCTTTAAGCGAATATAACGAAAATGTGAAAAAGAAATTAATTATTAGTATTTCTAGAACTTTCTATAATCTATGGTAACACGGAGTACCTATAGTCTATTGGTTTGTCAGAGAGGCATTATGGGCGGGAAAACAACTGTAACGCCATTTACATCGAATCTATTAAGAAATTTATTTTTTGTGAATTCAGTGATTTTGTTAAATTTGTGGTCATTTTTATGTGCGGTACCCTAATTGTTTAGCTAAGAGCAATGTTATTTTTTTTTAATCGTCAAACTGCCGATGAACGTCCAATCAATCCAAATCGGTCCAGCCGTTTCGGAGATTAGCCGGAACAAACAGACAGATAGACAATTCTTTTAACTTGTGTTTTTGTTACTAGTATCGTATAATGTAGTCGTATGCAGTTGGTAAAAAATATTAATTTTTACGTTACTAACGAATCTTTCAATAATTTATTACTATGAATAAATTAGGCCTGGATTGTGCTAATGTCTTCTCATCTACTACAATCGTAAGATTTGGCTTCTTTAAGACTGTTCTGATTTGCAAAATTATTTTTCAGGTATAAGTATAAATATAGCTCCAGGGTATAAAATAACCGAAAATTTCCGATAACCGAAAACTAATAAATAAAAGTTTTTTTTGTTTGCTTGAACGCGCTAATCTCAGGAACTTATAGTCCGAATTGAAAATATTTTCACTGTTAGATAATCCATTTATCGAAGACGGCTATAGACTAAATATCATCACCCTAAAATTGAATCAATTTTTTTTTAATATTTTTATGCGGACGAAATCGCGGGTACATATAGTTCTCTTATATTCTTAAAAATACTGTTTCCAAGTCCACTAAAATTAGGCACCATCTTCCATATCTATATACCATCTGCTGTAATTCTTTCAACGGCATAGACATTTTAAAATAAATTCTTAATTTAATTATTACTATTAAAATAAACAAGCATCATCATCAATGCTTGTTACTTCAAAAACATTGGAGAAAAAGTGCAATATAAGTTCTGCAGAATAAAGATACTCGAGCTGCAAATTGTGAACCTCCTAAATTTGAAAATCGGTTCATACACGTGTCTCAGAATGAAAAACGTTGAGAGTATAGATCTTTTTAAAGCATATATGCGGTTAGTGCCACTTTAAAAGTCTTTATTGAAATAAACCAAGAAATTAGTTGCAAAAAATGGGGACAGGCACCCTCTTTATTTTATTTTCAATAAATATACAATTCTTAATTACCTAAGCCATTTTAAAGATACCACAATTAAAGAAGATACCACAAGTAACGGACGAGAAACGCGGAGACTTACACGAGACACCCAAAAAATATTAATTTCCAAACAGCGGTTGCTGTAGCAATAGAAACAATTTTGTATATCACTCAGTCGCAAGAAAAAAAACATCCGAGATATAATTCAATATACTTTCAGTACAATAACAAAATTTCGGCTTGCGGGATAAATTTCCGTAAAAACACAATCCAACGCAGAACGCCAATGAGGCATTTAGAGGAGCCCGCAAAAAAATTAAAGAGACATTGTTATCATTCCCTTCCAAGAAGACACAGATGTCCTAAACAGGTGACCTTTCCTTTTTAAATACATACATAAATACATTTAATTCTCTATAGAAATATTTCATTACAATCATATCTTATCGTATCGTCTTTTATTATGGAAACAGATCTTCTAGCCATCACTATCTCTTTTTCGTTAAACGTTTAAATAACGATAATTGTTCATCATTTATAACCACTTAATAGTGTTAAATAACTAAAATCATAACATAATTAATACATGAATAAATTATTGTCAAATTCCACTACGGATCGATATATAAATCTAATCAAATCCATCATCTCAGACCAAAATTGAACAAATGCATTTAATTCAAATGGCAATTTATTGCACTAATATTTAATACTATTTACCTCATATTTAGATTACATATTATCCATGATAGATTCCATTTTATTTTTTATTTTTATTTGTTTATTAAGGTACATCAACAGCACAAATATTAAGCTTTTACAGAGATACACTTAGATAAGGTACAATCCTTAGATATATTTCATCTCTCACTTCATAGTTTTAATAATAAAGTCAAGAATGTCTTAAATGGAACTTAATGATATTTTTAAGTAATTTTTTTTTATTAATTTCTTGAATGTTTGTATAAAGTATAATATTTACTCACTTCATTTAAAAAATTGCTCTAAATTGTGTAATACGGTAAATATGCAGTTTCATTACTTTTATGTTAATTATGTTTTGTTCACAATTTCAGGTGTCACACTTCCAATTTTCGAGTCGTACCAGGACGGCTCAGACACATATGAATTAGCCGGTCTTGCCCGAGGTGGACAACAGCTGGCCAAGCTAAAAAAGAACTACCAGAGTGCTGTTAAGCTGCTTGTGGAGTTGGCCTCCCTGCAGACATCCTTCGTCACCCTGGACGAGGTTATCAAGATTACGAATCGTCGTGTCAATGCCATTGAGCACGGTATGAATGTAGATGACATAAAATATTAACAAATCCGGGGTCGCGTGCCCCTAGTGGATCTAACCAGTTATCGGATAGATAAAAAGGAAGATCGACCCTCTGGAAAATATAATTCAAGTGTCTCGTTCGTACCGTTGAGAACTCTTTGAATTCTTCTACAAAATATTAATGTAAAATTTTTAAGTTATTTACTTAATAAAATAAAAATTTGTCATTATTATTTATCAAGGTACAAATAAAAACAGCAGTGTGCAGGGTCTTGGGTTATGTTTAAGTGAATTTTTTTTTTTGAAAGTTTAAGTTCATGAAATGAACAAAAATTTAAAAAAACGGTGTAGGAAGGTGCCCTACAAGTGCTAATATCATTAATAAACTTTTTAGTATTAATAAAATAATATTATATGTATATATGATATTCATATTATATATATTTATGATATTCATTGTTATGTTTGTCTACAACGGTCGTGTGTGCCTAGTTTAATTGATATTAAAATTGCGAATAGTACAATTATAAATTAAATTTGAATCTTTAAAGATGAGTTATTACAAGTATTATCTAAAATGACTTGAATGAGTTTCGTTAAACGACAAATAAGATAATGAATGTAGACATACCTAACGGTCAGTATTTACTTTTAAATATTTGCAGAAGAGCATCAGATAAGGAAAATCAAATGGTGATGGACTCAAAGCACATTTACATAGTTTTTGTTGGTGTTTAGGTAGAATTTAGGTAGAATAAAGATTAATCCTTTGTGTGTTAAAAGTTTTTCTTGATTCTCTTATTATGCTACCATAGGTGATAACAATTATAAAAATCTATTGTTGTTCATTACTCTTGCTAAGACTTCAAACACTCTGCTGTTTTAAATTCTGTTTATTTTGTTTGATATCCCATATTTCAGGGAAGGTTTAAATAAATAAGGAAAACTTAAATGAATGATTAAAAAATATAAAGAATGATGCAAATTTGATTGCTACAACAGAGTAATTCTAACAGATAATGTTCATATTAGACCTTTTCACTGTCATGCCTTGTAAAGTGATTATTTCATAGAATATTAAGCTTGTGTTCCGTTATTTGGAGAAACATGAAGGACATTGGTTAATTGGCTAAAAGCATTGGAGTTCAATTTTAGGCGAAACATTGTCTGTCAGTTGTGCCGGTAATAGAATAAATGTTATGTTTACTAGACCAATGAAATATAGCAAGAAAATAATTCAGTCAAGAAATACTGTAGGTGTAGGGAGTAATTACTATTTGAAGAATAGCTGAATGCCTTGCAGTGTAATAATTTTAATTAAAATTTTATATTGTGAACATGTTACCACAAAAAAATTATGGATACTGTATTTTGTATGGATATGTTTATATATGACTCTTTTTTTTGAGGTCAGAGTAACGATAGGACCAAAAGGTCTATCTTTACTGCGACCAGTAAGATCAATTTTAACTGTCTCAGCTAATAGCTCATCCTCAAGACCAAAGCATATATACCTAGCAATGACTTGGGGTGTGAGCGCCCTAATTCCTCCTGGGGTCAGGGTGTGTTTTCCCAGTGTGTTATAGTGCTTCAGGAATAGATTGGACAGTCACTGAGAATGTGCTTGGTCGTTTCTAAGTCCTCAAGATAGAACCTGCTGACAGGTGATTAACATAGGTTACTTAGACTCATT
This sequence comes from Charaxes varanes, assembly GCA_024363005.1. Classification (NCBI taxonomy): domain Eukaryota; kingdom Metazoa; phylum Arthropoda; class Insecta; order Lepidoptera; family Nymphalidae; genus Charaxes; species Charaxes varanes. Next base: position 407,854 of record JANCMC010022637.1, read on the forward strand.
ATTATGCATTAAACTTTGATACAAACTTTTTATAATGAGTGTTTTTTCCTTAATGACAAAATTAGAACATTATCTCTAAAGGCAGTAGGCATCATTATCTTCAAAATTGTTTTTACTATTTAATGGCTTGATAAAATTTAAAAAGAAGGTATTTCACCTGTGCCAAATATATTCCACTTGGATGTAAATGTTTAATTACAGCTGGTTGGTTATTAAATCAATTAGGATTGATGTGACGAAGTTGTTATATTCGGAGCCACCCATAAATTACCTCACACGCCACACAAATGTGACGTTTTGTGACGATAGGCAAAAGCTTCCTGACGTCACATGCCAAATTTAAAAATATTTAAACAAATTAAATAAAAAAGTAACAGCTGTTTTTTTTTTCAATTATTTTTAAATTATGCATAAAATTGAAAAACAAGTGATGTCACATCAAGTGAGAGGGAATTGTGGTGTGATGAGGATGGGGGTGGAGTTAAAAAATAGTAAAACTTATTTTACATATGACCCCTTATGAAGGTATAAAATTAGAAAAAAAAGATTCAATATAATTAAATCTATTTTTTTTGTCTGCATGATCATATATATAGCCTATAACCTTCTTCAAAAATGGGCTATCTAACACTGAAATAATTTTTGACATCGGTTTAGTAGCTAGGCCCTAGCACGAACATTTCTAACTGTTCGAGTCGAAGATTAAACTTTGCAAATATTCGTGCTGAGCCCACATCGGACCCTCCTTAGTGTCAACGCGGGTTGCATCAGCGTTGATTGAAAGCGTGACATATAAAGGCTTGCCTTCTGTGGGCCTAGCACGAATATTTTCATTCTAAATACAGTCGAATCTTCGAATTTGAATTGTTCGAAATGTTTGTGCTAGGGCCTCAGTAGTTCCTGAGATTAGCGTTCAATGAAACAAACAAATGAAGTCTTCAGCTTAATACATTAGTATAGATTATATTTTAGTTGTAAGAGCCTTGTATATCGCAATTTATAATAGTGAACATTTTAAGATTTCTTCTAAAAATCAGTGCTGAAGTTCTCTGTGGCTTGCTCAGTGGGGAATCTTATTTGTTCTAGTTTCGTTTCACTTTCTGCATTTGTATGTTGAAGTGGAGAAGTAAAATCTTTTTCATTATCTATCTCGTATAATCGTTATCGACACTGACATATTATGACGTCGACTAACAAGTTATCTTTGTCCGCACTACTCAATGCTGTCGATCTACGAGTTATCTTGTAGTTAATTTGTTAAGGTTAGGTATTTTTTTGGTTAAAAGCTGCCAAGCTAAAGTACGATTGGGCTGGTCTCGTCTGCCGCATGTCGGATGATCTTTTGGCCATAATATGAAAGAAACTATTCGAATATAAAAAACAACACTATATTTTATTCATTTCCTCTGGAGACAAAACGTAAACAAACAATAAAAAAGGTTATTTTATGTGTCTTCATCGTGAAGTTCGTCAAAGAATTAATTTGCCGTAAAAATTATAAAATTTTCAAATATTCTAATGATTCCAATAAATAAAAATGCAGTTATTGGATATATGTATTTTAATTTTTTTTGTAATGCTTGTATGAATTTTTACAAATATTTTAAATTACCTGATTTAAAATAGTGCCTTAAAAAGAACCTAACATTGCTAAGGTGCTCAAACTTTGTATTCTCTGTAAACTTGTCAATACGAGTGTGCACGTTCTTTAGTATTTTTGTTATATCTTGTTATTTCGTGGTAAAATGTTGTGTTAAGTTTTTTTGCGTATTTGTTTTTTTTTTTAAATGTTACCAAACAGTCATAATGAGTGGCGCACCTAAACAAGCGGCTTGGGAGGCCCTTGCCTCGTAGTAGGGAGAAAATAGGTTCTAAATAATAATAATATAGTATTTGAGGTTGTTGGAACTGCTTTTAATGGAAGGTGTGTTTCAGCATTCCAACGCGGAGGGTGTTGCGGGTGGCGTGAGCGCGGGCGCCGGCGACATGTGGATCAGCGCGGTGGAGAGCTCGATCCTCAGCTGGGAGGAGGTAATGTACCTGCACTTTTTTATACAAAGGGGGCAAATGGAGGTCGTAGCTTAATCGGTGGTCGGAATTTGAGTCGATCGCTGGGTTAAGCAGTTCTTACCGCGGTCGGGTGATGGATGGTTAATGAATTCTGTCGAGGCACTCCGAAAGTAATATATGAGCGGCGACTGGCAACGTTAATGTCTTAATAAAATTTTTATAAAAAATATGTTTTTTTAAAATAAATGTTTATTTTTATTAAAAACTACTTTAAATACTTCCGTCGGAACAAAAATTAACTAATAGATGACATCACACATTTTACTACTGGTTTCCAAATATCTACCCCTTCCGTGTTTCGGAAGGTCACTGAGTGATATTATAATAGTCGTGAGATTGTAGAGATTGCGGCGGTTCCGGAGATGGCGGCCACATCCTCTGTGATTTAAGCGGACACTGCTTCTAGAACGGGATAACGCTAGGAAGAAGAAGATAACAAGGGGCAAACGGGCAGGTGTTTCTCTCGAGCGATCAGCAACGCACGTGGCCAGTTGCGCTGCTGTAATTGCGCAGATGCGTTGCCGGAATTTTGAGGCCAATTTATTGGCAAGCGACTCGTCTGCAGACTCCGCGCTCTACAAAGGAGATGGAAATAAAAGTTTAAAGAAGCAATATGACTTTTATAACCAAGTACATGTTATAAAAGATGTTTTTTTGTTATTTTTTATTTTAGTTTAATACATGTTTTTTCTTTCACTCTATATTGTTTTTTATTTCGTAACCTGTATATAATTTCAATCGCATTTAATAAAAGGAGAATCGTATCGAATTTGAGTGGTAGTTAATTGTAAATTACGACATAAATTTACCATATATAATTTAAAAAAAAATAGTTTAAGTATCCTTTATTTCTCCTTTAAGGGAATAATCGGGATCGGGAATCCGATGGCATCCTTAAAAATAACTCACGCCTTCCACCGTTAACAACACACTTTTGCTTTTATTGAACCTAAGTGAATAATCCCGGATACATTTTTTTTTATATAGGTTAATCGGGCAAACGAGCAAACGGATCAACCGAGATCAGGTGATCAGCGTCCCCCAGGGACACCTGCAGCATCAGAGGGACTGGTAGTGCGTTGCCGGCTTCTTCCTTTTTTTCCTTTGGAGGTACGGAACCCTAAAATGTAGTTAATATCCTCACCTTATTCTCCGAGGTGTAATATACATATAACATAGATATATGTACCTATGGATAAGAAAGGTTTTTGGACATCATCTTCATCATCATCATCATCTTTAACCCATCAATAAAGTATTTTTAAATAAAAAGAAAACCTTCAAAAAACACCAAGAAATAAAAAAATGAAGAAATAATTTATACTTTCTTCCGATTATTTAATAGGCAACTACTCATGTGTTGAAGTTGGCACCAAGCTAAAAAGTTCCCCGTTAGACCGATGCAGATGGTACTAGCTAAGTTTTTGGATTTTCGACACTTAACTACTAGCATTACCAATATTATATAAAGAGAAACAAGAATTGAAATATGTTCCGAATTGGTATACGGATTACTATTAACTAATATTGATAGGGGAAAAATATAGCAATACTTGTTAAACTTATTTTCATTAATCCCACACCGCCTCTTACGGGGATCCATGGAATTACTACTGTTTATTTGAACGTTGGCTTAAATAATGATTGCTCTACATTTGTATATGTGTCACTCGATTTGTACTGAATACGGGAATAAGTTGGCTTAAATAATAATTGCTCCACATTTGTATTGGCTGTGTTGGTCGATTTGTAGTGAATGAGTACCAAAGATTTATTAATCGCTTGAATGATGGGCTAAATAATGTTTGCTCCACATTTGTATATGCGGTGTTGCTCGGTTTGTCGTGAATACGTGATTAAGTTGGCTTAAATAATGATTGCTCCAAATTTGTATAGGCTGTGTTATTCGATTTGCACTGAATGAGTACCTAAGTTTTATTAATCGCTTTAATGTTGGCTTAAATAATGATTGCTCCACATTTATATATGTGTTTTCGATTTGTACTGAATAAGTTGTCCTAATCGCACCTAAGCCATGTGATGTAGTTTGGCGCGATAGAGAAGTTTCCGCCACCTTTTGTGTTCGTTTTCTGTTGTAAGATTGTTTAAGTGCAATAAACGTTGTGTTACTATAAACTGGCTTCTTATTATGAATCCGCCGAGCTATACAATTATTTTTTACCATAAAATTAATCAAAAATGGCCACTGATTAAAACTGAGTGATGCACGATTAGAAAGCTACGTATGTGTACCTCATCTATTTCGGCTGATATTGATCAGCTCGTTTCGAAAAAACCTGCCAAATTTCTCCATAAAAATTTGAAGTAAATTGATTTCTCTGTTTTTTTCTTGTTTGTTTTTATTTTGCATTAAAATATGTATATGAAATCTTGATTTTTTTTAATTTCGTGTTTTTTTATTGTAATGTTTACTTAATGTCCGGCCTGCTATAAAATAAATAAATTTTTGTCAGCTAGTTTAATATATTTACATGAGTGTTGCATGAAGTAATAAATTCGCTACTTGAAAGAGGTCTTTGCCCTGTAGAATATAAATAAAATTGAAATTTTAGTATGCAAATTAATTTTAAATGAAGCTGGGACGTGGTTTCTTCAGTAATTAAAGTTTGGTAACCATATTTCTTTTTAAATTTTAAGACTGATTTTGGTAACTTTAAAATAACATCTTTATAATATTATTATAATTTATTCGATGCGATAAGGTAATTGTAAATTATGGCAAATTTCAATGCATATTTGCTATAGACCAGTCAACTTAGCACGAAATAAATAGCATCCTAAGGAAAGTCGACTCGTCGACTTACTTAAGATGAAAATGTTTGTGCTAGGTACACTGATTTGACCGTCCGTTTGCTTCTTAGTCTTAGAATGAATTATCTTTACACATATGATGAATCATAATTTTCATGTATGAGCCATTTTACTGATGGATTTATTGGATTTATGGTGATTAATAAATGCATATATTTGGCTAGACTATTAATTTATAGTCGCAAATAAAAATGATTTGCTGAAACGTATGCAATTGCATAACTTCCGAACGACTGCACCAAACTGAATAACTTCTTTTTTGATGTGTTCGTTATTGTTACGACAAGGTTCATATAAAAAATGGAATGGAAAAGCCTGTAATAGTCTGTAACCCAACTTTCGGACAGGACAACGTCTGCCGGATCCGCTAGTTGAATAAATAAATAAAACTATTTACTGCAAGTATCGTTTAATATGCGCAAAAATGATTTATCTATTTATGTATTTTCAATTTTAATTGACAATAAAAAACGAGATCAGATGTCTGCTTTGGTCTTTTATTTCTTAATGATGACATAAAAGACCAAAGCATGCATTGACGTGGGTCGCCTGCATATCTTACCATCTTTGTACTGGATTGATATATCAACTTAGCAACGTGAATTGACATAACCACAAATCTTTATGCATAAATGATAGTATGCAAATGACATAATAATAAAGATAAAATAAGATATTTTTAGTAAGAACACCATAGCAAAGATGATAGCCTAAAGTAATAGGTTTGAGGTAAATAAACAGGGTTTCAGGAAGTAAACAGCTAAAGCTTACATCTATCACCAGAAATTTAGCCATTTTTTGCAACATTTACAATGTCTATGTCGCAGCGTATATACATTAAGACTATCATAAAGTTTATTAAGAAAAAAGGAAAACTTTATTAGATTCAATGCACTGCTGTCTTATAGAATAAACATAAAAGAGGAGACTAACTTACTAAATTAACCTATAGACTTAAAACTAATATAAAACATACAAAATATTAAGGAGTGCAATAAATCTAAAAGGGAACCTACTCAGTAAATTAACTGATTTTCAGAAGGTCCTACATAAGATCACGGAAATTCTTTTGAATTATGTGTAGTATTTTAATAATTACAAATTATACCTATATAATAATATCCAAGAATAACGCTCCAATTACAACCCATTGAATTGGGACGAGGCATGCTTCCGCGGCTCAACGTTTAAGCCTTAAAAATGTTTTCTTTTGTTGTGCTACACGAGCATAATTGAAATGTTCTTAAAATAATGAATGCTCTTAAAATATTAGGAAAAACCACCTAAGTAAAATAACCATAAAATTATCTACATATATAAAGATGAAGAGTTTGTTTGTTTGTTTTTTTTTTTTGTTTACTTGAACGCGCTAATCGCAGGAACTACTGGTCCGATTTTAAATGTTCTTTCGGTGTTAGATAGCCCAATTCGATGCCACCCACCTAAATTGATATAATCTCAAATTCATGTAAATAAAAATAAAAAAAACTCATTGTATAACACATTTGTGTATACAATTAAATATGAAATAAGGACGATTATATTATTGTATACAATAATATTTTAAAAACCGTTGACCGTTGTATTACAATTTAGTTGTTTGTAAAAAAAATATTTGTGTATAACAGGCGGCTGTTACCTATAACACAGGCATTTAGTTGTCTACCTTAGGAACAGACGTACGTGTGTCATACAGTCCTGTATATATTTATTATTTATAATATGGAAAAGGATTGTTAATCTATCATATAGTTATTAATATATCATAAATAATTATCAGCAACTTTCGAAGTTTAGTAGATTTAACAAAAAAAAACAGAAATTTAGGAATGTCTCTTTTGAATTTTGATGGTACAGTATTTTACCACTTGATGATACATATCTAGAATCTTATTTTTAAAATTCTATCATTTCTCCCCTTATTGTAACCAAAAAGGTACAGTAGAATGTTTGATTTCTAATAATGAAACCACTTAATACTATTCTGTCTTATCGAAACTAAAAAGGTACAGTGTTTTTCTTCGGTAATAATAGAACCTCTTCTCGAGCAATACCGCTGGTAAATGTATTTACGAAGGAACTACTAAGGGCATTTTGTTTCGCTATAAGACTTAGTGACTATATCTATAAAGCTCCCCTACTAAGTATATAATATTATAAATTTGTAGGTCTCTACTAATAGTATAAATGTCGGTTAGGTTTCCATGCCTAAACCGTTGAACCAATTTTGTTTCTATTTCTATTTAATTATTATTAAAAAAAAAATAAGTATTTTATAGGAGTAACAAATGCATACGTACTATTAAGCCGTGTTAACGGTTTGTCTCGGCACTAAAGACGCTGATTAATTTCGGTATAGATATACATGGATTCGACCTTGAAGAAGGACATAGCTACATTTTGTCACGAAAATTAAACTTGAAAAATTGTTAAGGACGAAGTGACGGGTTATAGCTAGTAAGATATAAAACATAAAGTACATAAAAAAATGTACACTCAGTAGTGTATATAACGAATATGTAGTATTCATGGAGACGATAATAAGGAGTATATACTACTAAAACTAATCAATTGTCTGACGTGGACGGTAGGTACTAAAAACTTACGTGAGTCGGTATTTGTACTCACCCGCAACTAAGTATATGTAAAATTTACAAATAAAGTAGAATATGAAACATTTTTGATCTTAAGTAAAAATATGTTTTTAAAATGAATTCAAGTTTTAATTAGTTTTTATCGCTTAAATTACGTACCTATTTATTTATTTATTTCAGTTTAATTGTTACTAGTTATAAATCGACATCAAAAAGCTTGAATGGAGCGTCGTTGCAATAATTTGCAGTAAATTGCAGGCGGCACGTCCATCTAAGCTCAGAGTCAGCGTCTCTGTCGAGGAGATGCCACATACTGCGCGTTGCAATTCATGTAACCGATTCGACATCGATCTCTGCTATGCTCTTCGTTTCTTCATAACAACCAACACTAACCCACAATTCCACAAGCGAACAGTTCCAATAATAGATTTTATCAAGCGCCTAATAACGATTATGCAGGGAGGATTCCGTATATATATATATAACAAGTTATTTCCAAGATCCCTTACTAGTTGCTTGCAACATTCTTAGATCTCCTTGATCTAACCTTATCGAAAAATCTGTCCTTAGCGGATGTGTACCAACTATATGCTACTTCCCTACCAAATTTCATCCTTGTACATCCCCCAGTTTTTCAGATTTCGTGATTAGTTGTGACCTTTCGCTTTTACATATGTATATTATATAGATTTTTAAAGTGAAGTGAAAAAAGACGTAAAGCCTGCCTAAATGTATGCAGTTTCTGTAATTTAAAGAAATATCCAATAAACTATACGACCATGTCATTATATCCTAAGAGCTGTGTAAATCCAACTCATCAACACACGAAGCGTACCTTTTTAAGGAAACATAGTGTTTTACGTAAATATGGCGGTATTTATACTATGATTACTATTTGCGCAATGTATCTTGAAATCGCAAATATACATCTATCGCAAATATCTAGTAACATCAACGTGCAAAAGAAAAACAAATTCTAACCATAAGGTTCAGATTCCTTTCAAGATATAGAAGGAACCCTACCAACTAATACCTACATACCACTATTATCAAAAGCTTTATTAAACGGCCTTGGAGCAAACATCTGTTCAGGCTAATTTAGCGCTAAGTAGATATATATGTATATTCGCAATTGAACCAGAGCGACCCACTTCAATCAAACCTTCCTCGACCTTATGAAATTAATTCTTTAAATTTGACCCAATTTAAACGATATTCTGCTTTGATTAATATGTCATGATATGCTTCTAGAATAAATTAATATATAGCATAGCTGACGCTCGTGAATATGAACACGTGAGAGTCTTCAAATTCCTACCACATTATTTTGATGTTGGAAAAACTACAACCATGCGATTTGTAAGGAATTTTCTGTTTCATAGATAGAACCATAATCTGGAGACCTTAAAAAAAGAACATACAATGTATGAAGTTCACATGGCACTTTTGTCCCATGGACGAAAAAGGTATCATCTAAAAAGACTTTCTTAGCATCTTATGAAGGCACCCTCCGGATGCTAGTTTAAGTGAGTGCGGAACTCAATCAGCATCTGGGACTTGATATCATGTGTTGAGGGAATCCTTAATTATGTCCTGACGCTCAACTACACTGCCAGTGTTCGCTTCCCTGTACAGCTAAAGTTTGTCTGATCGTTTAATTATATTTATTATTAGGTAAAACAAAAGAGAAATTTCGAACCGATATGAATGTAGAAGACCTTTAAGAAAAGAGCAAACTCATTCCTCCAGCGCAATTACGAGCCTTCTGGTAGTGCAGTTATTCATGGGTATATATCAGGTGTTCGCCTTAGTGACTGTTTAATGCCTGCCCATTTTCCCCTTGAAATATAATAAATATATATAGGTAAAGTTAACTCAGTGATTGTGTCCTAATTTATAAGCATTTTGTTCATTTGTTGATTTATCACAATCTACCCTGAGGCTATTACAACATAATGTGTAGGTACCTGAGGACATTATCATTTGCATCTAAGCACATAATAACTGGTAGATAAATATTGGTAATAATCGTTGTTGAGCAACAAGTACGTATAGCTAAAGGTCTGTTATATTAACAAAGCGTGATTGAACCCTTTAAATAAAACCTTTTGTATTTAAGCAGGGGTTCTACTTCAAACTTAAGATAACTTGGATCGATGACGTTTCATTACTTACTTAGCCCGTTCAAAGTTCAATGAAAAATAGTACAATGGAAGAGGGTAGTGCCAATAAAAAAATGAACACTGGCACTCCGGAAGTCTAAACAGAAATGAAAATGAGTCGTCAGAAGTGTCGCCAGCAGTGACGTTAGGCAAAGTCAAAGACAAAGTTGAGAGCAGAAGAATTCGAAAGAAGTCGAATGAAGTTGAGAGGAGTTGAAAGAAGTGAAAATTAAAAATAATAGCTATTTGATTGAACGACTGATTAAGCCAGTGGGCTGCGACATTTATATATTCGCCTCACTCCATCACACTTTTCGTAACGCTCTCTTCAAGCATTCACCAGATTACTCCTCAAGTTAAGTTTCAGTTCATAAAGTTTCGAATAGTTCTAAATTTGAATGAAATGAAAGAAAAACCAAGTAATCTATTGTAATGTTCAATTAGTGCATACCGATATAATTTTCACTGGGAACGATTTCGGAGACATTAAGCCTGCAGGCCCCACGTGGCACGGTGGTCACATAGGAGTAGCCCAGGGGCAGGCGAGGCCGGGAGAACAACCCGGAGACGAGCCGACGTCCGCAGCGCACGTCGCGAACTGACGTGGACGCCAGGACATCTTCACGGCCCACTACCTGCGGACAATATAGATAAATCTTAAAAAAAATAGCATTTTCAGTACATAAATGCGGGAGGAATTACATTCAAAAACCTATTACAAGTAGCAAATATGTACTTCAGTTAACGAAAATCTTAAAAATAAAGGTTTTAATATAAAACCTAGCTCATCCAATTTCTCTGACACATTTTAGTTCTGGTATCAATTCAATAACCGAAATGAAATAATACCTAAGGTTGGGCATCATTTGAAATTACGTTTGTATAAAAATATCCGTTTATTTGTATAACATACTTTACAGAAGATATAAATAGAATGAATGAAATCATCATTTATGCTACAAAACAAAATAACACCAAAATTATTTAACCCAAAATGCTACATAACATGACTCATAAGAAAGATATAAACACAAAATAATGTAATCAGGCTAAAACTTAATTCAAATAAATTGATAGACAATATAATGTCAAAGAAAAGTGTAACCGCTAAACGGACAGACGTGTAAGTGGACAATTTTCAGAGGAAGAAATTACATATAAACAATTCAGTCTTAGAAACTGTTAAGAAGAAAGTTAATATTACTGGTTGAACGTTATTTAAACTTCCAGCTTCATTCCCTTAACTAAAAGGATTAGTCGAGCTCTTCACGGAGAAATTCAAAAATAGAGCAGAGAGGAAGTGCTACGATTTCACGCGTCTTCTCACGAATTGGTTATGGTCGCTCGAGGTAATCCATATGGAGGTAAAGACGAGGTTCGGATTAACACGTCGCTTTACATACGATATGTTATGTCTAGCTGTGAATTTCTATAAATGGCTTATTATTAGAAATTATAGTACAACAAGTAGTAATAAGTGCCTAGATTTCATTTTTCATTCATTTTAGATTAATCACATTCTATCTATTAAAATAATATCTAAAATTACACAATTTCTGAGCGATTTAAGATATTCTGTCTATTAGAGAAATTGATAAACCTAGGACTTTCAATAGATTTTTGAAGGAAAGTAAAATGAATAATTTAAAGTGATGGTAATTGACATATGAAAATTTTGATTAATGTCACGTTTTTAAAATGGAAGATTGTTTAGAGAAAATGTGGATTTTGCAGTGTTTAACAATATCAGTGCGGTTAATATAATATGTTGGAAATGTTGTTGATAGTTGGAAATGTTGTTGATAGTAATTATTGCGGTTTTTTTTTTAATTGTTTATGACAAAAATTGTGGTAAATTCTGTTGTAAGTTACAAGTTTCCAGTTACTATGAAGAAAACGTCACTGAAGTTAAACATTTTCGTTTTAAAATGTACATTGATTAGAGTAATGAAGATTAGGCGGACATGGTGTTGACATATTATTTTTATGCAATTGAAAGTATTTTAAATTTGTATTACATTTACTAAGCAATAGATCAGTTCAAGATCGCCCCCAAAAATAGTTGGTCCCTCAGCACCAAAGCTTAAAACAGTCTCGATTAAAATTGAATTTGTAAACTTTAAAATTTTGAATTTAAGTTGTCTACCTTAGGAACAGACGTCCGTGTGTCATATAGTCCTGTATATATTTATTATTTATTATTATTATTAGAGTAAATGATGTTACGCGGCATTGTGATTTTACATTTAAAAAAAATTGACTTTTAGATACTGTTTTGCATTTATTTACCCACATAAAGGCACATCGTCAGTGGGCGTACTTCAATAATATCTGTTCGGTTCGTTTGCATGCATTCGTTTCCATAACTGGATAATTCATGTATGTCACTTGAAGTTGAAATCTAAAAGGACGGATTTCTTAGCCATGCTCCATGGATTGACCGTGCGGTTATCGAGTCCATCGTATTGTAGAGGAAGGTACCACAGCAGTTCCTGGAACTTGCGACCCAGGTGTAGGTTTCAGGAATCCCTTTAACGTACACGGACGTTCACCACCGCTGATAGTGTTCCCTTCCTTGTTCAGCTAAATCTGATCCGTTTCACATATGATGGCTCAGCTAGTATGTAATAAATATCGTACATACTAAAATATTTATGCTATCTTATGCTTTGATAACAGAACTTTTTTCTAGATAAAAGGCATGCTATACTCCGACTAAATTTGTGTACAAAAAAGTGATGTACGGTTTCATATCTTAGTTACAAACGAGAGAAAAAACTGTCATTCGATTTTTTTTTTATTGAGTTTACCAACAGCCTAATACATTGAAAACATACGCAATTTAGAGAACACACACAATACTAAGGCAAAATGTTAAACTACTCAGAGGTAAACACATCATACAAAATTATGTTAATTGAAAGTTATAATATTAATTAGGAATATAAACATAGGTATTACACCATCAGGTTATATTAAATAGTTGAACCTTTCTTAAAGAACATCGAAGCTACTATTAAGCTTTGCAGAATCTCCTAAACCGTTCTCTAATAGCGTAACACTGGCAACACAGACTGTAGGTAATAAAGGGTGCGACAATACCCCAATGGCGGTGGGGTTTGAACCGGGTACCTTGCGGATTTCAGTCCATACCTTATACCGTTGAGGTATTGAGGCTCTAAAAATAAATATAAAAATAAATTTCAATATAAATACGAGAACGATAAATAATGCACCTATGCACTTACCAACTAGTGCCAAAATAACGGTGAGCAGTGGCGCCGCTGGGAATGACACGGTGACGTTGAATTCCAGCATTTGCAACAGGTCCACTGCAACAACGCACAAATGTGAGAAAATCATAATTTATATTACTTTATTTTAGGATTATCTAGTAACAAACAGTACAAGAACAGCAACAGTAACAGATTATTATAAATTTAAACAATAAAGTGACTCCAAAAACCGAACCAGTCTTAAAATTAGAGCTTCAATAGCTCAACGGTATAAGGTATGGACTGAAGTCCGCAAGGTACCCGGTTCAAACCCCACCGCCGTTGGGGTATTGGAAACCTAACCATATGATATAGTTATAAGACATAATGATGTAAAAATACTACATACATAACGATAGACTACAATGCATAATTATATAATAAATAATAATATCGATCCTAGAGTCGCATACGACTTATAAGGAGTCCAAGCGGTCTAGAAATGATTGTTCACGTCCTTTATTTAGTTGTTTATGAACGAAATCATGTATAGCAAAAAATTTTGTACTCTAAATACATTGAAATAATTCTAGAAAACTTAACATGTAGTAAATTTTGATACATGAAAAAGGGGTTTATCTCAAATCGGATACATAGGGTATATTCAATGTGAAATTTGGCAATCTTTGCACGGGTGTTTAACTAACTTCTAGTGCATGCATATAAAGTAGTAAATTCTGACAAAAATGATAGACCCCTGGCCCACCTAGAACCGAGTACAATGGTAGGGGTTGACATCGTATAAAGTTTTGGAAATCTCTCTATGAAGCAATGTTCTTTCATTTAACCGGTTTTTTGGTCGATGGATTATGGATTTATAAGCTGCCTATACGACACCGGATTGTAATAGTTAAGGTTTGTTCACATTTTACTTTTTTCAAATGAATTTAATTATAAATATGGTTATGTTCTCCTTATGATTCTTTTATTTTGATTGGTCAGACCGCATTTAAATATTTTTCCGGATATTCTTTGAAGTCCAAGGAAGGTTCTTATGAAATGAAAAATACAATTAGGGTTGTTCACAACAAATTAATTCAGGCAAAATCATCGGAAGACGGATTCTAACTCGTTGGATAAATAATAATCTTCACGTTTCTTAGGAATTGAAAGGTCAAAAGACTCTGAAACCTATAGATATACCAGAGCCATAGACATAGCTTCATTTGAGTGATCATTTCAATGATCATGTAGTGTGGCCGGAGACTTTGTGTAGCTGCGCAAAGTTTTGTAGTACTTTATAGTCTTCACCACCGCCGTTGGGGTATTGTCGCACCCACTCCAAATAAAGGCTTTTAATTTAGTAGGTGGGGAAAGAGGGGATATTAGACATACCTAAAATGTATTCCTAATATTCTTAAAAAACAAAAATATTTACGTAGGCAAAACAACGACCGCCTTGTCTTTCTCTGTAATATAGCTTTGTTAGCAGATACCTCCCACGTAAGCTGTTGTAACCCAAAATTGCCAACTTCACAGCAGAGCGTTACAAAGAGGTAAATTGAAATAAAATCGTCATTATATAAGACATTTGTGTTTACAAATATATATTCAATAATAACGATTACATTATTGTATACAATAACATACTGAAAAGTGACTGTTATATTACAATTTAGTTGTTTGTAACGCTCTACTGTAAAGCTGGAAATTTTGGGTTACAACAACTTACTTAAGAGGTATCGAAATGTTGATCCCACCAAAAACATTTTCATGTAAATGTTACCACGCACGCACGCACGCACGTACGCACGCACACACGCACACACATACTCAACATGTGCACATACTTTGGTAGAAACATTATTGTTTACATACAATATATTGTAAACCACATATTGTACTTAATCTTTTACAACCTAAGTCTAGTTTTATTTCTTTTACTTACATAGTCCTCATATGTCATATCGGAGTCCTGGTGCCTATAATACAGGTTCAATCCTAGCTGAGGCACCAGTTTGTTCTTAATATTAGTGATTGCACTTATTTATATTTTTATTTTTGTATACTAACATACTTCTAAGGCAAATGTAACTAATATAAAAACAAAGAAATAAATAAATATTAAATATTTTACATATATGCAGTTACAAATAAAGCTTTTCTTTCTTTCTTTCTTTCTTTCTTTGAAAATTGAAATGAAATGAAATGAAAATGTATTTGTTTAAATTTTTAAAATATTCACAAGGGCGGAAACCTTCTATACCTGTCCCTGAGGAGCCTTAACAACCTAACCTAACACTAAGTAGTGCTTTTGCCGTGGTATTCTGTTGGATACAAGTACTTCCCACGTTACGACTGAAAAAATTCGTTCGCACTTCTACTAAAGATATAGAAGATAATCTTAAGATAATAAGAATTGAGACAAAACAATGCTTTTTACAACTTATCACGTACGATTTCTTTGGTCTAATAACGTTAGTACAATACAGTCGTAAGTGTTACTAATATAGATAAAATCATGGAAAAAATGAAAACAACATCGTAGTTATACTTAAGAAATAACATAGAGGTTACTGTAATTTTAACTAAAGAATTAGGATCTTGCGAAGAACATTAACCCTCTATGAATGAAACTGAGACCAATGAAAGCGCGGATAACGACTAGTAGATAATAAGAAGGTCAACGCGGCCGATCTTACGACCACAAAGTGATAGACAAACCACAGCAGCGGTCTTACTACAGAATAATTCAAGGTATATATAATACATGCTATGTTGCACCCGTGCGAAGCCGGGGCGGGTCGCTAGTTACACATTAATTAACATACAAACTGCATTAGTTTTATAAGGGATAGGGGTTGTGTAAGTCGTATGTAATATTTTTATCCAAAGTTAATTCTTATGTATATATTATGTTTTTAATACTCCACTCCATTGTGGCACAATGATGAATTACATTCTAATTTATTTTTATACTATGCATTTATGTATACATTAGTAATGACGTATAAAAGACAGTAATTTTTTAAATGCCCATAGTTATCGACGTCCCCGCCGAATTGTGTGCTAAAGTCATTTTACTGTAAAAAAAATAATGCATATTCTAATTCTTGAAGACTAACATGTATCGTTTTTTTTTTTTGATAAACGAACAATGATTGATACTCTATAAAGAAGACTAGAATTAGCTAGTCTATGTTGTATAGTATATTGGCTAAATTTGAACGGTTCGAAATGTTCGCGCTAGGGCCTCAGGCCGCTTCCGAGCTACTCGATCTTCTGCCTGACTCGTGGGTCTTAACTCGACCCACAGCCTAGAGGATGTGCCTCTACAATCTATGCGGACCCTGGTGTTTAACCGGGATAATGCTAGGAAGAAGCAGAGTGAAATAAAATCTCAAGCATGATAAAAGATTAAACAATGGCCTGGAAAGTAAAATAACAAAAAAGACAGAACAATTTTGTATGTTGTATATACCATAGTTAATAGAAAATACTCATTTGCCTAAACTAAAAACAAAGAAAAAAGAAAGTCGTACATTTTAACTGTCCTGAAGAAGCCTGAAAAAGAAACTGGGGCTATAGAAGAATAAGTGAAATCGAAGATGACAATAAAAAAAAAAAAGGAGAAGATAATGACGGCACGGGCCTTTAGCCTGTGGAGTATAAATATAAATAAAAAAAGTCAAAGCCAGATAGAATACGATGCGAGTTCGTACGAGAAATGCGTAAGCGTATCAAACATACAATCTTATGAACGTGATGCAACAGCGTGTATTTAGAGATTACCTGAACACTGGAGATTCATTCATACAAACATTTTGAGTATTCTATAAAATCTGCATATGATAAAAA
Organism: Charaxes varanes; assembly: GCA_024363005.1. Taxonomy (NCBI): domain Eukaryota; kingdom Metazoa; phylum Arthropoda; class Insecta; order Lepidoptera; family Nymphalidae; genus Charaxes; species Charaxes varanes. The sequence continues at coordinate 424,585 of JANCMC010022637.1, forward strand.
TGGCCGAAAACGTGTCAAGACACGCTTACATAGAAGGTTTCCGTATCTGATACGCTATAAACGTATTTGTTAAATAACTTAAAAAGCTGTTGTCCAATTTCGTTCAGAATAATTTTTCTAGTGAGTTTTTAGCATGTTCTATCAACATGGAAAATTTCAAGTCTCTACGTCTAATAGTTTGGAAATGCTAGCAGGGGACTAGCGGTCAGACTGACGGACGGACGGACAGAGCAAAATTAAAAGGGTTCCTTGTAGTACTACGGAACCCTAAAAAAGTACATATGATAAAAGCGAAAGGTTACCTAACAGGAAATCTCGAATTTGAGGTTCAGATTCGAGGAATGTTTGCAGCGCGATGGTGCACACCTCAATGATGTTATTTTTAAGAAATGAATACTATGGTTCCTTCCTCTGCAACGCGATGGACCCGGCACCCGCACGGTGAATCCATGGAATGCTAAGAATTTCGTCACTTTCTGCTCAAAACTAAAACCAATCTTGGTTTGAGTTCAGTAAGAGTAATAATTTATTGACATCAAATTGACATATTATTAATATATAAATAATATGATTACATTGTGACCCGAAACTATTGACATGTTGTGCCATTAAACATTTTTAGATTTATTACATAATAATTTTACATTTTAATAATATAAAATTAGCATCATAATAATTGCACGAATGACATTTATTTGTATTGTAATTTGGTTTATTACTAATTCTTGTAATTTTGCATGCCCTAAAAGTGGCAGATTGTAGATAAGTCCTCAAAACAATGTACCTAACACCCTATCCATATAGTGATGATGACTTTGACGGGCATGTTAAACCACATCGTCCAAACCAAAATCCCATTGATGAGGTTCGGCAACCAGCACACGTAGAAGACAACATTTATAAGCAGAAACTTTAATCTCAATGTGTCCACCACTCTCCTCTCTTTGCTTGTGAACTACAATAACAAAGAATTTAGATATTGACTTTGACGTTGACTATTTTTCAAGAACTAGTTAATATCATGCCTTGCTGTCAACCAAACCTAATATATAAATATTTCAGCGAAAACACACTTTCATCTGGTTAATTCTGCGTTTTTACAAATCTAAAGTGAGTTAATGACACAGACAGCTTCATTTTAATGTCTTATATCTGCCGATCTAAGAAATATTAACTGTTTACTATTGTTGAAAAAACCCTTGCTGTCAACCAAACCTAATATATAAATATTTCAGCGAAAACACACTTTCATCTGGTTAATTCTGCGTTTTTACCGTGGCACGTAACGAGACTTTTGTGAGGCTATAGATTTCGGCGCGCGCTAACGTTCCGCGGATGTGAGTGAATGAGACTATTTAACTAAATGCGAATCAAGCTGGGTATATAGCTATTCATTGGGACCTATTTTAGAGATAAAATAAAGAAAACATTCATCTCACTTTACAGGAGGACAGTTGTGACTATATCATACTAAAAACTTAAAATGATAAATATCAAAATTTTGAAGACAAAGAAAACAAGTCCTCCGGCAGTGAACAAGCCAGTCTGAACCTCGGGGTATCTGAGATTTTGTCGTGTCTAACTTCGCTGTTGGATATTTGCCTCCTTTAGTTCTGGCCTCATTCTTTATGTTTTTCCAATTGGTACTTCTTAATAATGTTAAAAATAAATTATATATACTTAGAATAAAACTACTATGCAAGAGGCGTGGTCAAGTGACGTCACACGATCGCGTAGGCAAGGTAGTATGACTAGATCAGACGAACCGATAACTCCGCCCTACTCTCTTTATCGTCTACTCTATCTTAATGCGAGCTGGGCCTATAGATCCATATATATATATATTTTTTTTTTTTCTTCTTATTATTTTTTTAAATTATTTCATGTGTTCTTAAGCACCACCTTCTCTTTTACCACTTCATATATTGGCCTTGTCCTAGGTTGTGTGGAAGAAATCGCTCTTCTGCGATAACACCGCCTTTTGCACTTCTTTTCTTGCTGTATGTTACTTTCTTATCTGTTAATTTCTTTTGTGGTGTACAATAAAGCGTTTAAATAAAATAAATAAATAAATAAAGCAACCGCTGTTCGATTTCCAGAATATTTTATTTTTCAACTTTTCTTAACCATATGAAAATTATTGAGTTTTTGGGGAAATCCATGACAGGATAACCAGGCAAGTGCGAGTAAGAACCGTGCACTAACAGTTTTTTTAAGGTTCCGTAGTACTCTAGGCTAAAAATTATAAAACTAGATTTTTAGGACACAGGATTGAACGAAGGTACAGAAGAAACAAGATAATCGACACGTGAACTCTACCAAAATGCGTTCATTCCAATTTGACAATAATTTGATACGATACGATACTATAGATAGTACGCAATTGTCAGTGTACAGAGGGCGTAGAACGAAAATTCTCGATAATTTTACTTACGTTTACGTTCGAAACGAAACATCAAACGAAGGTTCATGCTTCCATTTTACACGACTTACATGGCCGTAACGTCGAGGATTCGATACGTGCGAGTTCTGGTTCCATTCGTGCTTGCAATATTTAACAATTAAGTTGTGTAAAACGGTAGCTTTAATGATTCATTTGACGTTCGGTTTCGGACGCAAAAGGAAGTAAAACTCTCGAGACCGTACGTGCTAGGTCCTCTGAATACACATATTCAAGTTGTTAAATTGTTATTGTACGTTTCTATAGTGTACCTTTATCAGGAAAATAAAAAAATGCCACCATAGGATCTTTAACAGATGAAAAATATTACATTTAAACATTTTTTTTTACACAGACGTCTCTGTTCCTAATATATACAACTTAATGCCTGTGTTGTAGGTAACAGACGTCTGTTATACACTTTTTTTTTAATTGAATAAAATAATGTAAACAGTAAAAGGTACATTAAAATACCTATTTAATGAAATATCTATGGTATTTGGATTTAAATGTGTTATTTTAAGACGCTAAATTCTTACCACACATGTTATTTCCCTAAATAAGGAACATCGAACAAGGAAGTGCTAAGGAACTTTAAGAATTTCGTTGTATGCATCTTTGCTACCTTATTTTCATAAAAAAAAAACTCTATTGTCTATTGAAAGAAGGTGTGTTTCGTTTATGCATTGATCACGTTTCGATTCATGTCGTACAATACAATGTTAAATGTGCAGAGGCTCTCAAATTTTTGGTTCATTACGCTAAAATTTTTTGTTTAAGTTGGTTCTAAGGCGTTAAAATTTACTTTAGATGTCACTGGATTCCAATAAATGTATTGTCAAAATTCGTACAACTAGAGGTATCTTGTATTCGCTGCTAAAATAGAATATTTTCTCTTGATAGAGCTCCAAGACGTTGTCCTAATAGAACGCAAATGCGCGATGCGAGCGACCTTAGTTCGAACGATCGATTTGCTTATATTTGCTAATATAATGTTTGTTAGGAACCTTTATAAATAAAATTGTGATGTGTATGACAGAATAACTAGAAGCAGGAATAAACTTGTGACTCCGTTCCTGCGCCTGGGTAGGTTACAGATATCGTTTGTGGGCGCCAGTATACGTTTCTTTAACAAAATTCCAGGTGCTCTATTAGATCTGTTTATTGTTCAATTTAAACGTACGTCCGTATTTATTTTCCCAATCATTGTTAAAGACACGGGTCTCTAAACTCTAAATCCGACTCGATTTACTTTGCGTCGAAAATTCCAGAAGGCGCCGTTGTCTCTTTTACTCATTATACGCTCTCTCTGTCTTTTATTTACGTTTCCAACTTGGAAATACTTTTAAGGATTTAAAAACCCCTGTAGGATATTTTTGATGTAAATAAAAAAAAAACGGTCTAAATTCGATAAGAATGTTGTTATTATTCCTTGGCCGAACACAATAAAAAAAAAAAAAAAAGAATACTAACGTATAAGAGCAAATAATTTGTCACGTAAGCTCGCTAAAAAATTAGAGTTACTAAACGAATATAAACATATTTATGAGAATTATAGAGTATGGAATTACACAGATGACAAAAAAAATACTTGTTAAAAATCTTCCATTCGCCTTCTCGAATCATCGACACAACACCTATATTGCCTTCACTTATAAATACTATTCTACAGCACCTACCTAGCGTACGCTTACTAAATTATGTTCACCCGAAAAAGCGAACGGTTAGTCTACCCTAAAAGTCTGAATAAACGGTTGGGTATTCCATTAAAATTGGTCCCATTTTCTACTCATTGGTATATTCGGCCGCTATTTGCAATTTGAAACAGATTTTATGAAAATTGGCACGTGCATTTTGTTTTACTTCTTTCAATTATCTCTAACGAAGAGTTGCAAGCTATATTGGTGGATGTGGTTGTGGGGCGAGTTAAGATAACCGATTGCCGTCTGTCGTCACCCCCGGTACCCCACAATCTACATAATCTCACTCAGTGACCTTAATCGGGACCCACTGTCATACGTGCCTCTCGAAACACGAATGAATTCAAATATAGAAAACCCGTGCTAGAATTGGTCACCCATCCATTAACCGGCCGCGGTAAGAACAGCTTAACCTAGCGATCGACTCAAATTTTGGCCACTAATTAGGCTACGAACTCCTCTACAAAATTTTCTGCATCAGTGCTTGGCAAAAAGGCTATTTAATAAAATATCTTGATTTGAATTGACCGGCCCGTTGGCGCAGTGGGCAGTGACCCTGCCTTCCGCTCCGGGGGTCGTGGGTACGATTCTCGCCTCGGGTTTGGGTGTATTATCAATATGTATATATTTATATATTTCTACAAAAAATATTTGTGTATAACAGGCGTGTGTTACCTATTACACAGGCATTAAGTTGTCTTACCTTAGGAATAGACATCCATGTGTTGTATAGTCCTGTAAATAAATATTTAAATATATCTGGATTTAGCCATTCCGAGTAATAGGCGAATACGTTGTCACGTATGGGGTTGTTTTCTTTTAATTAAGGCCGATGGGGCAACTTTGCGGCTTTGTTGGGGGATACGGGGACGTGCCCCGAATTTGTAATGCGGCGACCAATTCCTTTATTAAGCAATAGGCAATGAAAAGAAAATTATTCTCCATTTATACCTTTTAGTGATTTTTTGCATCTACGAGTGTTTAAGCACATATAAATGTCATGAGTGTAATATTTTTTTCTAATTTACGACTTAAGTGCTAAGTTTACACTAAGAAGAGCCTGCAAAAACTCAGTTGGGTATTTTTTTTTTGAAGTTCCATTTTTACAGTCGTTTATCGGCGTCAAATGGCGGCAATGCTGTTACGTCTAGTGATGGTGAAAAAAAAAAAAGAAAAAAAAAACAATAATTCAGATTTGGTTAGAGCTATTTATTCCCTTATAGCAGTTGCTTCTATGATATTACAGATTAGCGGCCGTCCCGGTTTCGTTTACATTATTGAAGTTTTCTTACGGATCCCAAACTTTTTGAAAATAGTCTATCGCCTATGATCATCAGGGATAATGCAGGATTCTAATGGTAAAGGATTTTTTCAAATCGGTCCATTAGTTTCAGAGCCTATTCAAGGCAAACAAACAATTTGGGAGCACGTAAGTGGTCCGCCAAGATAAGCCGCTAAGAAAGCAGAGAAACGGACACATACTACCTTTTCTCGAAATACTTCGTCGGATTTTTGATACTGGATAACTCAGTTTTGGATTACACCAGATTAAAAAAATTCTCAAAAAATGATGCTAGTAGTAAACTTATACAAGGTTTCCATTGAATAGCCTTGATAGTTTAGATGATATTAAAAAAGTTCAAATTCCGCCTCGTACTCAAGCACGCACATGATGCATTTTGCTCCTATGTGACATAACTCTTAAAAAAAATAAAGTTCCATTTAATTTCATTTATTACTCACTGATTGATCATCAATATTTTAGGTTACTTCCTGTAGTCCTATAAAATTTAAATTTTGTTCATAGGCTAATATAAGTACACAATCAATAGAAAAAATAATAAAATTGGGAAGTTTTATCCTGTAACCTCCTGAACTAGGGAATTTTCATAAAATTTGTCTGAGCCTCTAACGAGATTTGATGCTAGAGTTTTTGAACTTTTGTATAAATATTCCTTATTGTTCATACGGAAATGTATATTCCAGGATTTTCAGTAAATTTCCCCCTTCCCTTAAAGTTCTTTACATTATCCCATCATATTCTAGACATTCTCTCATCGTCTTCTTTAGATTCACGTTTTATATAACAAAGGACAAATAGATCGTGCGACCGCATTGCCGGCCACTGATTAACCAACCAGCTTCTACGGGATTTGAACCGATCACCTTAAATCAATCATTCCACCGCAGAACCATAGTGGTTTCACAGTTAATTAAAAGAAAACAAACTTTATACGTGCTTTCGTACACAGAGCTTTAAGTCTGTAAACGACTAAACTGGATTTTGAAGCTCAGACTCGACGAAAGTTAAATTGAGTCTGCGCTTAAGTTTTTTTAATTAAGTTACATGGTAAACAGACCTGACGGTGTGGTCCAAAAACACAAATAAAAAAGACTTTCATAATATAGTGGGCAAGGGCGTGTCAAAACACGCTTATATAAAAGAGTTCCGTATCTGATACGGGATAAAGGTAACTTCTGGACAATCCAAAGTGCACGTCTCTTGGCGCAGTGGGCAGTGACTCTGCCTTCTGCTCCGGGTCGTGGGTTCGATTCCCGCCTCGAGTCTGGGTGTATTATCCATATGTATGTATTTATATATTTACAAGTAAAGAAATATTTGTGTATAACAGGCGGCTGTTACCTATAAACACAGGCATTAAGTTGTCTACCTTAGGAACAGACCTTTTTTTTTATATATATGACAAGGGGCAAACGATCAGGCGGTTCACCTAAGTGACTACCGGCGTCCATTGACAACTGCAACACCAGAGGGCTCGCAGATGCTCTGCCGGCCTTTGAGAAATGAGTATGCTCTTTTCTTGAAGCTCCCTAAGTCGTATCCGTTCGGAAATCCGTGACGTCCGTGTGTCATATAGTCTTGTATATATTTATTATTATTATTTTGTAATATAAGTAATTACGCTTATAAATTCCATAGAGTTTTGACATGAGCCGTAACTATTATAATAAGCGGACCGGCGGTCTATTTCCGTTCGGTACGGGTAGAGTCGTAAATTAACCATTTGGTCGAGAATCGAACGCGTGCACTCGTTGTTGGTGGGATATAAATAGACGCATTCCGTATTATCGGACGGCTTTACTTCGAATCTGACGTGTATTACTGTGGACGCACACTTGATACTTTGTCTTTAACAATTTAAAAGAAAAATATCTATCGTTGTCTTATATGAAAATCTAAAGCAAAAAAACGAAGAAAGACATCAATCTAACAGTTTTCATAGTGGAAGCATACTGGAGACATTTTCTCATCGTATTAAAAAAAAATCATAATGTGATATGAAAATTTAATGCTAGAAGAATGAAAACTAATCTGAAGGGCGTAACGTTGCAAGCACACTCGAGATTTTTTAGGTTAATATCAGCATTAACGACAGATTTTGTTGTGGGCTCTTCTCAATGCATCAAAACCTCATAAGCTTAGGTTTTCATTCGTTTAACACCAATATATCCTGTACTGTTTTAAAAAAGTGCATAGCTATAGCCAAAAACTGTCTTTTGCTGCACTTATTCTAAATTAAATTTGTGTTGTATTGTAACGAATATATTAAACTAGCTGTGCCATATAATCAGATTCAATTTTAGCGAGATGATATATAGCCCAAATATCCTTCCCCAGCCCAGCCCTTCCCCAGCCATAGCCTTCCTGGCTAAATGGGCTATCTAACACTGAAATAATTTTTCACATCGGACCACTAGTTGCTGAGATTAGCGCGTTCAAGTAAACAAACAAACTCTTCAGCTTTATATATTAGTTTTTTTTTTATGTTACAAGGGGGCAGACGAGCAGGCAGCAGGCACCGAAGTTTCTACCGGCGCCCATGGACATCTGCCTTCTGTTGTTCCTGTAAAGATATGTTAAATGGTGATAACAAAAAATTACCCAACCCGAGTTTGTTGCGGACTCTTATCAAAAACCTATCAACTATGAAACATTGATACAGAATCATGTATGTTAGTACGTAATAGTAGGTTTATAAACTAAAATTTTTAGTTTATAAACCTACTACTAATTAGAAGTAGCGCCAGGCTTGCAGTTCTTTAGTTTGCAGCTGAACTGGGCCGGAGCATCCAGGTACTAGTAGCTCTATTTCACATAAGATCGGCTTAGTGGCGACAATGCTGTCACGTCAAGTGACGGTACGGTGAACGATGGACCCCTAAACTACTAAACCGATGTTATTCAAATTTGCACACTGTGTGCAGTTTGATCCGACTTGAAAGATAGTAGTAATTTTCTGTAGATTGCAATTTTATTTTACCTTAGGTGTCATTTGCAGGATCTGCGCTTTGAGAGCTTTGTACTGGCGATCCCCAGAACCCCCATAATCCCTAAAACCTCACGACTAATATCACTCAGTGACATTAACTGGGACCCAATGTTTTACGTGCCTTCCGAAACACGGCAGAGGTCGGTATTGGAAAAACCAATGTTGCAACGGAATGGGGCATCTATCAACGATCTAACGTTGGCCACTGATTATCAAGTATCGACATCCTCAGTCTATTGAGATGATAAAGGAGAAATGATAAAGAAGAAAATGGTTCACTTTACTATAAATATCAACCGAAGCCCATTGACTATTTACGTATTAAGACGAGGTTCACAGATGTGTAGTCAGTTTTTGAATATTATAAAGGAATGAAATCTATTTTTTTTAAATAATTTTACGCAGATGCAGTCGCGGGCACAGCTAGTATGCAATATTACGTCATTTACAGGTTTTTCAAAATCAGCATTTACTAATAACACACATTATGGTCTAATAATAAGTACTGACACATTTTGAAGCGATCGTATGTAGTAACTTCGCTAGCGTGAGATAGACTTTTTATGGTACGCGACAGCGTTTGTACCGCCTCCGTAGATCTGTTCTTACAGCACCATCTAGTATAGTATTTGTGCTACCTTTCCACTCGACATCAACGCCATCTTCGTTATGAAGCGGCGGTCAAAAGCTTAAAGTAATTTAAATTAAATACATATGTGTTTGCATAAAATTTTACTTTGTCTACCTTTATTCTACTTTAACCCATTCTTTATATGACTGGGTTGTCTGGAAGAGATCGTTAGTTAGCGATAATATCGCTTCTTTGTACTTTTTTATTTATAAATTTAGAGCCTGTATTGTTTTTTTTTTTGTTATGTGTATTAAGCCTATTCTATTTATCTATCAAAAGAAATATGCAACACATAAAATATTTATTAATAATTCGTCTAGCTGTATAACATGGTCGTGAAAATGTTATATGAGGGAGATATGTGCGCCTCGCTGACATCATAGAGGGAGCTTCCTGGAGCTCCGCCGATAGCGATCCGCTCACCGGTAGGTATTTTTGAAGTAAAACTTCTTTACGCACGCCGGACTGAGGGAGTAAGATGGCGAATGCTTTCTGAGAGCATTACCAAAAGTGTGATAGCGAACGGAAGTGGACTTGACTAAATTTAAGTTTGATTTACGAACATTATTTACTTTAATCGTGTGGTCTAAAGTAAACTCGTTTAGTTGGTTTTAAAGTGAATAGTTCTTTAGCCGTTTTGGGCAATTTTTGAGAAGAGAAAAAACCATTGAATTCGCGCTATCATCACCGAACGCTTTCTATGAGCTTTGTGCATTTCGTCTATATATGTGTACTTACTTAGAATCTAATATTATATACCTATACCCTGAGTATATTGTCACGTTGTTGTTTATGGGTATAAAGGAATATTTTAATGTTTTTGCGTTTATGAAAGTAAGTATTATGTATGTATTTATATATTTCTAAAAAAATATATTTGTGTATAACAGGCGGCTGTTACCTATAACACAGGCATTAATTTGTCTACCCTAGGAACAGACGTCCGTGTGTCATATAGTTCTGTATATATTTATTTATTTATATTTTTATCTAAACATACTTTACGAATCGAGATTGACAATATCGTGGTACTGTATCGATGTTGTGTGTACGGACATCACTAGTGTACGTCAGTGCTTATTTTTCTTTAGCTAAGGATACGTCAACGCTAGTTCGTACAAAGTGCAGTGCGCGGATAAAGCCGGCTCGGGGAGAAATTTTGGCTAATACTTTGATCTGTACCTAAGTTTTGTTCAACTGGTGTACTTATTTGAACTCAATATACTTTATTCGAATTGAGTTCTACATGTATATATTTTAGTAGACTGTATGTTATGTTATGTTATAATTGGTGGGGGCCCGCATATCGGATGCACCTCGCTAACAAGCAGACTTGGCAGTTTTTGGTACATTTTTGGTTTAATTAGGTGACGGTTGTTCCGTCGTGAAATTGTATGATTTTACGCTCTAATTTGCATAAAATCTTATATATATTAAATCAATGTACCGATACTCACTGAAAACATCTAAAGGCATTAATCAGAAGAGATCAAGCCGTATAGAAAGATTGAAAGAAAAAAAGGAAGAAACGATGTTTATTCAATCATTGTGAAAAAGTAAACAACATTATAAATATATAATATAATAATAACCTAATCTAAACGCAAGCCTAATTGGTAATACTTATAAAAAGACAACTAGAAAGAATAAGCTGTGGAATGTTAGCGAGGCGCCCCCTTGTTCACCACAGTTGAGACTTTAAATGCGCTCAGTGTTTGCAATGACATACACATTTACAGAGAAACAATCTACAACAAATAGATAATATTATTATCATACTCGTAAGATGGTTAAGTGAGTGTTTAGTTCGACTTGTTAAGGATTGGTAGGGGCTCCAGGGATTTCGAGATCGCTGGACATTATCTGTCTCTCCGTAATTAAAACTTTCAATGTCCATGGGCTATAGACACGCTTATCACATTTTTTAGGAATTCTGTTGTCTTGCAATTCCTAGTATTTTTCGGGAATACAATTGGCTTTTTCGCAAAGTTTCGAACTGTTCATCCGTCTGCCTGTAAGGTGGTCTCCCTCCTAGGGTTTCTAAACTATTAGATGTGGAGATTTTAAATTTTCCATGTTTACAGGAAACGCAAAAAAATCATTAGGGAAATTATTTTGCACGAAATGGAACAACAACTTTTGAAGTTACTTAAGAAGTACCTTCATCTCGTGCGGTACCCTTCTGTAAAAACGTATCTTAACACGCTTTCGGGTCTATTTTGGCGCGGCATGGGAACAACTACTGGAAACTATACTAAAGTATATACTAGCTGTTTACCCTTTCTATAATTAAAAGAAACATAACAAGACAACTATTTAATTAGTGTGTGTAGATGTTGAAATACTTTCCTTTCATATACCTATAATAGATAACCATAACTAATGCATATTCTCTACAAATTATTGGGGTCCCACTGTTTTACGTGCCTTCCGAAACACGGAGGAGGTCGAATATAAATATATACCAGTGCTAGAATGGGTCACCCATCCATCACCCGGTAGCAGCCAGAGCAACTTAACTTAGCGATCGACTTAAATGCCGATCATTGATTAGGCCACGACCTCCTCGAGTTAGTTTGTTTGTTTGAACGCGCTAATCTCAGGAACTTACTGGTCCGCTTTAAAAAATTCCTTCAATGTTAGATAGCCCATTTATCGAGGAACGCTATAGGTTATATATCACCCTAATTTTTTTTGTGTAAAGATACATATACTTCAAAATGCCCAAACTCACCGGTCTTCGTTCGTGAGGTAAGATGGTGAAGCGGACAAAGCGGATTTGTGCCAAATATTAAGTACTGGGAAGAACCACAATTTGAATATTATTTGTTGGACGTCCGCCTTTTGTGGAATCCGCCACGAGGAACTACTAAATTAAAGTTTGAATTCACTCTTTATGTATACTCTGCTTTGTTTACTCGCTTGCTTCTATCTGCTTATGCTTTGGTTTAAAAATAGCTATTTTATATTTTGAGTCCTGCGTCAACTGTGAATATTTATGATACTGATCAAATATGAACTCAAATATCTCGTAGATGAGTTGATGGCCTTAGATACATGATTGCTTTTTTTTATGTTGCATCGTTTCGGAAACACCAGAACTGGTAATTGGTTCCAAAAATATGTTGTGCGAATCAAGAAATGATTATATAGAAGACTAGCATTTGAATATTTTTGACGTGACGTACATCTTATAAATCGATGAACGCCGGCTGCACGCACGACAAAGCATAAGATATAATTAATTTTTTTTATGAATTCTTATGATACTGCAAAATACAACAATTCGCCATGATAACTAAAACACCCAACAGAACTTATGACGTTACCGAATATTATAAGTGCGTTCCAATAAGGGATCGCATCGTCATAAACTGACGTCATGACGTCACTTTATGACAAACAATTCTACCTTCCAGTGTTTTCGAACTAATTGAATCCTTAAATTTGTTTTTTTTTGGCAATAGTAGATACTTGAGAACATTGTAAAACTATTTTTTAACTTAAAATTTGTCGTCATGCCTATTATGTACCGATATGACAGTTAGGAAACTTTATTCTTTATTCAAATTAAACAACCTTAACTAATATTAAACTAGGAGCTAATACTTCTAATTAAAAAATAAAATGTTTTTCATTTGATCTGCAATGATTTATAAAAATAAATATGGTACATATTTAAATGCGGGTAGAAATTCTGTTTAAGGCCTGGTTTTGTAGACCCCCAAGCATCCCTTACAGTTTCATTCTGCCCGTGCGTCCAAACTATTAGATGTAGAGATTTGAAATTTTCCATATTGATAGGACATGCTAAAAACCAACTAGAAAAATTATTTTGAGCAACATACGACAGCAACTTTTAAAGTTATTTAACAAATACCTTATCGCACATCACATACGTAGCCCTTCTTTATAAGCGTGTGTTGACACGTTCTGGGCCACTTTTATTTCTTTTTTCGGAGCCTTTTTGAAGGGATTATAGCTAAGTGGGCATGACGTCGACCGGGGTTTAAACGGTAGTACTCTACGCATTTCATTTCGTTCTTCTATTTTTGAATTACCGAGGCATTATTTTTATAGATATTTTTGGCTGTAATAGACTGCTATGGGTTCAAGAAAAAATTTCAACGTTTACGGTTTCTTAGAATTCTCGTACGCGGCTGCGTAATTTGGCAACACTGTTAAATTCCTCGCTATCGTTTCTTAGTATCGCGTCCGTTTATAACAACCAAAAATCTTGGTAGTTGGCGCGAATTCCGATATATTTTTATATCAGGTATGCCACTTCTAGACTTTGGCGTAGACGGAACTTTTGATATGAATAGATTTTGTCCCATTTCTATGAACTTCAATAAGCTAGAGGTAAAGATGGGGAATTTTTTAGAGATATATAAAATCAATTGGGAGGCGCAAACGGGCAGGCTGTTCTCCTTGGTGGCTATCATCTCCTATAAATAGCTACATTACATTCTGGGAGATGCGTTGCGGATTTTTGAGATACAGATATATTTTTTCTTAAAGATCCCTAATAGATTTTTTAAATTTTATAAACTTCAATAAGTGCCATAATACAGTTTGGCAAGTTTTGTAGGTTTACAGGTTTAATTGCGTTAAACAAAATGCAGAAATAATATTCATTTGTCTGTATAGGGACATATGCAAGTAACAAAATTTCGGCATTGCAAACAGACATTTTATTTAAACGCTTTATAATTCAGATACCTCATTTTCAAACGCAACCTAGTATTTGATATCTATAATGTGATTAGAACGGAGTATGTTATCAACAATAGAAAATTGCGTGAGCCCTGTGATAACATTTAATTTAAGCTTCGTTTCACCGAAAACTGTAGGTACATTGTGTCTCTTAAACCAGTTGAAATTAAACCTTAGAGTAACTCTAATGCTAATATGGCTAGGTCTTTATTCACTGGTTTCTACTTTGCAGGGGTAATATTTTCATAGAATTCCGCAGTGGGCGAAGGGTAGAGGCCTTCCACGAAAACAAGCGCACAACCTTGTTTACTAATTTACATGTTACTGTTTCACACGAAGAGATTCATTTCAATGTTCTTATAAGAGCTTAACTCGTTATTTTTTATCGCTTAAGTTTTCTCTAACGTGTTGTATCACTGTGCCTTGCATTGCATCTGTTTACCCGATATCTACAACTACAAGTAGAACCGCATTACACCGTGAGGCACAGAACCGCACCGTACTGCTCTGTACCGCACAATATAGCTCCGTACCGCCTCACTCCGTAATGCATTGCATCGCCTCGATCCGTACAGCGTCGCTCAGCAATGCCTCGCATTGATTTTGATCGCATCGCCTCGCTCCGTACAGCGTCGCTCCGCATTGCCTCGCATTGATTTAGATCGCATCGCCTCGTTCCGTACAGCGTCGCTCCGCATTGCCTCGCATTGATTTGGATCGCATCGCCTGGCTCCGGATCGCTCCGGAATGCATTGTATCGCCTCGGATCACATCGCCTTGCACCACGTGACTCTAGGACAGAATCAAAAATCGTAAATAATTCTGTAATAAACGATATGAATAGTTGAAAGTCTAGGAGGACGAAAAAAAATGTAAATGTGATACGGTTATATCTCGCAAGAGTCATAATGGAGGATGGAAATTGATAAAAATTACCTACAGTCTACGCCGATTTCCGACGATGATGACGCGCGACTTTTTCATAAATGCGGCTTAAATTGGTATCGGTGTCGACCAGGGTTCCACGAACCGCTGCAACTATGATGTACTTCTACTTTAATGAGACAAATGTGCACTTTGATACACTAACACACTATTGTTCAGTAATATCTCAATTAGTTTCTGAAGGTCGCTTCGACAGTATATACTTGCCAATGCTATGATACGTAAGAATTAAAGGGTGCATATAATTTATCCTACCAATTTAGTCGTTAAAAATTGAAAACATTTTTATTTATATTACCGCTTGACTGCGACATTTCCTATCCGGTTATACTTACAATATTGAGTATCGACATATAACGATCGCCGATAACGTTATCCTAAATTAATTAACACCAGACGCTGATCCTACTAATCTGACAACACCTACAAAAACATCTCTTATTCACAAATCTTGTAGAAACTTATTGTAATGCCGGCGCTAGACATAGCTTCATTTGAATGAACATTTCAATGATCATGTAGTGTGACCGGGGACTTTGTGTAGCTGCGCAAAGTTTTGTAAAACTTTGTATTATTCAAGTACAAAAATGTACAAACACTTAGAGCTATGTCTGGCTCCGGCATGAAACTAGCAGACACCACAGGCTACATCTTGCTCGAATGTTGACCTGATAGACGAACGGTCTTGCACGAAAGCCATTTATACTTATATCAAAAAACGGTTGGGCCTATTTGACTGCTGTCTGTTTTGTTTTATTCCTATTATTTCTGGGAAAATTGATAAATAAATAACAGAAACGAAAACTCAAAATAATAATTTAAAAATACTAAAATGTGCAGAATTGTTCGCAACTTCGGAGTACTTCCAGTAGATGGCGTTCCTACTGAACATTTCGTCTTATCATGGAAAATTATTATTTCTTAAAACTAGACTTCGCCCGCTGGTCGAAATTCGTTCGGCCAAAAATCACGCATCATCGTTTCAGCAGTGGAGACAAAAAACTGTTTGGTAGACTATCCAAAATGTATTTGCTTCAGAGCTCTAGGTCGCATCTATTCTGCGCATCTATGATGCAAATAACCTTCTTGGCCAATACTTGTTGGCCAATTTTAGTTTTCCCATTCATGTATGGACCCAATAGGTGGCATTGAGAATAGATTCCAGAAATATTTTTTTTTTAAATAATATAATTAAGTGCTTACGATTTCTTTTCAAGCACATTAGACCAAATTTAATTTCGACATATGGATAAAACTTTGCTAAACAACGTTTCCCAAGGACTGCTAGTATATTATTATATTAGTATATAGACGTGGGCACAGCTAGTGCTGCAAGTGCTAGTGCTGCAACACAAATTCTACAGCTTTACATAATAAAGTATAGAAGTATAGATAGATAAAAACAAAATTTAAGAAGGTACAATATTTATTTGGTCACATTATATCCACAAATATCACTGAACTGGATACTATATTGTAATATCAGTGGCAGTAATAACAGGGTCCGACAGGAGAACAGCAACACCCTTGGACACAGCAGGTCGTGCAGGGCTTTGGCACAGGAGGGTCGTTGCAATCAGGACACTTGGCGAATGTTCCGATGTTGAAAGATCTGTAACACTGGTACGGCATTGCGAAGATCGAAGATGTAAATATTTTTTTTTGGGTAATTATATAATTTTTATTTTTGATAGACGCGTGAAAGATTTTGGAATTGAATGAATATTTGACAGCTTTTTATATTTATTTTTAAGACAATTATGTTTTATAATGTTTAAATGCGGCCAGTGACTTTATTTAAGAATAGAAGAATACTCCTGGTCATATCGATCGATCAATCGAGTCTGTCTGAACTGTTTCTAATGTCGGTGGCAGACATAGCTCTAAGTATTTGTACATTGTATAACAGGCGGCTGTTACCTATAACACAGGCATTAAGTTGCCTACCTTAGGAACAGACGTTCGTGTGTCATATAGCCCTGTATATATTTATTTATTATATATTTACTGGCTACCATCTATTTCGACACGACTGACAGATCAGTACTTCCAGTATCATGACCATGTCCACAGTTCGGTCGATACGTGGATCGGTTCTAAAAATTATTAATTACATAGAATCTGAATAAGTGATGGCTCATCAGTGGGCGTGCTTCAGTTATAGTGATTTTAGTTCGTTTGTCTTCTTCCATAACTTGGTTAAATCACACAGCACTTCAAGTTGAAATCTAAAAGAGACGGATTTCTTAGCAATGCT
This sequence comes from Charaxes varanes, assembly GCA_024363005.1. Classification (NCBI taxonomy): domain Eukaryota; kingdom Metazoa; phylum Arthropoda; class Insecta; order Lepidoptera; family Nymphalidae; genus Charaxes; species Charaxes varanes. Next base: position 441,566 of record JANCMC010022637.1, read on the forward strand.
CCATTGATTGACCGTGCGGGTATCGTGTCCTTCATATTGCTGAGGAAGGAACCAGGGCAGGGCCTGGGACTTGTGACTCATGTGTCGGTTTAAGGGATCTCTTTAACGTATACACGAACACTTCAGGTCATGCAATGCGTTTGACATACTTTGTATCGCCGTATGAACTGTTGGATAAAGATAAAGGTCTACAGCCACTGACTGCAGAACTGCTAACAGCAGGGAAGCCAACAGTTTCGACCGGTCTGGCATCCCTTGTGGCACCTTCCCATACGCCAATCGGGCACTCTGCTACGGTCCTTCTGGAAGGTTCCATGGCTAACAAACTTCAGCTTTCACCTATAATATCTGGAGCACAGAGACCAGTTAAAGGGTAAGCAATAATCTTTATTGTTAAGTTTCTCGATGGTTATCAGGATGTAAAAGAATTCGTACCGGATACGCATCCCATGGGTACAGCACATGATCCTAGAATCCCCAGTGGTGAAATTTTTCGTCGGCTTTTTCTTGAAATGTATATTTTTTTTACCATTTTTTAACTGAATACTGTATAATATCACTATTAGTATCTGCCCCAATGCGATTTTAAATCAGAAACATATTATAAATTCTAACAGCCATTAAATATCAAAAGGGATCAGTTTAAAGTTAAGTTTAGAGTTTATGGGGTGCAACCTATGTTCCACGGCCGCCATTTTGGAAAAAGGAGTTGAAATGGTTTTTATTGTTTTATCTGACGAACCGATAAAAACCATCTGAACATCTCAAAAAAATTAGTTTAAATTTTTTATTGCAAATAAGATTATCGACAACTTTTGTCATGTAACTTTTAGTTATAGACCCAAAAATAAAAAAGTTATACAGATAATTACTCAGTGGTAAGTACCATCATCCTATAGAAAACCCCAAAACTCCAGCCACACGATGCTCTACTCTTAAAATTGTGTTCCTTATACTTGCAAGCGTGTCTGCTTACTACCAGACGAGCCGAAGAAAAAGAGGAACACCATCTTCGAAGTTTGCACACCAATGAAACAATAGGTACAAGCGAATATTGTATATTTATGAGGCACCTCGCCGTTACGCTTGGTTCGTTGACTTAAAAAACAAGTCACTTTTTAGATTAAAACGTGCTTAAAAACCGGTTTTTTTTTAAATGTTTACGACATTCCGTAAAATACCTGATAATAGATAAGCGGTTCAGTTATGCTTTATGTCGGTCATTTTAACACTTACTCTATGGAAAAAACGGTAAAAATCTTTTCCTTACATCAATTTCACCTCAAATGAGAAAGGACATATTTTCTGTTTATATACATAACCCTTTAAAAACCCTATTTCTTTTAGAGTCAAATATTAGAATTATATTATATATAAAGTCCATAGAATTTATCTACTGGTTGCAATTTTTATAACAGACGCACTCTTTTATTCATAGATTTTGTACAAAGTATATCCGTAGAAATTATATAATTTTTGCTAGTTACATGAACTCGTTTGACTTACACAAGTTTGTAAATTAATCTAATTACGAAGTTGCATGTTTAATAACAGAATGTATTATTACATGTTTTGGTTTGTGGCGTCGAAAAACAATGTATTTTATTTTGTATATTTTTATTTATTTTTTTGATAAAGTAATGTCGGAGCCAGATATAGCTTCATTTGAATGATCATTTCAATGATCATCGAATGTGGCCGGGGACTTTATGTTTCTTCACAAAGTGTTATAGTACTTTTGTAGACTTCAAGGTCAAAAAAGTATAAATACTTTAAGCTATGTCTGGCTCCGGTATAAGTACAAGGTACCTACATTATAAAATTACACTCTAGCTTAGTAACTAATAAGTAATTTAATTCTAACTCATGCTAATATGTCATTTGATGGCTGTACGAATGTGTCCAATAACGCAATCTTATTGTCCTAACGACTTAAGGGTAAGATACTTTTCTTATGCACATGAACTAATACTAGATAAGGTTTTACTTATTGTCACACTAGGCCAGAAGGCTTTCTCCGTTTTAGTCTTCTCAATTTAGTTTATATAGTGGAAGGTGTAATATTAAATTATTAAAATAAAACCACACGCACACCATTGCCAAACGATTTATATACACACGAACACATGTTAGTATAAAATGGTGTCAAACCGTAGTTATGACGACCGTATCAATATTAATTGTCAACATACTATTTTTATATAATATTTTTGTAAAAAGGATAAAAGTTTTGTGTCTAGTCTTAAATATGGTACGCAAGTCTATAGATTTGTACACGAATTTCAACCAGCGCGCGATCTCATGTATTATTTAATAATTGTACCACATTATAATGCTTTTTTATCCTTATTATTACCGTTTTTCTATGCGCTTATGTGCAATAAAGTTTATTGTATCTTATTCTGTTTAAATAGTGAAAAAAAATGAAATCCGGCTTTTTGCGATTTAATAAATGGTAACGCTAATCGGGGAAAGCGGGTTGAAAGTGGTCACAGTCGCACACCTCTGTTAGATTTAAACTGCTAAAGATTGAAATAGAATGCTGGAATACAGTATTTTCTATAACAAATCTTCGTCTCCTTTTGTTCGGGTTTTCATAGACTTTCACCTATGTACTACAAACCCACATTTCTTTTTTTTTTGATTTACGCAGCACATGCATGAGGCCCTAGCCAATTCTCATATTATATTTATCGTTTATATTTTTTTTTACTTTTCTCTCTTATCGTTTCATTAAGTCTGTTTATAGATGCACATTTTTTTAATAACGTGTTCACATGAATCAGTTTTGTGCATTTGCTTATTAAAATTCTTTGGTTAATTAATTTATTTTAAATATCTTTAATCTCGAGTAGATAATCTCTCACAATATAAAAGAAGTTTTACTTCGATCGTGCCTAAAGGTTACACGCACTCATATATATTTTTTAATACATTATTTACTAGGTTTTTAGGTGGTGTTTGTTAGGTGGCGCACTAACCATAGCGAAAACCAATTCATAATGTAGTTTATTAAAATAACTATATTGTTGCTGACTAGCTGTACCCGCGACTTTGTCCGCGTAGCATTATTATATATAGCCTATAGCCTTCCTCGATAAATTGGTTATTTAACACTGAAAGATTTTTTCGAATCGGATCAGTAGTTCCTGAGATTTGCGCGTTCAAGCAAACAAACAAACTCTTCAGCTTTATATATTAGTATAGATACACTCAGACTTACGGCGGGAATCAGATCTACAAGCCCGAACGGGAAGGCAAGGTCATTGCCAACTGCGCCAACGGGCGAGTCCCATTATAGCCTTCGCTCAAGTGCAAGACATAAGATGCCAAAGTCATTGCTCATAGTAATTATATAAAGGGTTGAATAGTATTTTTTGTCCCACCAAAGGCAACCACACAATTTATCATTCAAAATAATTTAGACTAATCTATCAGCTACCAGGTCAGGCTGTCTTGTGACATAGGCGCCATCTAGTTTGCTTTGGTGTAACCTTTTCCACTTGACATCATTGCCATCTTGCTATGTAGCTGCCGCTACAACTTTAAATAATCATTGCATAATATTAATAACTACACTAATTTAGAAAAACTCTACCTTATTGCCCTCTAACTAGCTTAGTTAGAGGGCGGTAGGGTAGAGAGGGCTTTATGGTATATGATAGTGTTAGGTTGTAGACCAATTAAGCTAATGGGTCGGCCGACAGTCTATCTGATACTGAGCTCCAAATTGGATACAAGCCTGAGGGCAGGCGCGTATAGTCATAAACTAAATTAAATTGCATGATTCTATAGTGTAACATGACCCATTCTAACATTGGTTTTCAAATATCTGCCTTCTTCCGCGTTTCGAAAGGTACGTAAAGCAGTTGGTCTCGGTTACTGTCACTGTGATATTAGTCGTCGAAGGGATTGTGGCTTTATGCCTTCAATAAGATTGTGGTGCACTCTTCATTTCTATCGTTCTTCAAGTCCCTTATACAAATTCCGGTCCTTCTTTGGGGCAGCCATTTCCGCAATGGAATGAGTATCACGGTGGTAGATGGCCGCTCTGTGGTTAGTCTATAAATCTCAAATTTTATATTGCATTCACATCTTAAATTTCTATTAGGCTGGGTAACCAAGAGAGTGATATAGTATTCTGCAAGAAGATACAGGTGTAGAGGTATTTTCTACCTAGCGTTTTCCTGATCAGAGTCTGCTATAATTACAAAGGATGTGGCTGTGAGGCGAGTTAAGATAACCGAGTGCCGTCTGACGTCATTCCCGAAATTCTCACAATCTGTATTACACAATATTAATTTATTATTTAATGTCACGACTAATGTCACTTAGTAACATTAAACGGTCATCCGTGTTTCGGAAGGCACGTAAAATAGGATATTAGAATACCAGTGTTTGAATTGGTCACCCATCCATCACATAGTTCTTGACAAGCCAAGGTCTTTTAGTAGGTTGTATAGGGATTTTGCTGGTATACCCCTTGCTCCTACCTGTACCGCGTATAAGCTGGTTTTATAACCGTTTTTAGCGAGCTCATTGGTTAGGTCAAAGTATTTGTTCGTGGGACCTATTGGATTACGTAGATTCAGGGCAAGAACAAAAAAAAGGTTATATAAAATTTTCCCCTTATATGGATGAGAGAGAGAGCACAAATTTTCAAAATTGTAAAATAAATAGTCACATGTAAATACTGGAGATTGCATCTACACCCTCGGTCTGTCTGATAATCTTAAGATATTAATGTGACGGTTTGGAGGTGGGTGGCCGTATGGAAAGATCCAAAAAAGAAGTTATTCCTATGAATAATCTTTACGCAGAATAAATATGACAAAGTCACTTCTTATACAGCTAGATCTGAGCAATGAACAGGCTGATTCAAGAGTTGTTATCTCCACTACAGCCTGCACCCGTGGGCAGCAGGGCCGAAGCGCTGTTTGGAATATATGTATGTAACAGTTCTTTCAAGTCAATTGTTTTTCAGGCTTCACCACTTGCCACACAAATGTCAAGAGTGCAACCGTATATTCTCGAATAAGAACTCACTTTTGAACCACAACATTGTTACGCACCTCAAGGAACCGACCGAGGACGCTTACTGCGTTGAGTGTGACATACAGTTCGACAATGTCGTCCTGTTCAAGAGACACATGAAGACCAGCATCAAACACAAAACCATCGTCGGGTATGTGTACAGTTAATGGTATACTCGATGTAGCCCGAGCCTCTGTTTGCGGTAGTTTTAGTGAGTTTGGTGAATTTCGCGGGTTTACCTTTGTTTTTGCGTAGCCCAAATTTTATTTCCCTTAAAGTTAAGTAGCCTAGGTGCCATTTAATAATAAAGTGAGGGCCCCAGAAATCATCCTTATAATATGAATGGCCCCCCATTTTATTACTTATTACAGAGGTTGGCAACATTTTGGCGAGCGAGGGCCACATCGTTGAAAATGCGACGCCGGCGGGCCGCTGCGTTGAAGAAATTAGATGTTGGCGGTCCCCAGTTGCAAAATATTGCAAACTTGTAATGCCATTATTATCTATTTATAAGAATTGGATTGCCACTTACAAAAGAATCACAAAAGACAGGGGTTACAGGCCACTTGCGACCCGCGGGACACGCGTTGCCAACCGCTGACTTATAATCGATGAAATCAATCAGTTAGTCTGATCAGATTGTGCTAATATAGATTTTTTCCAGAATTCCGTGTCCGGAGTGTGACAAGGTGTATCAGAAAAGGACTTACATGAACAATCACTACAAGTTAGTGCACCTTAAGAAGACTAACCATTTCTGTGTCAAATGCTCCAAGGTTGGTTACTATGTATACTTCCGTTTTTCCTTTTGTTTTTTTGTCATTAATCTATAATGTCTCACCGATGGGCAATTGCCTCCCCATCTTAAAACATTATTTCCTATCCTGGGCTACTTGAAGCCACGTTTATGACCTAGTAGTTGGTGGGTCCTTTCATAGTATCGCAACATTGGCCCACCTTTGCGGGTCCATTGTTGCCACATGCCCATGTGATGCCCATTCCCACTTCAGGTCTAATGACTTCTTCCCTACATCCATTTCACGGATCCGTTTATTCTGTACTAACCAATATATTTTTAATACAGGTCTACTAATTTTTTTTAAAACTTATTTACAGTACTTTTTGAACGGCTTCCAGTATCGAAGGCACGTCGCCTCTATCCACGAAAAGATACCAAAGACGAAAGACAAAATTTGCTTACATTGTGGACGCGGGTTTAGTGTAAGTTTCATACTGTAAACCCCCCCCCCCCCCCCCCATAACACGGTAGATTTATTCCGCATGAAACTCTTTTCATACAAGTCGTACAAGTGCGTTTTACGATTATACTCTTATAATCGTAAAGCGCTCTTGAACGACCCCGAATGCGCATAATGTAATATATATTATGTGTTTTACAATAATATAGGAAAACGCGTTGTACGACCATATATATTACATGTTATAGTATATTATTAGTGCGTTAATTAGCGATTAAGTTATTTGTGCTAAAAATATATTTGATGAGATCTTACTATACTTATTTTTTAAACGTTACCACAATTTTTTTTAACGCGCGTTTAGTGGTTAGGTCCGACCGACGTGTTACGTTATAAATGCAGATGCATATATATACGCGGTAGATGTGGTAGCGAGGGTATAGCAGCAAAATCTCTGTTCAACCTATAAAGACCTTGGTTTGTCAAGAACTATCATAAGTTCTTTATTAGAAAGGACATCTAAAGCCGCGCTAGTAGGATCATACCAGATTTAGCTAGTCAGGGGAGGGAACACAGGCAGTAATAGTGAGTTGCAGTAGCCATTTTGAAAAGTACTCCCAAATTTACATCTGTTGCTAGTCCCAGGCACTGCTACAGTTCCTTCCTCTATAATGCGAAGGAGTCAACACCCGTACAGTGAATCAAAAAAAAAAGGATGTAATATTGAATAGAACTGCGTAACCACCAAGGCACATCCCGTAGTTTTGCTGATCAAATGACCTTAAGCTAAAGTCAATTAAATATTCTGGTTTCCGCTTTAGTTACGTTAACTATCAAAATGAAATAGTATAAAAATATTTTAAAGTCAAAAAGCTATGTAATGTAAGATTGGTATTCTTTTATTTACAACATTCACAAATTTTTACTACTTACAGACGAACTGCATCCTCAATAAACACATCCGCACTCATACAGGTGAACGGCCGTTTGTCTGCGATGTGTGTTCTGCGAGTTTCACACAAAAGACCGCACTAGTAACACACAGGCGATCAGTGCATAAACTAGATTTGAAATCACTATCTGTTTGAAATGAAAAACAAATAAAATTATTTACTATAAATGCCTTTTACTTTTCCTGATACATTTCAATTTTTCATTGCTTTATTCTGTGGATTGAAAATGTTCTAGTCACAGATCCCTGGGTCGTAAGACAACTTATTTCCGAAGGAACTTTGGTCATGTGTAATGTTTCATGTGTTGTTAATACCCGCATACTTGTGAAGTTGTCACTCACCCGCGGGCAGGTATCAAATGACAAAGGTGACCAAAAATAATTTAAAGTGGATGACTTTCATATCATATCTTTATATACACTCGACGTAAAAAAAAAATCACACATTCAAAAAAAAACTACTTCAAACACCTTCAAAATTTATTTAGTGTCAATTGGGGGCTAATGTTGTGTATTGTTTGAAAGGTAATAAAAAAGGGAAGCTAAAAACAATTTAAATTAAACATTTTGTTTATTGTACCACCAGAAAAAAATTAAGTTTACAGTTTACAAAAATTAAGGTTGCCTTAATTGAAAACACATTAATTACAATATTTTTTATACAAAAAATGTTTAAAAAAACCTAGTGTTACACCCCCATCTCCTCCTTGCCCTAATGACGGCTTCCATGCGCTCTCATAGAACTAACCAATTTGAGGAGCTCTTGGGGAATACTGGCCCATTGTCAAGAACGGCCTCCTCAAGCTCCTGTAAAGTCGTGGGGGCGGGATCACGAGCCCGAAACTTGCGTTTCAGGTGGTCCAAGAGGTGCTCTATCGGGTTCAGGTCTGGTCTTCTCGCCGGCCATTGCATGACAGAGATCCCGACGTCTCGAAGATAGCCACGCACAATAACTGCGGTGTGAGCGCGAGCATTATCGTCCAATAATGTGAACACTTCGTCGATAAAACCGGCACAGGGGACCACATGCTCTTCTAGGATCTCTGTCGTACCGGTGAGCAGTCAGTGACCCTTGCCCACGAGCACCTCGACCCGGCACCCGCACGGTGAATCCATGGAATGCTAAGAAATTCGTCTCGTCTCTGTTAAGGGTTCTAAATTTCTAGTATAGTAGTTTACTCACACACACATGCACTCACACACACGCACATAGACACAGTTTCCCTCTCTCCCTTATCAATTATAAAACTTAAAATGCATTAACATAATAATGCTAAGAGCGTTCAATGCGCTCAATGAGTCCTGCCAATGTGACATACTTGCAAGTGAATGGACGGATCTTGTAAAGTAGATCCTGGAAGTATATATATATATATACTTTGTACTTGTACTACGATCTTACTGAACACTTGGCTTAAACTTTTATGTCAGTATGTAATAGTGACATCAAAGTCAAATAAAAGTTTTTCAGTGGACAGACATGTCTGTAAAGACATGTCTGTCCACTGAAAGCCAGTGTGCGAGTTTTGATATCTTAGGACACATTCTTATTCTTAAAACACAATTTAATCTTACAACTTGCAGATCTTCAAAAGGCGGATAAACAAATTCCTCAAAAGCCGGCAGCGCACTAACAGCTCCCCTAGTGCTGTAGGTGTCCATGGGCGACGATGATCACTTAGGTGACAAGTATGCTCGTTTGTCCGCTTAACCCATTAAAAAAAAAAAACTGCTGGTCCGATTTGGAAAATTCTTTCCGTGTTAGATAGCCCATTTATCGCTATAGGCTATATATCACCACTTTTACTTAATTTTACGCGGACACAGCTAGTATGACATAAACGGCCATATCTTTCGATTGCTGACACTTAGAGGGTTGATTTTTTTTAACAGCTTCAAGGGACCGCATACCCCAGTATTTGGTATTTATTTATAAAGCTCAACGCGTTCCTGAGAAGAAGGGTCTTGGAGACTTTGAAGGAATTAAAACAATTCATAATTGCATTGTTCTCGGCTCGTTTGCCATTCCGTCTGTATAAAGATGTAACGACGCCCATGGACAACAACGCCTGAAGGCTCGCAGACGCGTTGCCGGTCTTTAGGAAATTGATATGCTGTTTTCTTGAAGACCCCAGTATTTTTTCCAACATAGACTCCAAAACTATTCAAACAATTTTGTAACTGTTTTTTCAAACAGACATTTTGATATTTTATTCCAACTTAGGAAATAGGTTAGGTTGTATTTGACAATTAATAATAAATCTTTATTGTAAGAAAAACTTACACAGTATATTGGTTAGGTTAGGTTAGGTTAGGTTTAATATCTGCATAGTTTTACACAAAAAAATATGAGTATAGACCAGGGGTCGGCAACGTACTGCTCGCAAGCCGCCTGCGGCTTTTTGGGTATGAAGCTGTGGCTCTTTAGTTCCATACGCAAATATAATAAATAAATATATACAGGACTATATGACACACGGACGTATGTTCCTAAGGAAGACAACTTAATGCCTGTGTTATAGGGGAAAGGGTACCGGAACGGGAAAGGGGACGGGAACGGGAACGAGGATAATATAGGATAATAGTAGTCCAACGTTCGGACATTACATCGTCTGCCTTGGCCACTAGTTATTTATAAAACGAACTCTAAAATTATATATACAAATTTAAGTGGCTTGCAACACACGTAATAGCAAATTATACGATACAAACAGCTATGTTTATGATTAAGAGGTGATGGAGTTCTCAAAATTAGACATGTAAGGTCAGGAATAGCTGCCGGGTAGACGAGTTATAAGCAAACAACATAAGGTCAAACCTAGCATATATTTAGACCACATTATTTACGTTATTTAATTAAAGTAATCAGAAGTTACTTAATTCCTAGAGTTAGGCGAAGGCACTAGGAGAAGAGCATATAATGACGACATTTAAAGTGAGCTAAGTAATATTTGTATAATCTACACTTCTTCGAATTGTAATCACACCCTAGTACCAGGGTGTGCCGTCAAAAGGCTGTGTACAAATATTGTCAGAAATATGTGTTTTTTAACTACTTTCCATATACTCATAAGGTTTTAGTTTCCACGTTATTCCACTTCTTCAGACGCAGTTCGTCATAAACATCATGAAAAACAACTAAAATCATAATATAATCAAAATGGTGGGATCATAATTCCATTTCCATAAAAGCATATAAGCATTTTTTGTACAAACGAACCAAATTTGAGCTCTTAAAGTGCACTCTATTAAGAGCTCATAACTGGTTAAATATAAAATAGATGTAGCATGTCAAGGTCCATTCTTTATAGAATTATTTAACGGGGAGTCCGGGTCTCTCATAAAAATAATGTTAAACTTAACCAAAATGGAGGAAGAATAATTCCATTTCCATAAAAGCAAGCAGACATTTCTGGTCAAAATGAACCAAATTCTGGTTAAAAATAAAAAAGGTATGGCAAGGCAGGGTCCTTTATATATCTGACGTTATACACGAAATCTCCACAATCTCTACAAACTCACGTCTATAATCACTCAGCAATATCAATCGGGACCCGCTGTTTTACATGCCTTCCTAAAGACGGAGGAGGTCGGACATTTGAACAGTGTTAAAATGGTTCAACTATCTATCAACCTGCTGCGGTGAGAGCTTAACCTGGCGATCGACTCAAATGCAGGTCATTGAGTGGTTCTTAGTGGTAATTATTCATTAATGATAAGTAATCAAAAAATTATTTTTTTCTGTAAAAATAAATGTTCTCATTTATTTTTTCTTCTACAAACAGCCTTTAGTGTAATTGAAAAGAAAGTAAAATATAAACTGTTTTGGTTATTTTTGGACTTGAAACCGACTTCAAACACATAACACTATATCTTTTTCAAATTTTGGGGTACATAAATAAATAATTAAATAGATGTCAACATATTACATCGAATAGATTATCTTTTGCTTTTTGTCAAAAACTTTCACTGCTAAAATTGGATATATAAGTCATGTGAGGACGCACTGATTACTTGTATATATATAAAAAAAATAAAATAAACAGAAGATTTTGGTCGCCGTTGCCGAAATCGGCATGGAACGCATCATCATCAAAGACGGAATGAAGTTCGTAAGTTAATTAAATCATGACTTTACTGGCCAGTCCAAAAAGCTTAACTGAAGTGGTAATTTACGTATGTTTGACTCCCTCGTAAAGTGACGTAACTTCAGATTCCCAACTTTACAGTAGAGCGTGACAAACATATAAATTGATATATTTTTGTATACAAATCTTTTATATTTAATAATGACAATTACATCATTCTATTCAAAAATATATTAAGAAGTGTCGATTATATTACAATTTCGTGGTTTGTATATTGTAAAGCTGGGAATTTGGGGTTAGGACATTTTACGTGGGAGCCAACAATATATAAAAAAAATAATTACTGTGTGCATGGAAGACTGCAAGCGGCTGGTGTCGTCATGCGTGGAGTGGTCTCGCGCATCTCACTCGGCCGCGGCACTGTGCGCGCGTCTAGCACCTGCTTCCGACACCGCTCCGTGTGTTTCGCTAAGAGAATTCATGGCTCCTAGTAAGAATTTCCTCTTTTCCTTTCTCTTTTTTCCTTCGTACTAAGGATAGGGTCCTAGGTCCAACCTTGGCGTAACCACTGCCTAAAATAATAATACGACTTTCCTAATTTTATTAACTTAGTCCAGGATAGGAAGGTATGGTTGGAGGGGGGGAAAGGCCCGTGCCCAGCTGTGGGACAGTATAGGCTAATCAAAAAAAAATTGAATATTTCTGATTAATACAGTTTTATTTTTTTGTGTAAGTTTTGTGTAAATTTCATGCTGTAACTGTCTTTAATTGAAGTTATGTATATTTTAAGAAACTCTAGAACGCATTTTATTGTAGACACGCTGTTGTGTATAACAGGCGGCTGTTACCTATAACACAGGCATTAAGTTGTCTACCTTAGGAGCAGACGTCCGTGTGTCATAGAGTCCTGTGTATATTTATTTATTTATACTTATTTCTAAGAAACGTGCTAAACTACCTTAGGTGTCCGGATTCTATTGAATTAAGGATAATGCAAATATATTGTTACTTATCTATATGTAATATATAAAACTGAAGAGTTTGGTTGATTCTTTGTCTGCTTGAACGCGCTAATCTCAGGAACTACTGGTCCGAATTGAAAAATTCTTTCAGTGTTAGATAGTCCATTTATCGAGGGAGGCTATAGGCTATATATCATCACGCTAAAATTCAATTTATTTTTTACCTCATTTTATGCGGTCAAAGTCGCGGGCATAGTTAGTAGAGTTTGTTTGTTCGTTTGCTTGAACGCGCTAATCTCAGGAAGTGTTAGATAGGCCCATGTACCGAGGAAGGCTACAGACTAATTACTGGCTTCAGCAAAGAGCCTTATCTACTTTTCTTTAAACTGTACCAGTCAGGTCCGGCTTGGACGGGATTTTTTTTTAACTGGTAGATATATAGTTGACTAGCTGTACTCCACGATTCTATCCGCGTAGGCAACTCTTATCACTTAGTGGCTTAAAAAATACTCTGCATGCTGTCATACACTTTTATTTAGAACTTTTAAAGGGGAACAATTTTTTGATACATGATTTTGGCGAAACTTCGAAACTTTAACTGTTTAGGCAGCTCACGCAGTGGAAGCTCTGAAAAGGAAAAAAACCCCGATTTTACAGCATTCTTCATTGGTGTTCCGCTTCTATTAGGTTTAGCGTGATGATATATAGCCTATACCCATCCTCGATAAGAAGGTTATACACTACTTAACACTGAAAGAATTTTTGAAATCGAATCAGTAGTTTTTTTTTAAGAAAAGAATATTAGGAATACTTTTTAGGCGCCACTTCACGCCGATCTCATGTGAGAAAGAGGTACTGGTACCCGGACGCGCCGGCCCAATTCGGCTACAAACGTGACGCTACGTCTAATTACATTTTAGCCTGATGGTATATAACCTAGAGCCTTTCTCGATGAATGGGCTATCTAACACTGAAAGAATTTTTCAAATCGCACAAGTAGTTCCTGACATTAGGGCGTGAAAGCAAACAAGCAAATTCTTCGGCTTTATATATTAGTATATATTTTATTTCGAAACGAATGGATTCACAAACGTAATGAACACATTCCCTCATAACTTTTTATTCTAGAGTAATCAATTAGTGTTTCATCGTGTTGCATTCTTTGAGCGTGTAGTAGCCGAAGGATCTTCGCAAAACATCATTGCCGATAATGCGATTGAATCTGTAAATATTTATGAAGACGAGACGAGTTTTTGTTAAAACGTCCAGATTTTAAGAAAAAGTCGCCTAAAGCGTGTGCAACGAGCCTGCCAATACCACATTCTTACATACTGTCAATTTAGGTATACGGCTGGTTGTAAAGTTTTATTTCGTTTTTCTTTTGTTGTGAACTAAAGAGTCTTTCATTTGAATTTTACTTAAGAACATGTGGTATGTACCTCTATAGAAGTTTATGTCAAAAACTCTATACTTTTAAACCTTATTTCACTTAATCCTCGGCGCTCTACGGAATGCGGACTTTCGCAATTTTATAGCAAACGGTCTTAATTGTTTAGTTATGAGATCTGTTATATTTTAAGCGAAATTATCCGTAAATAAGAAAATAATGATTTACTTACTGTAATGAAAGAAAAACTATTAAATACATATCGAATGAACACCGAAACAGGAAACAGTATATATATTTCTAATTAATAATTAAATCCAATTAAAAAACCTTATTTAGTCGCACTTTGCAAATCACACCGACATTCAATGAACCATTAAGATTATCTGTATAAAATTAATTTAATCCACAAATTGAAATCTTATATGAAATTAGTAAATACGAAATAATTGAATCTATAAAAAATCTTATATTTAAAATGAAGCTAAAAGATTGTGCGCATATATACCCCTAACGCCATCTGTGTGAGGCGTTTAATACTTATAAATTCCGCTCTTTTGCGATAGGTGGCGCTACGTCATGTCCAAACAAGATTATTCTTTTAAGTTTTAACTGCTGAGATTTCTGCAAAAAATTTCACAGAACAGAAAAATATTTGTCAGTTGTAATTTTTAATGATTATAGATTATTAAATATATGTAATAAGGCACTTTTATTCTTTATGTTTTACTTGTGTTTGGTTTCCGAAAACTTACAAGGGGCGTAGGTAGATAATGAGTTAATTTACGTGATTATTCGCCTTGTTAATTATTCAGTTATAGCAAATATTAACATAATAATTAATTATTACGTGCGTTAATTATATAATGACAATATGTCTATTTGTACAGGCGTATTTTAAACTATTTATTGCTTATATTTTTATGCGTGTTATGTTTGATAAAATAGGCATATATACATAATACTAGTTACTATCTGACTCCGTCTGCGTAAAATTATGTGAGGAAATAAATTAAATTTTTGCGTGATGATACATAGCTTTCCCCTATAAATGAGCTATCTAACACTGAAAGAATTTTTCAAATCGGATCTGTATTTCCTGAGATTAGAGCGTTCAAACAAACAAACACTTCAGCTTTATATAGTAGTATAGATAATATGCATAAAACGCCCTCGTATAAAACTTCACAGTAAAATTGTTTACAACCATTTTCTTAAGTTTATTTCCTTTTATTTCTTGTAGTTGACCTAAAATTTGCCTAAATAAAAATATTACTGTGAACATGCAAAAGCTACAATGTTCTTCTATTTGATTTAAGGTTTAGGTAGGCGGGCGCCATAAAGCGCAGTACACACAATGTTGCAATGTAAATCACGGCAGTGAGTACCGGCTTAATACAAGATATGGCGGCACAGAGGCTTGAAACTTGTGTACTGACCGGCGATGCCTTATTTATTGCCAGTTTCTTGCACACTGTCCCATGTTAGACCTAAATTGCTTCTGATTTTATTGTAACTTGCAACATCTCCCCTAAATTTAGTGGTATTATTTATAGGATTTTTTTATTCATATATTAAGATCCTAAAATACTTTAAATTGAATCTAGAATTGCATTTTACCTATTAATAAGTGAAGCAGAAACCTTTGGTAACATTTTACAAAAATTGCGAAATGAAATTTGCGCCAATTATAATTTATACAGAGGCTGGTGTGCGAAAGCTAATATTTTTATAAAATATGAAATACTTATTGAAATAAACCCACACGCACACCAGTACCTAACGATTTATACACACATGTGTACAATTCACTATAAGAGTGTGTCAAAGCGTAGTCATAACGACTATAGGTGTATTAATTGTCACGATGTCGTTGTTCACATTTTGTATATTCTTTTAAATATGGCAAGCAAGCCTAAAGTTTTGTGGCCGAATTTGTTGTAGTTATAATAATTAGCCAAAATAAAATTTCATAGGAATTGGAACCCGTCGGGCTATCATCCTGGCCACTTCTAATACTAAATTTTAAAAAAGTTGCAGTGGTAATAAAAATGTTATACATATCTTAGTTATTGTTAGTAGGTATTCTTTTAAAAATATTATTCAAAATTTTTCATCTAATAAGCATAAGTAACTTTATCAAACGTCTTTAAGTTTCAAAGCGTATTCATTAGACGTTCGAATACTCTGTCGCAAAAGTTTTGTCGTTCAGACGAAATAAATTTCCGAACGACAAAACAAAGACGAGTCGCGAACAAGCGTCTTGTTTGTAAGAAATGTCGCTATATATTTTCCGAATGTAAGGAAAAAAATACAAGAACATTCCTTGTGATGTTTAATCAGCAACTACGGTATAAATATCCTCAATGTATTGTTGATATATCTCTCTGATTTACCCAATTATTTTAGACCTAGCTGATGTCCAAGAGTTGGTCTATATAACATTGTAAAGATGGAATGTTATAGACTTGTAACCTATTAATTGCGTGACTTATAACGTGTTGCAACAGAGAGTACATAATCACAAAAAAAAAATATTTACTCCATTTTTAATTTTATCGCTTTGTTAATCAAATTAAGGGTTAATGGGATCAAAATAATTTGCATACAATTTTAAAGGTAACTTAATGAAAATTAATTATTTTACCTTAAAAATTATTCAATCTAGCAGACACGGAGAAAATATCAAAATAGTATAAAACCTTTTTCGTCTATTGACAAACTTCCAGTCATAAACGTATATAATATGTAGGTAATTTTTTTTTTAATAAAAATTATTTGTTTAGCAAAATACTTTAGAAGACTTGTATCCAAGACCGTTAAATTAAAAAAAAAATTAACCCAGCCCTATTCTAAGTATAATTTTCGTAAGCTTGAGGACACTTTATTAAATTGAGGACTTCACTTTAAGGGCGAGGAAACAGCACATCAGTTACATTAGTGCTCCTAAAGAACGGTTAATTGCTCGATTTATAATCTGTTACCTCGCATGTTTGTTCTAGTATATTTATGGTAACCTTTTTTGATGTCGTTTTGAGTTATGACCCATTACGACCGACGACGCAAGGATTTAAAAATAAAAGCACCTTGATTTAAAAATAAACCACCCTCCTAATTTCAAATTAATATTTTTAACCAGACACTGAATGACGTCTAGTGCCTCTTTAATCCTGGGAATATTAAAGATATAACTAAATATTCCCCTATTTGTATAAAGGGTGTACAAGAATCGGGAGAGTCCTCCGGAGTAATTAGGGTTAGAACGGGGGGAAACTTCTACTATTTCCATTGTAGATAATATAGCGATTAAAAAATAATAGTGATTTATGACTCATACATGTGGAGGTCGAAAGGGGATTGGGCCAAGTGATATAGAAGATAAGAAGACAATGTTATGTGAATAACTAATTAAGAACGGAGATAACTTTTAATGTAATATTATTTTTTTATATAAATATTACATAATTTGTAAGAACTTCAAATTACCAAAAGTCAGTGAGCTTAGGCCATATTTGCCTTACATTACTATATACTGTAAGGCAAATATGGCCTATGTCTAAAATTAACATATTGAAACTAAGTGAAAAACTTATACTGTTACAATAAAGAGGAAAAATTGAGATATGAAGGTCTTTTATATAATGTGTGTGCGTGCGTATGTGTGTGAGTTATGTGTGTATATGTATGTATACTAGATAATGTATGTTCGCGTATGAGCCAGTATTTCAAAATTATGTGTATGTATAAATAAGTCAAAAGTAAATCTTTTAAAAAAATTAAGAATTCTTTAAAAATATAACAAAGAAAAATTTGGTTGAAAACAAAGACAAGTTTATTCACGGTGTGCCGGCAATTTTTGAATTGAGGTTCAGTCGGCTGATAGAGTAGAGACAAGGTTTATTTTGATGTATGAAATTTGTCTACTATTTGTCTCATCTGCAAAATTATATTCAAAATCCTTGAAAAAGAGGAACCCTTGTAAACTAAGCTTTTAAGTCGTAAATTTTATCACCAAATTGTTAAATGATTTAAAAAATATATATTTATTAACATTATGCATATGACGTTTAAAGAATGGCAATTGGGAGAGGCTTACGGAAAACAGGGACCAGTGGAGACACTTAATCGACCAAGGCGTCAAGGTGCATGATAGAGCGTGGTTCGACAGACTTGCCGACAAAAGGTCTAAACAGCAGAACAGCCACAACCATCCATCTGGTTCTCTCGACGTGTACATCATTCTTTTGTTATAGTGTGGTTTTTCTTAATGAGAGTGCTTTTTGCCTGTTTTAAATTAAGTATTCGAAGAATGACACCGAATACAATACTATCCTTTTCTTTATTTTTAAAGAACTTTAAAAAATACCGACCGACGCCTGAACTGATTTAAAAAATTATTATTAGGTTTCAAAAGGTCTTCTTTCTAGTTGTTTCCATTTAAATTTAATCGAAATCGGTCGAACAATTTTTAAGTAACCAACAAAACTGTAGAACTTGCATACATCGATGATATTTTTTTTGTGTTACAAGGGGCAAACGAGCAGGCAGCAGCTAAATGCCTACTGACGCCCATGGACATCTGCACGACCACGAGGCAACCAAGCGTTGTCGGCCTTAATGACGAGTTAAGGCCACCGGGAAGTCTCACAACCGAACGATACGCGACAATAGTACCATCACTTGATGTGACAGCATTGCCGCCACTTCACGCCGATCATTGTTATATTTGACATTTAATATACGTATATACGGAGGTCGTGACCAGGCGTTGACACAATGTTATAGTAAAATATATACATGTGTGTATAAATTGTTTGCCATTGGTGTGCGTGTGGTGTTGTTTTAAAATTTTAAAACATTAATAATGCATACTTTGTAAGAATATTAGCATTCAATATAGAAGTATATAAGCTATAATTGTGCCAAATTTTATACTCCTCTCTCCGCGCAGTTTTCTTAAAATGGTACCAAAAGCTTGTATAAGCAATATTTGGGAGAGGACCAGAATAAAACTGTCCAGAAACTTTTCTAGCTTACCAGGAACAAAGAATTCAAGAAATTGATTAAAGACCTTCAGGCATTAGAAGATGAGGAAAACCTTGCACTTTTCAATCTATTCTTGCACCTGATGTCGGGACTATTTTAGCCTCACCTACGTAACTTGTAACTTTTTCTTCTACTTAGCGTTGTCCTTTGACCAATTCGGCTGCATACCAAAAGGACTGTCAGTATGGAAACTCTCTTGTGCCTTGGGCGTTAGTAATCTACACTAATATATAAACCTGAAGAGTTTGTTTGTTTATTTGCTTGTACGCGCTAATCTCAGGAACCACAGGTCCGATTTGAAAAAATTCTTTCAGTGTTAGATAGCCCATTATCAACACGCTAACATTTTTTCCTAATTTTACACGGACGTCGCCGAAACAACTTGTGCTTTATAAGTTTGCGACAAAAAAAATTGGAGCTATTCTATTAAAAGATGGTACCCAAAGTCACTTTTCCACGCAGACGACGTCGCGGGGACAGCTAGTCGTTTATAATAATCAGATGAACACCAACTTATTTTGCTCTTTACCATAAGAACTAATACCAACAAATAACTGATAGAATCAGGCGTTACTTTGCGGAAATCCATGACATGCATGAAAAACTAAACTAATTTGCTTTAATCCCCTAATTGATTTGACTGAAATTTGAATAGGAATTAGCTATATATTTGCATATAAAAATATTTTTGGCTGCTTTATAGTGCTTGTATACGCCCATTGTGTTCACCGGACATTGGACCGTTTTGATGTGATACAGTCTTATAAATCGATGAACGCTGTCTGCACGCACGCAAAAGCATGACTTATTGACACGTTCCGCCTTAGCTGAGAGTGCAAGCCAGAGCACGGGACTAACAATGGAGAGACACGATTGGCCTAAGCATTCGGCGTTATCACTTAAAATTATAGTTATACACCGACTTTGCAGCAAGCAATTTTTTTCTACAAACTGGCAACATTTTATGGTATATAACGAACCTGGATTCATACCTCTGCATAAACATTATATGTATACAAGGATATCCGTTTATTGACAATTCCTTGTCTGGTGAAAACAAGGGATGTATAAAAGCAGTCTTAGTCTTTTTAATATATATTTTTACGTAACGAGAAGTGGAAATTTTATATAAGGGAAGACACGCTCCTGTATTAACTCCTTCTTTATTGTTCCAACAACGGAGTATCTGTTACGTATGAATAAATTTCAAGTTTCTACTTGTAACTGCCTTTTTAAGTCCATTGCGTTTTTATAGATTGATAGATAAGTTTATAAATAGCTGAGACACCATGACAAGAAGTGAAAATTACACATAATAGAAGACAAGCGCCCATATTAACTCTTTCTTTACTGTTTCTATCGACGGTGTATGTTTTACGTATGAATAAAGTTCAAGTTTCTGTTTGTAACTGCCTTTTTAAGTCCATTGCGTTTTTATAGTTCTTAGCGCGGCCGTGTGATATATACCCATTCTAACACCTGTTTTTTTTTAATTTAAATATCCGACCTCCTCCGTGTTAAGGAAGGCATGTAAAACAGTGAGCCTCGATAAATGTCTCTGAGTGATATTAGGTATCGCAGATTTAATATTTTAGGTACGCTCTATTACTTTAATGGTGATATTTGTTAGAAAACTAGATGTCGCATCTAGACAACTCGCATCTGTATCAGTTAGTAGAGGCAAGACGTTAAGAAAGTGTACTTTCACTGTGTAAGTTGATGCTTTACTCCTTATTCTATCACACCTCATTTGATACCGAGGGCCGGCTTTATTTCACCATAAACCAAAGGAAACTTGGTTATCACTAACGAAGCCGAATGTATTCTTTGCGGATACAGTTACTGCACAATTACAACTTTCTGGCAAACAATGTATAATTCGCCCGTACTTGGTAATTGTGATTCAGCAGCCGCTAAGGTCAGAGGTCATATAAATACAGTTGCTAGTCAATCAAAACAAGCTTTATTCTCTTGTAAGGTCATCGGAAAGCTCCCAGGTGCGGAGGCTTTAAATAGGGATTTAGGGCACTGGCAACCACTGTTGCATTACGATGGCTCGAATTGTGACAAGTTGATGCAACAATTAAATGTAGAACAGTCCCTTATGCTGAGTAAATAAAATACACATTTTTAAACAGAATCGGCTGACTTTCAATACTAACGCTATATAATTAGCTACGTACTGGTCTATTTAAAATAATATGTTCACTTACTAAGTAGGATGGTTCCATTCGTATCCACATCTGCTCGCTCCGCCTCGGTGTTGCCCGAGTGCTTAAAAATTTTTTTCCATAGCTCTATTTCTGATGGTTTTATATATCGATATCTAAAATACTTCTGGATAATCAATCAAACCATCAATCATAATAAGACCGATTCCATCCATCACATTTGGATGGTTCAAAGACGCAGTCAGATAGATAAAAACTTAAAAACGTCTTTTTGAAAATACAAATACATAGTGAAATTAAACGATATAGTAATTTGGATGGTTAAAATACATTTTACCTTAATTGATGGCTGTATAGTTGTAGAGATCCATTTTTAAATTGCTGTACGAATCTGTATTGACGCATGACTGACAGTTTAACTGACATTGATTTGGAAGGTTTTTGTTCATCGGGCCTCCTATAAATAAAACATTCTATGGAATATTTTCTATATTATAAGATATTTCATCAAACTAGAGATCGCTGGTCGAAACTCGCCCACAAACCTTTTTGCATATCACAATTCGCTTAGTAATAATAATAATAAACTATTTATTTGGTAAGTAACCCTAACACAGACATTAATAAACTAAAAATAACTTATCTAAAATACTAACAAATCTATATCACTAAATTAAATTACATATGGACTAATATTATAAATAAAAAACAAATAAAAAGAGACTACAAGTTAAAGATTTTCCGTTTAGGGTCCACTGTACCAAAAAGGTTTTTCGAGCATGACCTTTAGTGTGACGTCACGGAAGCCTCGCCAAAAAAGCCAAAAGTTAAATAAAAAGAAAAAGGAAACTAAAATTTTAGCTCTTAGAATTACCTTTTCGTATGGATGAGGTTCACTTTGTTCATCGGTAAGCGTTATACATGCTAATAAGCAGATTAATTGAAAAGCAGCCCCGATATATAGGCTGTAACGGGTCACTGTACTCATCATATCTTCAGCAAATATTTCACTTGGGATCATAGTGTGATTTCAGCGAAGCTAAAATTTTTAGCCTGTGTGTTTAAGATTTGTATATTAGAAAATTAAAGAAGTCATCACACAGAACTTCAAAATATTTTCAAGTTTCAACAATGATCAATATTCGGTTAAGGCTTGAGCTATGTAGTCTGCCGGTGCCCGGTTTATCATAGAAAAACATTTAGCAGAAAACCGATTCTTTATCGATTCAGTTCGTTGAAACATCGTCAAATTGAAGGATTGTATCGACTATCGGAACATCGGTTTTTCGTTTCAGCTATATATTGCATTAGTAAAAGTTTAGTATACTATTTGTAGCTTTTATTGATATGAAACATTACTGTAGTGTGTCAGACTGTCTTTCGGCATTAGTAGCAATTTTTTTATTATTGTAACAGTGTAATGCCGCATCGCCATGCGCCAGTAACTTTGTTCACCATCAGCTCGGCAATCCCTATGACGTGGTATTGAGCTTGTATATTTTGCGTGAAAAAGTAATAAATTCAATCTGCCAGACGTCTTGTGACGACAATTTATATTTAAATTACATTTTTGATGACTATACTGAAAAAGTCCTGGAAAGATTTTTTCATTTTGCATAATTAATACATTGTGCATTTAATCAGATTTATCATTGAGTATTGGCTAATTCTTTATTTTCGCTTCTCAAACATTGATGTAATTTCAATTTCATACATTGGTATTGGCATTGATACTTCCTAATATTTACATCCCTACTTGAGATAAGTTTTTTTTTTCAATTATTAAAAGGCTCTGGATACAAGTCCTTGAAGTAATAATTGCCAGTTGTTGTTCGGATTACAAATTAAATTTTGATATTTGCAAAGTCATTATTACACAATTAGGTTAATTTAAAAAAACGCATTAATACATGCATTTTTTGTAAAATTAGCATTGTTAAAATTCCGAGTTCGAGTTTCGTTATGTTTTCAGCCCTTAAATATAACATCATAAATCCTTTAGAAGGGTTTTGCCATTCGACTTGAAGCTATTCGCACTGTCTAATTCCTACATAAGATGTCCATCTTCTAAAGGTTCCTTAGTCACAGTACCCAAAAAAGTCTTGTGCATGTATCGATTTGTCTAAAATTATTACCCGATTAAATTTAAAAATCAACTTGCTGTTGGAGTGATTA
>JANCMC010022637.1:473644-609051 GCA_024363005.1 Charaxes varanes
AAAATGCCTATCTTTATAAGAAAACAGTAGTAAAATGCCTATCTTTATAAGAAAACAGTAGTAAAATGCCTATCTTTATAAGAAAACAGTAGTAAAATGCCTATCTTTGAAGGAAAACAGTAGTAAAATGCCTATGTTTATAAGAAAACCGCAGTAGTAAAAGAAGTTAGAAGTCAAGCAAAATGTTTTCGGCTTGTGAGAATTCCCGATGGCTTCCCTCTTTACAGGCCAGCAACGCATGTGCGAACCTCCTGGTGGTACAGTGGTCCATGGGGGTAATAGTCACTTAGGCAGTGAACCTTCTGCTCGTTTGCCCTTTGTACTATAAAAAAAAAAACAAAATAAATGTCAGAAAAAATTGATACTAAGCACACTCGACAGAAATTGATAAATTCTTGTATGTACAGTTAGGGATATAGTCCACAGAAGTGTCATACTAGACAACCTTTCATCAAGCAGAAATACTTTTTCCAGAAGATATAACAACAATAAAAGCAAAGTGTTTGAACAAAATCGGAGGGAACGCACAGAAATTCAAGCTATTTTATATAGCACTTTTATTATTTTTTGCAACTCTAATAAATAAAAGGTTCGAATATATGTACAAAAATGTGTTTCAATCATCTGCTGAAAACGAAATTCCAAACATAATATGCTTTTATAAATTTCGATTAAGCTAAAATTAATTTGTGGAAATAATTCGTCCGTTAATTTAATATCAAAACAGAAATTCATCCTCCATTGAATTTCAACCACATCAAAGTCAATTTAATGTTAATCACTAAACCTGGGAATTAATTACGAAATACCGTTTATGTAAACAAAATAATCCATCAAACCTGTGACTTCGTACTTAACGTAAATGAATTAAGCCGTTGACCAAATGCACGCAATATTTGCCGCCAGCAAATTGACGCAGAAATTGTATGCATCAAGCATAAAGCGCTTTAAATCCGGATAGAATTTTGAATTACGGACGGACACTCTGTTCAAAGTGGCTATAGGAATTTAATCCTTTTGCAACTGACGGCTATTCGGCTTCACACGTTGGGAATAATCAATTTTTTTATTTCGCTTTAGATCGGTGCGTTTTTAGTTTGTGATAGTTAGTTTCGTGTCATGTTATTTCATGTCAGTTTGATGATAATACATTTTCATACTATACGCTTCTGAAAATAGAAAATTGATGGGGATGATATTTTTGGCTGGCGGGAAATTTAATATAAAAAGATTATAGCAACATTAATTATGACTTTATAAATTAACATTTTTATTCCAAAATACTAGAGAAGGTAAACGAATTGTCGTATTTATTGTTTGAATAATATACCGTTTCTAATTATTTATTAACTCACTTTAAGGCTGTTGTACAAGTGCTTTAAAAGCTCTTGTTTGAAAGTGTAAGATTCATATTTGATCTAGTAGATATTATTTGACGTTGAATTTGTTTTAGCCCATCCTTGTAACGAAATGGGTCACAGTAATGCATATGATTTGCGATACGTACGAGACATATTGCATTTGATAGCGTTTTATGCCAATCACTTGAACTAATTTTAATAAGAAAGGCCTTTGAACGCGATTGCCTCGTCGGCAACAAGTATGTTTGCCTTACGTCATTGTGCATTATGCCAATCACACTGTGAACTTGATATGTAAATTGACGTTTTGTTACCTTCAACAATTGATAGAGCGGCGGATGTGTGATAACGTATTCAAAATTTTCTTGTGTTTAACCCCTTTTTTTTTGTGTTTAACCCCTGACAAAACTAGTAATGATCCTCATGAAAGCTATGGTACTCGTAAATATAAATATTATGTTACGAAAATAGCGAATAAATTATTTTTAGAAGAAGTAATTTAGCCGTATAGAAATTTTAGTCATTTATATATTAAGACGTGAAGCGAAAATTTAGATACCATTTTACGAAAATTGCGCGGACGGAGGAGTATGAAATTTGACACAAATGTAGTTCATATAGCAATAGCTAGCAAAGTGTGCGAATGGTTTATTTTCGACTATCTGTTCCCCGCGACTTCGTCCGCTTTGGGTTCAATACTTTTCGTTTAAATTAGGGACCATTATCGCTTCCGTGGAGTTTTTTCTTTCGGCTTACAGTGCTCGCAAAACCAATCTCCTTCCGGAACTTTCTGCGGGTAAAAGATAAAACGCAAACACTCACACGCGCGCACACACACACATCTAATACTATATTCGATTCAATTGTTTTGTCGCCGCACACGATTCGTAGTTGTCTTCTGGGCCAGTTTCGTAGAGTGGCTTTATAATAAAAAAATAGAACAGACAAAACCATTAATATAAACTAGAGATCCCGGCTGGTCGAAATTCGGTCAAAAATCTTTAGACTTGCTTCCTTTATACTTATTTAAACCTATATACGAGATTTAAATCCTTTTTACAACTACATTGTTATATTTGAAAAGTAATATTTTAGCGTCGTCACGACTTCGCTTTAATACAACCTTATAGTAAAACGTATACATGTGTGTGTAAATGCTTTGGCATTGTTGTGAGTGCAGTGTTCCTTTAATAATTTAATATGATCACCTTCGTACTTGTGAAGTACGAAATAAGGGGGTCCCGCTTAATGTCACTGAATGACATTAGTCGTCAGATTGCGGAGATTGTGGGGATGCGATTAAGTAAGTAGTACCAGTACTAGACCGGGATAACGCTCGATTAAAGAAGAATGTTCAAATATATTTGTTTGGCAATGATATTATTAATAGAAACATGAAGTTTACAGTCAAGATGGAAACTAAAAGCGTCTAATTAAAATGTTTGTAGTGTGGTAATTATGACAGTAATAAATCCGTACCGCGGACGGTAGCGGCGCACCCCCCACCATATATCTTTTTTATCGCGTCCCCGGACGTGTTAACCCGTTCATTGACAAAAGGTATTTAAATGAAGCTGTCGGGCGATATTTACTGCGCGACGACACCGTCGCCAACCGTTAAATGATTCCTGTAACGCTTTTAGATATGTTAACGCTGACGAGATTGGACTCCATTTATATTTAAGTAGCTCTAAGGGCCCTCGGAATTTACGCAGACGAAGACGCAGGAAACTGCTAGTTCGTTACAAGACAGTGAACTTCAGATCAGTTATAATTTATGACATTTTTCATTTCTAAATTTAATTTAATTTAACTGTACAGACATTTGAATTTCATTTTTATTATTGTATTGTATTAACTTTTATTTTTTTACTATAATGAAGCTGTTTTGAAACTATATATTTTGTTTTTTTAAGTGACTGATGTAAGTTATAATTCTTAAGCATGTTGTGATGACCCATGATTCGTAGGACATACATGTAATAATTTTCTTTTCTTAATTGTATTTTATGATGTGAGGAGGTCGTGGCCTAATATAATAAGTGGTCGGCATTTGAGTCGATCGCTAAGTTAAGTTGCTATGGCTGCGACCGGTTGATAGATGGGTGACCCGTTCTAGCACTGGTTTATATTTGATATCCGACCTCCTCCGTGTTTCGAACGTTTGTCATTGTCGATGATTCTTATTTCCACTTCTAAACTTCAATTAATTTCCGGTTGCCGTTCTATTAAACAATCAAGGGCGTTTCCTCGCAATTTTTAACTATTTCTTGAATGTATATTTAGCCATACTTCATAGACTTTTTATTACAGGCCACACTTACGTGCTTATGATAACTTCACGTCATTGTCGAACGTTTGTCATTGTCGATGATTCTTATTTCCACTTCTAAACTTCAATTAATTTCCGGTTGCCGTTCTATTAAACACAGTAAAAAATAAAATAAAAAGATAAAAAAAAATTAATATTTCAGGCGATAAAACCTTTTTAAAACAAACATTATGTCGAAGGCACATCCTCCTGAATTGAAAAGGTAAGTAAAGACTTATAAAACTCCTCTAGTTACATATAGCGTCCCGCGAAAGCTATAACCTAAAAACGATTAGTTTTCAATTTTATTATTATATCTTATCCATAGCTTCATTTGAATGATCATTTGAATGGCCCGGGACTTTGTGAAGCTGCGCAAAGCTTTGTAGAACTTTGTCGCCTCCAAAGAAAAAAAATTACAAACAATTCGAGCTATGACTGGCTCCGGCATAACAAAAATAAGAGTTTTTGTGGCATCTTCTCAGGTCAAGGTGCCATGAACTCATGCACAGATTTTGCCAGAAACTAGTAACCCAAT
Source organism: Charaxes varanes (assembly GCA_024363005.1). Lineage (NCBI taxonomy): Eukaryota > Metazoa > Arthropoda > Insecta > Lepidoptera > Nymphalidae > Charaxes > Charaxes varanes. Next base: position 477,855 of record JANCMC010022637.1, read on the forward strand.
TCATCATGGGTTTTTGAAGTTTATCTTCGTTTTTAAGATGTTTTTCAACAATAGCATTACCGCGGTCGCCTCTTGGATTACAAAGCTAAATATTATAATTTGATTGGCAATAACGCGACCGGCACATGTACCGTAATTACAAGCGAGTGCTATACGGCCTGTATTACCCTCAGAGGACTTCTGTATGCGTATTACAAGGTGTCTCTTAATATTCTTGTAATTGAGTTTACATGCAGAATTTAAGTACGACAGAAATAAAGAATTACTTTAGAGAAGTGATTTAACGTTTTCCATCTCTTCCATCTGGAAAATGTATTTATACTAATATATAATGCTGTACAGTTTGTTTGTTTACTTGAGCGCGCTAATCACAGGAATTACTGGTCAGATTTTAAAAATTCTTTCAGTGTTAGATAGCCCATTTATCGAGGAAGGCTATATATTATCACGCTAACATTGAATCAATTTTTTTAGCTAATTGTACGTGAAGTCGCGGTCACAGCTAGTTACGTATATTCCAGAATATATATGCACAAATGTTTCGTTCGGTTTGCAAATTTTTAGTAATATCAGAAATTGAGCTACTTAAAATATTATTTTCTTTTTCATTGATAGTTGAAGTCAAACTAACATTTTAGTTCTTCACTAAAGAAAGCAGTTAATTTTTTTGGACCCTCACTTACGAATTGTGAAGCTTCATTTTTTCGTCTTCACGCAGACCTCCGTCGAGTTTCCCGCGGACCATCAAAATGAATCCCTATTTCCCTTGGTAACGGCGTTGCGCATGAACGGCTGGACCGATTTCGCTAATTCTTTTTTTGTCACAAGAAGATTCTTGTGACAAAAAAAAAATTAAGAATATTGCACGTAAAATTAGAAATTTATAGAAATCTTCACCACCATATTAAATTATTTCTAATGCCCTTAGCGCTTTCGACCATTTACACTTTTTTTTTATTTAACCTTTAAAGAGGGCTTAGTAAAACTGAATAACGCTTAAAACAGATGCTTGGTGACAAGATTTGTATACTTAAAAATGTTAATCTGTTTGTTACGGGTAATTTACGAAAGTATATGGAAAGATAACGGGAACGGAAACAGAACGGAATGGGAACAGGAATAATATTATAGGATAATAGAATACAGTAAATTGTAAGTAGCTCAACGTTCGGGCAGGTCAGCGTCTGCCGGGTCCTTATCTTTATCTTTTATCTTTAATACGTATCGAGTCCATCGGACCAGAGGAAGGAACCTGGGACCCCCTCAGGCTTGTGAACCAAGTGTAGGTTTGAGGGATCCCTTTAACATGCACTCACAACCACTGCCTTGTTACCTTCCCTGCCCAACCAGTTGCGATCTGATCTCATCTTTTATGATATCCTTCTTTTAGCCTTCATCATGGTGATGGTGATCGATTTAATTTCTTCGAACGTCTCTAAGGTTGTTAAAAAAGGGCGCTCGACTAAATTACATCCTCCTACAACTAGAGCTGAAAAGTTTGTTTATTTGCTTGATCGTGCTAATATCAGGAACTACTGGTGCGATTTGAAAAATTCTTTCAGTGTTAGATAGCCCATCTATCACGAAAGGATATATATCATCACGCTGAAATTTTATTTAATTTTTCACGTAATTTTACGCGGAGGAAGTAGCGGATAACAACTAATTTTATAGAAGCAGTTGACCTTTCATAATTGATAAAAAATATTAGCATTCGCACGCCTTCCTCTATATGAACTACTATTGTAGCAAATTTCATACTCCTCCGTCGGCACAGTTTTCGTAAAATGGTACCTTAAGTTTTCACTTCACGTATTAATATATAAATAATTAATATTTTCAGAGTTGCAAGAATCGAGTGAGCGAGAACAAGATGATATAACTGCTATTCCAAACACGTGTGGCGGCTTCAAGAAAAAAGACATAGAGTTTTAATATTTTGTATACAACTTCTGTTAAATTTGAAATAAATGTATTTTTAAATATTTTTTTTATTTGTTTACTATCTATTGGGCTTAGTAACCTCAATACGGTTCACATATCAATAGTATCTCGTAACAGGCGTCGAAATAAGTCGAGCATTAATTTTAGACAAAAGTAGCTTAATTATTAGTCACCCCAACTGTGCACCAGAGCGTATCTCCCTAAAACGGACGAATCTATTCATCGCATTCTTGGTTCCGAGGATGACGATAGATGGCAATCGGACATCTTATCTCGCCCCACAGCCACATCCTTTGCAATCTAAGCGGACCCTGGTACTTGACCGGGATAACGCCTAGGAAGAAGAAGAATTAATAGCATAATTACAGACAGTATTAATTTATGGAGACTTTAATGATATTATTTACAAAATCCACATAAACGAAGCAGCCATTTGATTATATAAGAGAGAGAGACGAATTTCTTAGCATTCCATGGATTCACCGTGCGGGTGCCGGGTCCATCGCGCCCTCCTCAAAGGTCAGTTTTTGGTTAAACGTGCGCCATGAGTTAATGATTTACTTAGGGTCTTATAAAGTTGCTGGATGTTTACGATAAATTGATTTTTAAAAAGATCCACGGACGAGGCTTATGGCTAATTGTCGATGTCTTTTGTCTTCATTAAAAATATAATTTATCGCAGTTATTCAGGATAGACCGTGAAACATTTAGGCGACGGCCGACCTTGGGCGCCGACTCAAGGCCGCTGCGTTGTTGCATAACACGGGTGGCTGCGCCGAAATTTGGTGCACTTTTCAGTGTTGATTTATTGTGAGCTTCTCTTAAATGCATCTAAAAGGTTGGTATGTTTAATACGTATTTATTCAAAGCTATGACTATGAATGGAACGATGTAGGTACCCGAAACGGAGATTTAAAGATAAAAACATTAAAAAAAGTTATCGTTTCAAATAGAGACGCGAGGTGAGATGACTAGAGAAAGAAACGGGTACTGAAGCTAGCGGTAAACCCGGTCCGATCGAGCAGATCCCGTTTTGTGTTATTGCTGCTTCGCCGATTAGACTGCTTCAATTTTCTTAAATATAAATGAAATGTCACTTTTACCATACTGTAAGTAAAAAAGGTGCTATAATGAGTCGATATTGTAGGAGAAAGCAGAAACATAAAGACAACACACAAATTACAAGTTTTCTTCGATGACGGGGCAGAAATATGTAAATTGTTCAATTATGTAGAAATATTAGGTCAAGCTGAAGATACCGCCGAGCTTATACGTTGCGGTGCCTTACCGCATGAAACACGACTCGCAACGGGACCCTGCGCCTGGTGCGCCGTAAATGCGGAATTATAAACAGTTACGCGACTGAGAAGGGATAGCCAGGACTAGTTCAAGTATAACATTACTTGAGCTTTTTTAAGTGGTCAATTGACAGAATTCCACCACTATCCTGTTGAAAATTTCAACAAAGCAAATCTAATCTCACGAGTTAGTGCATCCGGTGAACGACCACAAGTTAATCGAATCCAAATAGGCAGTGGTCGAAAGATTTACGAGCTACGTTTACGTTCAGTAGTATTGTAGAATAGAGCTTTATTAGAAGTGATAGCGAGGGGAAACCCGGATGAGGTACACAACCTCTGTATTTATATATAAGACTTCAAGAATTTTATACAGTTACCATTCTACTCGTTGAAAGAACCGACTAATTTTATCCGACCTAGGATTTCAGCCCCTAATTACATTCAAATCTTATCTACCTCACAAATTGTTTGCTTAGAACATACGAGTACATATGATTTCCAGTTTATTACAAGTTACAAGATTTTCTTTAGTTTCACCTGTTCCGTTGTCTGTCCGTCATCAAAACTAGTAAATTAAATTAGATCCACTTCTCGTTAGCCTATTGAGTTTACGTTGTGTGACAATGCAATGTTATGATGACATGGAACTGATATGATGCTGAAACTGGAGGCAGATCTTTGGAACTCCGCTATAAATGACATAACTGCATCGAGTTGGGACTCGTTTGATTCGTTTTGACGGGTACTTTAATACTTTAGTCATATGCAAACCGATCAGATTTGGGAATAAGTTCGTTCCTTTGTTATGGATATGAATTATATTTGATTACAGTTATCCAATGCCAAGTTGTGCCAAAGACTAAACGGTATGAGGGTCTATAAACATCTCATAACGCCAATGTTGCGCCTCAGGGTACCAAGGGGAACCCTGTAGAACTGAAGCCCTTATCTCCCTTATAGCCTCTGGGGTGGTGAGCCGTTTTTACCCCTCGGAATAACGCGATTAATAATACGAAAAACTACTACAAAGAAAAATAGACTATCATAATAGAAAATCATAAATACTAAAAAGTTAAAAATAAAAATTAAGAAATAAGTTTTTTGAAACAAGTTTTTATTACTTATTGAATAAAAACGGGTCACATATTGACGGCAAGGGTAACGCTTTTCTTTAAAAATAATAGATATAATGTATTTCAATATATTTCTTATCCGAATTAATTGTTTCTCATTTTTTAGTTCTTTATAGCAACGAGTAATAAAAGCTTGTTTTTAAAACATTCTTTTTTTCTTAATTTTTTTTTTCAAAATACTGTATGTATTTTAAAATCAGAAATAATACACCGGACGATTGAACCGCCAGAAAACACGAAACAATAAAGTAAGTGCGTTACTGAACTCAAACTGTGGGATTAGATCTAAGCTAACAAGAAAGTAAAAATTACATTGGCTGTTTTATTAACCAATAACAAATTTAACCGCATCAGTCGTATTGGATGATTGTGTTGCTATAATTACATTTATTAACCGGAACAACGCGCTTCATCAAGACAAATACACGAAAGCGCAACCGACAAATTATTTTGGAAAGTGTGGGGAATCGATTGCCGCGGCCGTCCAGTGCGGCATGTATCGACCGACGCCGCGCGGGCGCACTGCACGGTAGCCGGCGGCCGCCGGGCCCACGGGTGGACTAGATGTGGACTTTGGGCTCAGGCAAAAATCTACAAAGTTAAGCTATCTAGCTTAATTTTAAAACCTGTTAAGTTTAACTACAGATAGAGCTCAACATAGGTAGATCCGAATAATACAACGGAACAAATTGGTTAATTAAAGGCAATTTTAAGGCTCATTAGGTAATAATTTATACATATGTATAGAAACGTATTTTTATTGTATGGTTCGTTGGCGCAGTACGCAATGGCCCTGCCTTCCGCTCCGGGGGTCGTGGGTTCGATTCCCGCTTCGAGTCTGGGTGTATTATCTGTATGTATATATTTCTACAAAAAAAATATTTGTGTATAACAGGCGTCTGTCACCTATAACACAGGCATTAAGTTGTCTCCCTTAGGAACAGATGTCCATGTGCCATATAGTCCTGTATAGATTTATATTTATTTATACATGCAAAAAAATTGGAAATATAATGCCATGTATAAAAACAGTAGGTACCAGCATTGATATAGTTCCCTCAAGATGATAGTGCCAACTTGTCACTTGATGATTTTCTTTTGTTATATTTGGTTCCTCAGGCAAATTTTGTGAAAAATTTGTCGTTACTTTCTTGCAGAAGTATGTTAACAGCTTGTGTTGTGTTGTTAGAAATGATTTTCACTTTCGACGAATCGCGAAAAGTATAATTATATGTATGCGGGGCAGCGAGTGCTCCGCCCTACATAGCGTCCTAGCGTGGGTCTATGTGAATACTGTCGCACGTTCATGTTATATATATCTCAAATTTAGTAGTTTATAAAAAAGAATATAGGTACCTAATGTTCGACTTTGGAAATAAATAGAGGAAAATCCGAAAAAGGGCAATAAGGTAAATCTTACAGCGAGTAGATCGTTTATCCATCGTAAGTGGCTTACCTGAAACAAAAAGCACACATTGAGTCACCCAGTCGCACACAGCTCGCAGCAGACGCAGAGGTCGGGGCGCGCGGGCGCACGGGGTGCCGGAACTGCCCCGCGGGAAAGTGCGGCGCCGGACCCTCGTTCATTAAGAGATAACCGAAAGTGAAACGAAGCAGGCGTCGAGATCGGCCGATAGCGAGTTAATGACGTGTGTTTAGCGCCGCCGCAGCACCGAATCTAATTGAACGCGTCGAAAAGAGCCAGTTAGCGTTTCGTGACCGCACGACGATCGGTGTTGGAACTTGTACGAACACGGTTATGTGATATTACACGTGATGAGTTTAATTGCTGTTATTCAATACGTCTACGTTTCCATTGTTCAACTTTGGACAAATGTTTAAGTGAGAATGTGAGAAAATGAGTCTGCTCCTTGCAATGAACGGTGTTGGTTTTAACTTTGTCATTCTTATGTTTGTCGTAGTGCAGTCTACTAGAAGATAGATATACTCATCAGTTACGTATTTGGTTAGAACTGTTGGTACACGATGGTGTGCACGTATTCTGCATATCTATATAGAGGGTGTAAAAGACATCATATCGGATACGCATCCCCCTATTATTAAAAATTTAAATTATAATACTAAAATAGTAAATATAGGATATTGAAACTTAAATAATATGGCGGTCTCAACTAGGGGCGACCCTTAATGATCTCGACTCGCGCGCAATACGCGCGAATCGAGGGTCTGGCGTTATGCACGCGATTTACGCGCGTATTTTGAATTCGCGCGATGCTTGTGGACGCAATGTATTCGTGTCTAGTATCTCAATAGCGCGCGAATGAATTCGCGCGAAACGTTTCGCGACGAATTCGCTTCTTCTGGACCAGGTCTAAGTTTGTTCTATAGATTCCTGAACCCTTAAATAATACGAGAATCGAATGTAAACACAGCTAAAAAAATCAATGTATGTACTAGGATTTCCTATAGCCGCTACGTTTCAATAAATCGTATCTATACGTGTAAGAAAATCTTTCTCGATTAAACTGCAGTTTTTCGCACCGATTAAACTGCACAGGTTTTTTTCGCAACCACTTTGGCTGGCCCGTTGGCGCAGTGGACAGTTACCCTGCTTTCTGCTCCGGGGGTCGTGGGTTCGATTCCCAATACCCCCAATTACAATTCTTATATGACATACTGAAGAATAAGCAATTAATGACTTTATATCAACTGTTTCCTTTTGCCAAAAATGCCACGCAATTATAAGATGACCCCCAAGTGTTTGACAGTATGTGCGTATAAAGCCGCGTATATATACATAGCTCAAAGTGTTTGCACATTTTTGTCCTTGAAGACTACAAAGTTCTACTAAACTTTGCACAGTTATACAAAGTCCCCGGTCACACTACATGGTCATCGAGATGATCATTCAACTGAACTATGTCTGGCGCCGGCATAAGGCCTTTTCGTAATAACATTTAGCAATTGCAACAAAGCAATTCTCATAAAATATCTTCACGAATCCCATACAATACACGCAAGCAAGCAGGTAAAACTTTTTTTCATACAATTGGCGTGCTTTGACAAATGGGACGAGCTTTTGTAGCGCAACCTGAGATAAATATAATGGTTGTTCAGCAGGTTATTAATGTTTTACGTATATTAACTTTATTTATTGTTATTTTTAGATACGAGTATGTATAAATATTTCTTCCGTATTAGATGTACCTTTAGATGTAGCTTTGCTAAGATCTGAATATTAACCATATTACGAGATATTTCTTTATTGTAACAAATTACTCGATGAAACGAATTTTCAGATCTTCAGGTTGTTTTATGTAGAGATTGCACTGTATCTGATTTAAATCTACAAAAGCTCACTGGAATCTGAATCTCTCCAGGGAATCTACACATTGCCGCCGCTTCAAGCCAATCTTATGTAAGAAACAGTTACTGGTACCCGGATGGGCTTTCCAAAATTGGCTGCAGATTAACTAGACTGCGAGCGTGGCGCTACCTCTAATGCCGGAGCCAGACATAGTTCAAATTGTTTGTATATTTTTGGCCTTGAAAACTACAAAGTTCTACAAAACTTTGCGCAGCTAAACAAAGTCCCCAGCCTAATTAGAACATAGCACTATCAAATGGCACGGGCATTAGCCTGTGGTGCAAATCGATGTTTGAAAAAAAAAAAAAAATATTTGTACTAGGAAACAAGGAAAATTAAATTTTACTATTGATACTTTCGTATTACGTAAGAATCATAAGCAAATAACATTAATATTAATTAGGTCTTCAGCTGTCAACGTATGTATAAAGCTAGGAAACTTATACATTCACTCATTAAGAACGTAACGAACGACCGAACGAACTAAATTCATGTAGAAATGATCTGTCGCCTTCAAAAAGAGTAGACTTCAAAATATTTGTACTAGGAAACAAGGAAAATTAAATTTTACTATTGATACTTTCGTATTACGTAAGAATCATAAACAAATAACATTAATATTAATTAGGTCTCTAGCTGTCAACGTATGCATAAAGCTAGGAAACTTATACATTCACTCATTAAGAACGTAACGAACGACCAAACGAACGTATTATCCAGTGTTGAAATACAACAACTCATATCAGTCTGCTATTAATACAGTCTTCGCGATGTTGTATTCGATGCTGGATCGTAAATAATTTATTGTTCTGTAATATCTAGAGCGGTAAATAGTTTATAGTGGTGTCAGTTCACTGTAATATATTTATTACATATTTAATATATACATAAAAAAATATTACATTATTTTTTATTAGCCTATACTGTCCTACTGCTGGGCAAAGGCCTCTCCCTTTTCCAACCAAATCTTCCTGTCCTGACTCATCTGAATCCATTTTTTTTTTAAATAATATTAGGATAGGAATACTTTTTAAGGTATGTCTAATATTCCCTTTTCACCTCCAACTAAGCTTAAATTAAAAGCTTGTATTAGGAGTTGGTGCGACAATACTCCCACGGCGGTTGGGTTTGAACCGCGTACTTTGCGGATTTCAGTCCATATCTTATACCGTTGAGCTACCGAGGCATTATTCCTCTGGGTTTCTGAAAGCACGTAAAACAGTGGGTCCTGATTAATGTTACTGAGTGATATTAGTCAGTATATTGTGAGGGTTCCGGAGATAACGTCAGACGCCAGTCGGTCATCTTAACTCGCCCTACAAATCCTCTGCAATCTAAGCCGACCCTTTTTTTGTTCTCGAGGATCAAAGGTCGTTACTGCGACCAGTAAGATCTATTGTAACAGCTCATCCAAGATCAGCAGAATGCATAAACCCTGTAATTTTTTTGCTTAGCCCTAACTCCTAAATAACTCAAATTGAACCAATTGAATCTGTAATTATATTATGTTATATTTTTGATGTATTTCTGTTACTGTAGTTTTTCATATTCATATTGTCATTATGTGTTGTTGTCGTCTGTCTAAAGGGAGCTACTGAAAATCAGCTTGAGAGTTTTTAATCTGATTGAAGCTGAGTAGTAATCACTTTCAGACTAATTAGAGGTAGGGTGTATTATCCATATGTATGTATTTATATATTTACAAAAAAAATATTTGTGTATAACAGGCGGCTGTTACCTATGACACAGGCATTAAGTTGTATACCTTAGGAACAGACGTCCGTGTGTCATATAGTCCTATGTATTTATTTATAAAGCACTAACCTAGTCCAGTCAGAAAAAAACTGTTGTAAACCTGAAATATGGTCTCCACGACATAGTGGAGAACGTCGGCAAAAAAAAAATGGACTGCAATTTTATTTTACAGTTAATTTTTTTTATTTATTTATCATGTACTTTATAACGAATTCCACAACCATAATATCATATAGAAGCAATTGTAATCATTGAGCTATCGAAGCTTCAATTACAGAAGTTATTTCAGTTCATACGTTTCACCACGTTAGATACACTATTACTAAAGATAACCCTTCTCTTTACACTTTTAAATCTAGAATAAAACAATATTATCTTTCATCACTTTAGTGGTGGTGGATTCGGTGGTGTAGCTTTCGGGTTGCAGCATTACACCGATTTTCCCTCGTATTCATTCGCGGATTAAATCAAAATAGTTTAGTTTTTCATGCTTAAATATTTCTGTTCATATTATCATATTTTTTGTAAATGTATCACGAAGGGTGCTCCAAGGATTTGCTTTTTTAAGAAAAAAGGAGAAAGGGAAATATGATTTGTATTTTAATAGAATACTAGCGGATCCGGCAGACGTTGTTCAGCCCGAATGTTGGGTTATTTTTACGCTGGGATTGTTACTACATTCTATTATCCTATAATATTCTTCCCGTTCCTTTTTCCTTTTCCTTTCTCGTTCCCGTTCCAAGATGGTTCACTATTTTGGCGCTAATGGCTTAAACATGAAAGATAGACCCTTTACTACACTTTAAACAAACACCAAAATCTAACTGACCTGTTCGACAAACTTAATAAATCAATAATAATTGTTGCAAATTATAAAAACGGCATTTAAACTCACTCATCCAGTTCCCGTCGCGACACCGCTTCGTAGCGAGCTCGTGAGGAAGGCCCTTCTTTTTTATTTTAAATATTTCTATGCTTTCTAATGATTAGCGCTATGAGTCGTGCAATAATTATTTTCCTTTTAAGTCCCTTTTATCGATATAGATGACTGGGCTAATATGTTGAACGTCAATGAATGTTTAATATTACGTATACATTTGTTTATAAAACATGGGGCAAACGGACAGGCCTTTCGCCTAAGTGACTGTATATAGACGCTCATGGACAACAGCAACACTATAGGGCTCGCAGATGCGTTGTGATCTTTGAGATTGTATACCGCTTTACTTATGTTAAGATTTTGAAAATGAAAATGTACTCCAAACGAATAAGTTTCTTAGTATTTTTTTGTATAAAATGACTAGTATATTCCTGTTAGTTGTGCCTGAATAGCTCAGCGGTAGAAGCGGCGGTGGGGTTTGAACCGGGTACCTTGCGGATTTCAGTCCATACCTTATACCGTTGAGCTATTGAGGCTCTAATTGATTGCTAAACGATTATCGTGATCTTGATGATTCATTATCATTGTTTGTAGGTACCTGGAAGCGGAGCAGTATAACAGCAAAATGAAGTCGAAGGGTCGCCCCAAGGACGTGGCGACGTCGGCCGAGTCGATTTTGGAGGTGCTGGAGCGGGAGAGCGCGCGCGACGCCGTGGTGCAGGTGGTGTGTGGCGCGCTGCCCCCCATCGCCACCAGCGTGGCGCGCTGCGCACTGACCGACTTCGAACCGCACAGTGAGCACTGCCGGTGGTCCTAATGCGTGACGAGAGCGTTACGAAATGTGTGATCGCGCGGAGAAAATATGTACATATATGTTGCAGCCAACTAGCTTAATCAGCCATTCAATCAATGGCTACTTTGACAGTGACTAACGTCGTATGAATATATAAATACATACATATGGATAATACACCCAGACTCGAAGTGGGAATCGAACCCACGACCCCTGGAGCAGAAGGCAAAATACCCTTAAAATACATTGCGTGCACTTGCAATCAACTATAAAATTAAGATATACTTCATAAGACCCGAAACTGGATCTCTTTCTATACCCAGTTCTATACCCAGACTACCGTTTTTTAATGCTTTCTTTGAACTGTTTATTTATCCAAACTTTCTTTATACTGGTTATAACATTCGTTTGAAAGTAATTTTCTAAATAATTTAAATTACAGTAGTGTTTATTTTATTTCAGATTCTATCAGCGACATTATTATATTATAATCGTAAATTTGGAATGAGGGCCTCCGGGGTTCTGTTCTTCTTTTGGTTATTTTTAATAATAGCAGGATTACCGCAACTAAGATCTGAAGTGATAGCGCATTATCAACTCACCGAAGACGAGAATGTCCAATACAACTTCGTGAGCTATATGATATATTATTCCTTGACCATATTGATGTTTATATTAAATTGTTTTGCGGACCTACCACCACGTGACACGCCTTATAAATTTGAGAAGGTAATATATTAAATGTTTTTCAACCTTCTGAGCATGTACCGTAATTCATTTACCAACGTTATTTCATATATTTCAGAACCAGTGCCCGGAAAGCGCGTCCGGGTTCCCGAGTCGCCTTACGTTCAGTTGGTTCGATCCATTAGCCCTCACTGGATTTCGTAGGAGTTTAACAGAAAACGACCTATGGGCACTAAACCCGCCAGATTCTTCGAAAGAGGTCGTCCCTAAATTTGACAAATTTTGGGAGAGAACCCTTAAAAAAAGAGAAAAGTATGCATAGTATAATTTAAAGTACAGCTGCTAAGTTGCTATAATATTCTTATCGCTTATAATACGTAATAAACACACCGTATTATTATTGTTTTGTATGCGCGATATCTTTATTTGTATTTAAATCATTATTTGTGTTTTACTGAACGACTTAAAAAATGGGAACGTTCCCATTATATAGCTGTTTCCGCGTTATCTCTTCTCCTTTTGTAGGCCGATCTTAATTAGCCGTTTTTTAAATCGGGTGGTGCCCAGATTATTGGAGTCAATATTTTCAAGTATAGGATGGTTAATGGAATGAATTTTCAATCAAATACTGTAGTCCCCCCTAGGATACGGTAGTTTTACTCCGCATTATAGGAAGACCCGTTGTAGGATTATTCTCGTACACCCATTTGAACATGCATTTAGTACTTTTGGAGTTAACTCCTTAGGAAACGATATAAGGCCCGTGGTATGAAAAAATATGGGTAGTGAAATCCAATTTGTCAGATGTTACGCGTTCCAGTGTTACGCTCCCCACTCTTATAACGAACGCATAGAAGAAAGGGAAAGGAATACGTATACATTTTACGTAGAGACTTGAAATTTTCCATGTTGATAGAACACGCTAAAAACTCACGAGGAAAATTATTCTGAACGAAATCGGACAACAAGTTTTGAAGTTCTTTAACAAATACGTTTATAGCGTATCAGGTACGGAACCCTTCTATATAAGCGTGTCTTGGCATGCTCTTCGCAATTTTTTTAAATTAAAATTATCAAATTTCAAATGACATCCTGCATACAACATTTTATACGCGCTCTAAAACTATCTTTTTCATTTTGTAAATGACGAATTTCTGACGATGGTGCAGATTTGCGATGTTCTTCTACGGATTATATAGTATTTGGCAAATATTATTTATATCTGATGTCGCTAAATAGCGAGACTGAATGCCCTGTCTGTCTCTGGAAAACATCTGCCGGATTCGCTATGGCAGTAGGTATATAGTAATGCATTATAATGCTAAAAGCCTGTTCACAATTATAGTCGCTAATCTGCAAGGATATCACTTGGTATTTGCTAACCGTATCTACGGCGGATACGTTAATATTAGCATAAGATATGAACGTATTTAATAACCTAACAGAGATTAGTGATTGCAAAACCGTAGAACGTATGGATTTTTAACTAATCCTTTTACTGTTATACTCTCTGCATACATTACTAGCTGTTGTTCGCGACTTCATCCGAGTTGCATTCGATGCTTTTCTTAAATTTTGAGTTTTAATGTTCATTGGAAAGAAACCTTAATTCTTTTATGCGGATAAATGTAGCCTAAGTGATCTCTTGTAAACGCTATCATTTCCGATAAAACCAGCGTTTAAGATGGCTGTATCTTGCAGTTAAACTTTGTCCAGCAGTCTCCATGAGAGTTAATCTCCGATTCAATTTCGATATTGTTGGACTATTATGTAAATTGCCGGACTGAGTTTGTTTTGAGCTCTTCTTAGCGCAGGGCGCGAGGGACCCATGTATACCTAGCTTTTAAATGGTTTTTAGCCTTCCGTAGTACTACAAGGAACCCTTATAATTTCGCTCTGTCGTCCGTCCTTCCGTTTGCCTGCCCGTAATGTGGTCCCCCCCCCCTCTAACATTTCCAAAGTATTAGACGTAGAGACTTGAAATTTTCCATGTTGATAGAACATGCTAAAAACTTATTAGGAAAATTGTTGTAAACAAAATCGGACAACAACTTTTGAAGTTATTTAACAAATACTTTTATAGCGTATCAGATACGGAACCCTTCTATATAAGCGTGTCTTGGCACGCTTTTGGCCATTTTATTTTAATCACCAAAATATTAAATAATGACTTTTAAAGGTACATATAGGACGATCACAAGAGAGATTTTTGACTTTGTTTAAGGTTCCGTTCCTCTACCTCCAAAGGAAAAAAATAACCCTAATGATCACTTCGTTGGCAGTCTGTCTAAAGACCCTTTTTCTCAGAACGCGTATAGCTATAAAGTTGAAATTTCTACCAAATACTGAGGTCTGCGGGGGATCTTAGCCACAGTATTTTTCACAGCTTGGGACTAAAGTTGTGAGAAAATCAACCCTCTAGGTCTCTGCAATTATATCGCATTTCCCATACTAGTACATACGTAAAAGGCATCACAATCGATACATTTCTTCCTGTTGTCCTAGGATCATGAAATTTGGCAAGCTGCTATTTCTTGAAGTACAAGTATAGGCAATATACCGAAATATATTATATTCAACTTCATTGCTCTACGAGTTTCCGAGAAAATGAGTCTTGACAGACGGACAGACAGAAAACGAAGTCATCCTATAAGCGGTTCTTTTTTACTTTAGATTTTAAAGGTACGGATTATTAAAAATACCGTAATGTATGATTTTATTTAACAGGCGGATATATATCTACTGGACGACCCACTGTCGGCCGTGGACACCCACGTGGGCAAGCACCTGGTGTCTGAGTGCATCATGGGCCTGCTGCGGCACTCCACGCGCGTGCTGGTCACCCACCAGCTGCACCACCTCAAGAGTGCCGACAAAGTGGTCATACTGCGGAGCGTAAGTATTTGGCGCTGTATAAGTCTTATTGCATAGGCTTTGTTATTCTGAAGTGAAATTAACATAAAATCGATATCTCCCACGTAAATTGTAGTAACCTCAAATTTACAACTTCGCAGCAGAGCGTTACAAACATTTAAATTGAAATAACATCGTCGTTATGTAACACACTGGCTGTGTGTTTAATTAATTATCGTGGTACGTACTCGTTGTAAATAGATCATAATGTTTATTAGACCACGAAGATTTAAGTTTAAAATCTTTAACTCTAGCTGTGCCCGCTACTTCATTCGCCTAAAATTTGTTTAAAAAATAGATTAAATTTTAGCGTTGTATAGCCCGTAGCCTTCCTCGATAAATGGGCTATCTAACACTGAAAGAATTTTTCAAATCGGACCAGTAGTTCCTGAGATTAGCGCCGAATGTTTGGGGCATGTTAACATACCCTGTCCGTTGCCTTTTATTTAAAAAAAAAAAAAACAATAATAAGATGAGTTAAAATTTGTAAGTATGGGTCAAATCGCGAGGCGGAGGGGCTATAATCGCAGCCACTCCAGAGTACAAACTTTTTTAAAAGGGTTCAAACATCTTTATATAGCCACATTGCCTCAACAATAGTCCATGGTTTGTAGTCAATTAGGTAAAACGCTTGTCCGTTGCGCTTGTTTAAAAAAAAAAAAAAGCAATATAAAGATGAGCTGAAATTTGTAAGGTATGGGTCACATCGCCAAGCGGCTATAATCGCAGCCCAGTACAAGATTTTTTGAAAAGGTTAACTGGATTGATAACAACCGTCTAGTCTTCTAAAGTAATGACTTATTTAAGAATATTTCGGTGTTTCATATTCGTCAAGCATCCCGCGACAGATCTTTTTGTAATAAGATGAGATACGTATAAAATGTAACCAGTTATCGTACAGTTACAATGGAAGATCCATTGCCTGGATACTTTTGTTTTCCATTAAATCTTTAAGAAATTATTATAATTAAAACATACCTAAATAAGAGTACCTACTAATGAGAATGTGATATATTATCTATATCATGATGAAGTTTATAATTTTGTTTTAAAAGGACAGGAATAAATGGTACACATGTACTAATTCAGTCAAGGTTGCATCTCATAATTTTTGAATTTGGTATATTTCTTGTTTGTCATAGAGTCCTCAATCAGATGAGATCTAAAATGAAACATAATGCAGCTTTCCTACACTTACCAATTGGCTTAGAAAAAGAGTGCCAGGGAATTCTAGATCTGATTGAAGAGAAAGCAATGTATTTTGACGGTGATTATGGAGAAACTGTGCGACTAGATGAGATACCACAAGACAGAAGGGCTGAAGTGAAGGAAAGACGGCATGAGCTAATTGAACAACCGAGGTGGGAATCGAACCCACGACCCCCGGTGCAGAAGGCAGGGACACTGCCCACTGCGCCAACGGGCCAGCCAAAACAGACATCTTAAATTTGATATATCCAATACATCCAAACACTAAATAGAACGAGACCTGGACTACCTTCCAGCCACGCAGTGGCATGATACAGTACTGGATCCAGGGAAGTGGTTCTTTGTCTCCGATGCCAAAATTTGGTTTATGTCGCTCCGCCATCATAATTAAGTAAGTAATAAATTCAATATCAGCTATTCATGATGGGTTCTTAGTAGGTAATATTTAGGTATAGATTTCAGTAAAGTAAAGTCAAAATATATATGTTGATAAATAGTGAATTGTGGTAAGCAATGTAAGGTAATGTAGACTCTTCAACTAATAACATCTACCCGAACTTTCGTTGTCGGATGTAAAAGTTAATAAAAGCTCGTCCCATTTCCCTGGAAACTATTTGGAGAAAATCCCCTCATAGTTTCGCTTTGTCCGTTCGGACGGAAGGTCGGACCCCATGGATTTTCCAAGCTGTTATTTGTAGATACTTGAAATTTTCCATGTTGATAGATCATACTAAAATTCGTTAGGATAATTATTTTGAGCGAAATTGGTCAACTTTTGAAGTTATATAACAAATATCTTTATTGCGTATCAGATACGGAACCCTTCTATACAAGCGTATCTTCAAACGCTCTTGGCCACTTCATTTTAGTTTCACTTCTAAACTAGCTAGACGTTATATTCTAAGACTTTTTGTCGTTACGAGAGTGTTAATTTAGGGCTTTTAGTGCGGAATCCTAATTCTTTTGTTAAAAAAAGTCTATGTTATGTCTCGTAAGGACTACATCGAAGACCCGCTGGTCTCGTGCTCGTGTCTTCGCTAAGTAACGAGCAATAGCTAGTAAGAGGTACATTTAATTCTGAATGCCTGAACCGACTGCCTCAATTAAACGTATATGTTAAATAACCTCAAAAGTTGTTGTCCCATTTCGTTCAAAATAATTTTCCGAATGAATTTTAGCATGTTCTATCAACATGGAATATTTCAAGCCTCTATGCCTAATAGTTTGGAAAATCTGGGGGGGGGGGGCACCTTAGAGCAGAGCAAAATTATAAGGGTTCCTTATTGTACAAGAAGTGCCTCTTGGGCTATTCTGTTCAGGCCCTAATTAAGTTATGTTTATATTTATCTTCATAAATATTTATACCTTTGTTAAATACCCTTTTACAGTAGTGTTTTGCATCTAAATATTTATGAATAATTTTCTATGTTTATCCAACTAGCTGTTCCAGCGACCTTGTCCGCATAAAATTAGGTAAAAGAAATAGATTCAATTTTAGCGTGTGATATATAGCCTTCCTCGGTAAATGGGCTAACACTGAAATATTTTTTCAAATCGGACCAGAAGATCCTGAGATTATCGCATGGAGGCTTGACAACTCAACAAGTGTTAAAAAGTAGAGTAAATCCAGTGATGGCTCGCTGCGATCCTCAGATCCTCTTAGACTATTGTTAGACGAGTCTAACATCAAAGCTCGAAGCTTTCGTGATATCGTAGTGACCTTCGCTTTTATCTATATAAAAAGTATTCCCACCTTAAATCTGTACTCTTTTCTTCTCGTGTTTTCTTCTCTACATTACTCCTCTCGTCCGATTATTTTGGATTGAAAAATAACAATATTAGGACAATTAGCTAATAGGCTTTTTTTAGCGTTATCGTTGGCCCTGTAAATAAACGTAAACTTTGTGCTTGATGATCGTTGGGGTGAAATACAGGGCAATCTAGTCTAGCCACAGATCTTCTGCGTTATGAATGTTCCACGACTTGAAAAATCCCTTGAAAAATATTTGAGGATCGTACATACACGTATTTTAACCCGCCCTTCTACCATTGAGGTATTGTAGAGATTTCATTTGCGATAAGTGAAAAATTTTCAGGCGGTCAATTCATTAATTCAATGTCTCTTCGCTTTGACAACGTCCAATAATCAAATGTATACATGTGTGTGTAAATAGGTTGGCATTGGTGTGCGTGTGGTTTTATTTTAATAGTTTAATATATTTTATTATAATAAAGTATTAGCATTCGTACACCCTCCTCTACACATGTATAAATTTTATTATTGGATGTTGTCAAAGCGAAGAAGACAACGAAAGTATTGTGTTAATTGTCAAATAGAATATGTCTATCGTTGTAATAAGAATTAAAATTGTTAATAAAGCTTAAATTAAGCATAAGGAATGTAAATCTAAAGATTTCTGGTAGAGTTTCGATCAGCCGGCGACCTCTAGTTTAAGTAATTGGGAATTTTTTAAAATATTTATTTTAAAAATCTCGCGTCTACAGATGCTCTAAATGAGGCGAAACTGTCACACGGCAAATCAAGTGAAGAAATTAGCGCTTAGCAAACACACTTAGAGAGATATTTTGAGCCTATAAATCATACTTTTGTTTTCGTCTTACATTTCTTATTACTTTATCAACCCTAGTCATTATTAGCGGCTATGTTCACGTTGCGTTTGAAAAAACATATGTGTAGTCGCTTATGATATATTAGTTGCAGACGATACTTTGGAGATCAATGTTTTTAGTTCTAAACTGATATTTACTTCTTTAAGGAAATCATATTATAAGTAATCAGGAATAATAATGAATATGAGGAGGTCGTGGCCTAATCAGTGGTCGGCATTTGAGTCGTTCGCTTGGTTAAGTTCTTGTTGCTCTTGCTGCAAACGGGTGATCCATTCTAGCACTGGTTTAAATTTGATATCCGACTTTCGCCGTGTTTCGGAAGGCACATAAAACAGTGGGACCCGATTAATGTCACTTTGTGATATTAGTCGTAAGGTTGTAGAGAGATTTGAAGAAACATTACCACTTACCTACTACTTCAATTAGAGGTAGCACCTTGTAGCCGAATTGGGCCGGCGCGTCCGGGTACTAGTACCTCTTTCTTAGATAAGATCAGCGTGAAGTGGCGGCAATGCTGTCAGTTCAAGTGATGGTCTTGTTGTCGCTTTTCGTTCGGTGTATGAGTATAAGGCTCTAAACTCGTCATTAAGGCCGGCAACGCATCTGATTGCCTCCTTGTCGTGCAGATGTCAATGGACGTCAGTAGGTACTTAGTTTCCTGCTACCTGCTCGTTTACCAACCCTTAGCAAACCACAGCCAAAGAATACTAATCTCAATTCTTCTTATGTTCTCCAAGTCAAGTACCAGGGTCCGCTTAGATTTTTACCAGTATATTACCAGCGTCTGTATTTCCGAACGGATACGACTTAGGGACCTTCAAGAAAAGAGCATACTCATTCCTCAAAGGCCGGCAACGCATCTGTGGTCCTATCAACTCTGACCACACCCTTGTTGTCCACATAAAGTGTCTGTATAAGCGCTATGAGGTGTTGCGGTACTACTAACTCTGCGAGAATCCTCCATAAGTCCGACCGCACGATGCAGTCAAAGGCTTTGCTATAGTCTACGAAACATAAGATGACAGGAGTGTTATACTGGTAAGATTTTTCAATGAGTTTCCGAATATTTAGGATCTGGTCCTTAATATTAGAATTACAAAATACATTATTAGTACATGCAACTCTTGTTTTACTATTATTATAAACTGTAAAGTTTTATTAAGGAGATAAATAGGCTTTATTATTATTATTATCGATAGGGCCTAATTAAGTAAGTTTAAAGGCCCTCGTAAGTTTACCCAAACGAAACGCGGGAAACAACTAGTGCAGACATATAGAAATAAAATAATACTTTACGTGATAAAGATTTATGTGTACCAAACTGTTATAAAACAGTTCAATGTTTTAAATCCAAATAGTTTCTTTAGAACGAAAATATGGTAACAGAAATGTATACATATAACATATAATTTGGATCAAGTGCTGTAAAATGAGGGAACCCTAAAATCTGAAAATATGTCACGCGAAACTGCACATTCATATGTAAATATGGCAAAATGTGCAGCCAAAGTTAAACGGTGAGTGTAAAAGTTGTGCAAATATGTTTTGCGCAAAAAAAAAACGCTATATGATTCATCGTTATGATAGCAAGTTGAAACGAGCGGTGATTTCAAAGGCCCCGATTTTTTTTATGCACTTTGGCTATCCTTGCGTAATTTTCATGACAAACAAGGATATCTAAAAATGCTCAGTAAAAACTAACTCTCTTTTGATAAAAAGCAAGAAATAATATCCTAAGGATCAGAATTCGATAGACTATTCCTATAGCTCTAGTTTCACGCTTGATTTGTATCAGGACTCTTCGTAGTTTGTTTTAATACTAGGAATACTTTCAAAAACGGTTAATAGGGCAATTTTTTTATATTGGTTAGCTTTTATAAACTTTGTGCTAGATGACGTGGACGAGAGAGATAGGGGCTGAACCTTAACTTACAATCCTTTTTGGAGTTCTGTCCATCATTAAAACCTTAAGCATCTAAGTTATTAAATTTAAAAAAAAATCTGTGGCACACCAGGGGTCCCAACAGAGGTGAAAACGAATCAAAGTCAACGTCTAGTTAGTGACTTGACTTTAATTTTGACTTCGACTTGTAACAGTTCCATGAATGAACAATAGATGGCGCTTTTATCATAAAATAGTTACAAAAGCGTTCGGTGACGCTGATGATCAATGTGTTTCCCCATCTCAAAAAAGTTTTCACTTCCAAATGAATACCTCTCCACATACACACCTAGCCATAATATTTATTCCAATAAAGAAATATTTAAACTGAACTGGGCAACACGAAAAAGATCAATTCACCAATACGTGTAATTAACGTAATAGTTTGCACGGCATGCCATAGTTAATACGTGAGTGATACATTTTTAATTGATGCACACAGCGGCCGATGTGTTGAGTAAATGTTTGCGCATTCATTTTATCGATGACAGGCGGCCTTTGTTTTACCCGCCACAATAGGGTTGTCGCTTTCGCTACTTAAATAAACGTATAACAGTTGTGGATATATTGTCAGGCGCGGATCCAGACTTAAAAAAGTTGGTGTGCACAGCCACTAAATTTTTGGTTGATTTCCTCCCTAATATCAGCCGGTATATTAACTTGCTTGTGATCAATATAGTGCACAGAACATGTCTATAAACTATATGACATTGATACTTCTTTGTCATTAAACGATCGTGAAAGTATGACGTCACAAGTCTATTACGGCGATAGGCAAGCCCATCGCGTTCACCAAGTTGGATCTTTCCTTGTATATTGTTTAATATTTCCGTTTCTCGCAATTTGCAGAGGACTTAATACAATAAAATCGCAGCATATAGGTGATAGAATTAATCACAGACAAATGTTATTTCACCGTTTATTAAAAGGTCATCAGTATACTTGGTTGTAGACCTAATAACATTATTTTTAGACTAGACTGAGGTGATGAAGAAAGATGATGATGATGATGATGATGAACCCTTTCATGCTAACACGTTCTTCATCATTGCCTCTTTAACTGTATAATCCTAGAAAGTTTTTGAATATTTTTAGTAATATTGTAGACTTAATAAAAGATATTTATTACGAATGAAAAATTATATAATTTTTTTAACGTTTAGCTATTAAACACTCTCATCATCTTTGAATCTAAACATAAATAGAATTTAAGGATGTGTTTGAAATTCAAAATTAGGCTTTTTAATAATTGAATATGACTGAATATACGTGACTATATATAGCAAAAACGCAAATTAAAACATTTTTGTCTGTCTTTATGTCTCTCTGGTTATTAGGGGTCATCTATAAAACCACTTTACCAATTTGGATGGGATTTTCACTGGTACATAGTTGATTTTACAGGGATTTACATACGCTACTTTGCTTTTAGCTAAATAATCAGGGTTCCGCACAAATAAATAACCTCTCAAAATGTAAAAAAAAAACACTGAATACCATAGTAATATACATAGTAACGTCATTTAAACAATGTAAAGTATCATTTTAATTGGTCCTTTTTTATTTTAACACTTTTACTATATGAAAAAATGTTTAGTAAAATTACTTAGTGAGAGTGGCAACCCTAATTTGACATTGATGTGCCCGCACAAAAATTGTTGGCACTCTTTTTACTAAGCCTAACTAGCGATAATGATGTTTGGCAAATTGGCAAACTTTATGAGATAAGATCTTTATTGGAACTGATTTAATTTGTCAAATTAATTAATGGTAAAATATTCATTTTGAGGACGAATAATTAAGTGGCGCTTCGTACTTTGTTAGAGTGTTTTATTGTCTATTAAGACTTCATAAATTGATTTATTAATAAGCAGATCGACGTGGCCACTTAATTCTTGCATATCAAGGTCATCTATGATACGCGGGTTTTTCGGTACGAGATGTAGTTAAATATTAAAAGGTCGTGGCCTAATCAGTGGTCCGCATTTGAATTGATCGCTAAGTTAAGTAACTCTTGCTGCGACCGGGTGATAGATGGGTGACCCATTCGAACGATGGTTTATATTGGAGATTCGACCTCCTCCGTCTTTCGGAAGGCATGTAAAGCAATGGAATCCTATTTATGTCACTGATTCATCTCGTGGGTCGACTCCTTAGGATCAGTAGTAGCTTTTAAAATATTGTTTGAATTAATAAAACATTTTTAAATTTGATTTTATAGTTAATTCAGTGAGCAGTAAAAAAAGCCCAAAAAGTTATATGCCGTGCGCTACTCAAACACCGTCAAAGTTCCAAATCCGTTCCAAAATCACATACAACTACACATATCAACATACAAATCCAACGTTAACACGAACGCCTGACATTCCATATGTTCAGTAGTTAGCAGTAATTGGTATTCAGTGCCGGGGAAGAGCCTGACGGAAATTAAAAATGATTGTATTGCCTCGCACACATACCTTTCGTAACTGCATCAGTTTGCTTTTATTGCACGTAAGCGATACTGTGCCCGGGTACTTTTATGGAATTCTTTAAATGAACTGTTCCAATTTCGCTCCGGTGGGGTATTTTAGATTTCGTTCGACGGTATGCTCAGATTTTTAAACTGCCAAATTTTGGCAGATTTTTTCCGGACAATGCTATATGAGTGGATGAAGATATATTCTATACAATTGTACAATATTAATATACTCATAATATATTGATGTGTAATTGTACATAAGATAATTAACAATTATACATAATATATATCCGTAGTTAGATGTGATACGTGTTTATTAAATAGAATAATGGTGTATTGCGAAAAATTCATATATACTTTTCAGAAGAATAAAAATAATTATAAATAGGTGAAAAACGTGTATCAATTTTTATTCAGATAAAGTTATCTCTTTCTCTTTCCTACGCGATTTTCAAAATAAACCAAGTTCAAATAACCTGATGAAAAATTTAATGAATAATCAAATATTAGCATTTACCTACGCGTACTAAACGCGTGAGGAGATAGGATTTTAACAAGAAAACTTCCAAATATATAAAGTTACACGTAACATGACCGATTCATCCTTTGAAAAGATAAACACATAGGTTCTACTTTATTAATTTGCAAAGCGGCTGCTTTATCTGTCTTTGGAAAACTCGAGACGGAGTAAACCAAACTCCGAGCTCCATCCACATCGCCCAACTTCTTGGGGTATTGAAATTTGCTTTTTAGGACGCCCAAGTGCAGTCGACCTCTGGTTCGACTGCGTTTGTTACCTCAGATCTTTCGACTGGGTGAACCGATTTAAATGATTCTTTTTTTGAAAGTGGGTGCTTTCCTTTGGTCCCCTTCCATTGTTTCTAGGTCTGACTATTAAAAGTCGTTTTTTAATAGAAAGAAAGATATATATCAATCTTTCTTTCCATTAAGTAGAGACAAATAACTGAACGAGCGGTTTTGAAAATAAGTGAGTTCCTACGCCCATAGACATCTGCTTTACTAAAAGGCTCGAGTATGTATATGTTGTCCAGTAAGAATGGATCGAAACACGTGCAATAGAAGAAAGAAATACTGAATAATAAACTTTTCCTTAAGAGGATCTTTTGGTTTTGTCTCGAATAGCCCGTTTCATTATAGCTGTATTATGAACCTTAGATTCCATTACAAATATAACCGTATAATGGAACTAAGATCACTATCTTGGTTGAACTAAAACTACAAAGGTCCTATTAAATGACCTACTTATACCAGCAATCAGGTTAGTGGAGCATTTTCCATACCTTGCATTCTTTCGTCGATATTCGTGGCTGAGTTTTCTAGCTTACAAATTGGACTATTTCGTTCGCGCCTCACCGGCGACCTTTCACCACTTATACAGTCCACTAAAACAACTAAACTTCCCCTACAGTGCGAGGAAGCGATTACCTTGAACTAATCCAGAGATGTGTTCAGGGTTTTGAAGGGGCAATAATCTAATATTGTTAAACCTTTCTGATGGCTATATATAAATATATTCAAAGCTTGATTAAAGTATAATAAAGTATATTTTGACTTCTGATGGTTTTACTTGCTATTACAATTTAAACATAGTTACTTAAATACTCTTCTGATGGCTCCCTATTATCTCACTGTGCCGACCGTTGTACCTGAGGGTTCGTCTAGCGGTCGTTAAGAAATTGTCTACGGACTTTCTGAATACTATTATGACATCTTTTGCTCTCTACATGGTACCGAATCATGTTCCCAAATAATTAAAGCATATAATAGAGAATTTCTGAACGATTATTACATTAAAGTTTCTGGCGATTATCGTTTTTAATTATGTAAGTTAAATTTTAATGCTTAGGCATCCTTATTTCTATTATTATTCTTACGTGTATCATTAGGCAGTTAAATTTATTGTTCCATTCGGATATATTATAACTACCATTTACTTCAAACTCTTATTCTAAATATCATTTTAAATACTAATTTAAAAATTAAAAATGTGGCTGGCCCGTTGGCGCAGCGGGCAGTGACCCTGCCTTCTGCTCCGGGGATCGTGGGTTCGCTCCCCACCTCCAGTCTGGGTGTATTATCCATATGTATGTAATTACATATTTCTAAAAAAAAATATTTGTGTACAACAGGCGGCTGTTACCTGTAACACAGGCATTAAGTTGTCTACCTTAGGAACAGACGTCCGTGTGTCATATAGTCCTTTTTTATAATATATATAACAAAGGGCTAATTGGCACTTTAGCTGAGTATCTACCGACACTCAAGGACAGCTAAACTTTTATGACATTAGGGTCTACAATTGGACCAGACAACGCTCATAATAGAAGCCCTAGCACAAACATTTCGAACTGTTTGAGTCGAAGAATCGAAAATATTCGAGCTGGGCCCACAGTGGAACCTACGCAGTGTCAACGCTTATTGCATTAGCATTGATTAAAACCGTGACACGATATAGACTTGCCTATTGTGGTCCTAGCACGAACATTTTAATCCTAAATGCAGTGGACTCGTCGTCGGTTCGAAATCTTCGTGCCTCAGATAGTATATTATTAATACGCACTGTATTATTGATAAAAGAAAATGATAAAGTATAAATATAGGGCGGGATAATAAATTTACTTAGAGCTTGGTGATATGTGGAGACAAATTCAATCAGTTTCATTATTGCTTCATAACATCTTTGGTCCCCTTTGTTTTTTTTTTGTAAGGGCTCGAAAGTAATTAGTGTAAATTGAGTAATTAATGCTAAAAGTAAGCAACTTAGAAGATCCTTGGCTGCCAGAAGTACCGTATGGGTTTCTGAAGCAAATCTTCTTTGCGCGCGCTTGACTTGAGAAGTAAACTGGTGAATGTGTAACGCGAACGATGACTTATCGATTACTACGTAATTTAATTTCGTTCCTAAACAATTTTTATAAATTAACCAGCCGTGCCTGCGACTTCGGCCGCGTAAAGTTGGTTAAAAAATAGCAGTGCCCCGGGCACTTGTGACCCAGAAGTAGCTTTGAGAGCGATCTTTATAGTGGCCTCTGACACTCACCTTCACTGCCAGTGTTCCCTCCCCTGCCTAGCCAAGTCCAGTATGATCCTACTAGTGCGGCTTTAGATGTCCTTTCTAATAATGAACTTATGATAGTTCTTGACAAGCCAAGGTCTTAAAGACTTTGTGACTTCACATGTCAAAATTAAAAACTAAAAACAAAATTGAAAAAAAAATCAAACTGCTGTTTTCCTTGCTTAAAATTGTAATATTTGTGACGTCACACCAAGGGGGAGGGGGTATAAAAAAGTGTCAATTTGTGACAAGGACGGGGAAGGGGTTTAACAGTCGTAAAATTCGTGTGACGTAATTTATGGATGACCTTTAGTATGAAAGTACACAACATGTTCCCTACCAATTTTCCTGAACCTCTAACATACTTAGAACATGAATATTCATTTTTTTGTTATACTGTTCATTTCATTTATTCATCTCTTAATACAATAGTTTACATTGAAATTCTTCGAGCCCTTAAGCCTAAACGGCTTGCCTGGGCACTGCACATTCTTCCGAAATTATATATATAGTTATAAATATCCAAACAAAGATCTCAAATGTCACTCACTGCTTACGGTCCTGAGTATTCCCGATTGGCGGGCGGTCTCGATCCATTTTAAATCATTTTCTGTTAAACTTGCAAGTCTTATTTTGTATTGCCATCCATATATTGGATTATGAAAAAAAGGTAGAATAGTGTGGATTTTCGAAGTGTTTGGAACTCAGGAAATTTTAGGGCAAGTCTCTTCTTACGAAGGGAAACAAGTAACAAGTGCCTTAATAGGAATAATTATTTAATAATAAAAAAAATCACTTCACAATTAAAACCGACAGTTAATCAAAATCACAATTAAAACCGACAGTTAAGTTTACGAAACTACATACTAGATGGCGGACTGTTTTAGAAATTCAAGATAGCGCTGTGTCCTAATTTTTCTATATATATATACACATGTATATGCGAAGAACAAAATATAAATTCATGTTAGTGCAGTGATAAATATACATTTAGAACTTTACAGTGATTTTAATATGGTCCTTCGAGCCGGATTTGTATCAGCGATCTATGGATAACTCTAATATCACTCAGTGACACTAATATCACTCAGTGACATTAATAAACCCCATTGTTTTATATGCCTTCCGAAACATGGAGGAGGTCGACCATTAGAAAACTAGTGTTAGAATGGGCGCTAAGCGGTTCTTACCACACGGCCCTGGTAAGAACTGCTTAACGCTGGTTTAAGCAGTTCTCGATCGATTCTTATGCCGACCACTGATTACTGAACCACTGATTACTGATCCTCACCCTGAACGATTTGCCAATATAATCTGTAGTAATGAATATTTGGCGTTTCAAATTGGCTTGTAAAAGTCCACTGGAATAAAACATTTTTCGAATTGATTTTGATATGATTTGATTATATTGAGTGCAACCTTTATTTGAATTTAGGACTTCATAGATATTTTTAGGAAACATTATATCACATAAGGATAGGATATCAGTAGTACAGACGTATTTGTGTAATGGCTAATAATTGCCCTTTAAAAAAATTCCCCAAGCGTGGTCACCACTGAATGACCTTCAGACCCCAACGGTCGTCGGATCTTCGGGCCATATGTCCTGCCCATTCGCACTTCAACTTGCTTATTTTTAAAATTTTAGTAGATTAATTTTTCTTAATCCGGCCCTGTCGCCAAATCGGCTCTTTGCTGACGTCTATTAACAACTTTTCCGTCAAATTTAAGTTTCTAGCAAAATAGAATTATGCCATAAATTAATAGATTAATGCAGTGAATTTTTCGGCTACACTTATTAAACAAATAAATGAATAAGTGATGAGTGAAATAGGTGTTTTTGCCTGTCCTAAGCCGGGACTAAAGTGTGAAGGGAAAACGGACCATCATCGTGCGTCCACGCTAGTATGTCCATGCGTTCCAGACTAGTATGTCCATGAGTTCCAGACTAGTATGTCCATGCGTTCCAGACTAGTATGTCCATGCGTTCAAGACTAGTATGTCCATGCGTTCCTGGATCCAATTTGGATTTTCTAAATGTTCTTTGTATACTTATTGGAATATATTTTAAACTACCTGTGCCCGCGACTTGGTCCGTGTAAAATTGCATAAAACAATTAGATTCCATTTTAGCGTGATATATATAGCTTATAGACTTTCACGAGAAATGGGCTATGCAATGCTGAAATAATTTTTCAAACTGAACCAGTAGTTCCTGAGATTATTGCGTTTAAGTTAACAAACAAATAAACTCTTCATCTTTATATATTAGTATAGATGTAAATGTGTTGATAAAAAATTTATATATCTGTTGCGGTTAGAAGCAGGTCTAGAATGGATCAAGACTGTAAAGAGTGGTACAAGCGGGGGACAGGCCTTTAACCAACAGTGGGAGAGAAAGATCTGTGGACGATGAGGATGACTACGAGGATATGATATAAATTATTTTTAAATAAAAAATGAAACCAGCTTTAAAACACACCATGAATTTATAAAGATGGCGGATCACTTTCTTCCTAAAAAACACTACCTATTTTATTAGGGATCAAAGATCATTTTCATTTCATTTTCGCGTTAACCAGAAGAGTGAAAGATATAATGTTGCAATCGGATACAATACACATACAAAAAAGGTGTTTTAATTGCTACTGTATTTTATTTTATGTTTGTTACCTCAGAAATTTCGGTTGAGTGAACTGATTTTGATAATTCTTCTTTTATTTGATCGCTGGAGTTTCCCGTGTAGCCCGATTTTAATTAGGCTAAGGTCTTACAATTAGAAGTCGGTTTTTTAAGACATAAAAATTATTTTTATTTACAACTTTTACAAAATTTCACCGGTCAAAATATAACATTTTACGCGACCTAATACGGTCGTCGTTCACATTTATCAAGATCCAATTCATGGAAAGGTGACGATCAAAGGATCCTCGGCTATAAACATCCAAACTTTATCCGTGTGGAAATATTCTTTACTTATATGCGTGTAGATGAAAAAAATGAGATTTTAAAAAATTCGACAAATCAGACGTTACTTTGCAGAGATCTATAATAGGTAAGAAAATTGATTTACTGAAGTAAATTTATGAACCACCTATGTACAATGATAACATAGTATCTATCAGGGGTCGAACCTGGTCCAGACCGTAGGAAGTGGTACCAAGAGGCAGGGGCCAGTAGTGGGAGAGAAAGAGCTATGGATGATGATTATGTCTAATGATTATCTGGTTCGTGCAAAACGTGGCTACAAATATCGAGTGAAATACTCTAATACTTTGCTTTGATAGCAGTGTTAGAGGTTTCTAGTATTGACAAGATTTTCTATTTATATTGGCGGAGTCATACAAAATTAAATACAGATTCTTCTTAAAATGAAATTGAAATTTTTCAATTTTAATCTAGCGGACTTGGCAGACGTTATCCAGCCTACTACCTTCTATTATCACATAATATTATTCCCGTCCCTGTCCCCGTCCCCGTTCCCGTTCCCGTTCCCATCCACGTTCCCTAATTACAAATAATTTAATATAGTGTTTAAGCTTATATTTTTTAATTCTCCGCGCAATTCCCTTATTTTTTACTTTCATAATAAATTTCTTCTGACAATAATAACAAAGACAACACGAAACAATTAGCGAAATCGGTCCAACCGTTCAAGCGTGATGCCGTTACCAAGGAAAATTGGGATTCATTTTTATATATACCTACTTTTTCTATATTTAGAACCTGATTAAACTCATTTAAATGTTCTCGAAGTGACACAGTTATATTCGCTTGTGTCAAATGTATGCGAAAAGTTTTAATCAATCATGAATATGGTAATGACGCGGTCTGGGGAAGACCCGCTGCGTTGAAGAGGGGAGGGTCACCTCCATTGATTGCTCTGGGCCTCCACGCAACTTGCTAACTTAGTACTAATCGAATTTCTAGTAACTTCAGGCGCTCGAACACTTCGTTACGAACAATAAAGCAGAATATATACCCTAGGAAGAAGTTATACGAGCATATGATCAAAGAATAAAAACAGATCTGAACAGACTTGTTTGCCTGGTGGTACTGCTACTCAGGTTTAAAGAATAGTGCTCGGTTCCGATGGCCAATTGTAGCCATTGCTAACATAAACTTTAAAAAATAACCTTTACTAAATTAATAATGACTTAATGAGAATCTTTCCCATATCTTAAGGCAGCGATGGCTACCTGACCTGCCCCGCGGGCCACATTTGGCCTGCGACGGTTTTTAAATGGCAATCTAATTCATATAAATAGATGAAAATTATATTACACACATAGATTTCAATATTGCTTTTTAATGTCTACTACATAAATAGATAACATAACACCTATATATTTCCAAATAATATAATAATTATTTTAAAATATGGCCCGCCAACATCAATTTTTTTGCGACGTGGCCCACCGGCATCTTATTTCTCAACGATGTGGCTCTTCCTTGCCAAAAGGTTGGCGACCTCTGCGGCTTAAAGTATTTCTAGTATTATTTTTAAATATTATGATATAAAGACTGAGTAGTGAGTAATTATCCAAACGCCTAATTTATTTCATCAGTCATCATCGTAGATCTGTAGAAAGGTTGAAATAAAGATAAAATAGAAAAGTAAAGTTAAATTAGCTTGTATTAATAGCGTGATGCCTGGGGGAGGTTAGCGGTTGACAATTAGCCCAGCGGGAATCCTCTGTCGCGACGTTCATTACGTCTATTAAGTAAAACGTTCCTAATGATTTTCTACGAAACGTTTTTACGTACTTATATGGACGTAAAACTTGTGTAATTTTTTACTTCCGCAAGTTATACCGTAAATGGAGGTTTACCTGAGTGACCACTGATGCCCATATGCTATCCTACAAGAAGGCTCGCAGTTGCATTGCTGGCCTTTGAAAAATGAGTATACTCTATTCGTGTAAGTTCTTGTCGTATCAGCAATAACGAATCTGGCAATTGATAAATATAAAACTTATAGAGCATAGTTACTGAATATACATAAAATTCATCAGCCCTTGTTAAGTAATTATTGTTTGAAAGTATATTATCGTAATAAATTCAAGGAAAAATTGGGCGCTCTCGTCAGTTTAGTTTAGTACGAAGTGACATAATTGATGAGGAGATGAGAGAGGCCCGTGGACAGCGGGCCATTCTGACGCGACGTTAATTTCCCTCCTTCAAAGGAAATTTTCCGACGATCATCTAGCAATTGTAATCTTGTATAGATTATGTATCATTGCTTATTTTTTTTATAAAAAGGGACAATAGTAATAGACGGTTCACCTGAGTGACTACGGTTAAGTTGCTAGACTTTAAGAAATAAACTTTTGTAATAAACCTTTTATCTGGCTATAGTTCCTCATTTCTGGACCGATACCAAGTATTATTACGGGGTCTTTATTACTTTTAATGTTTACGGCTATAAAAACGCTGCCTTTAAGGCTTTCCTCCCTATAAAAGTTATTGCGCTACTACGCAACATCTGGTTGTATGAAGTTTGTAATAAAGGTTTTTTTCCTGTAATGGCGATAATAATGACAACTGTTTTAGCACTTTCAGTAATTAAATGTTAGTACAACCACGGAACTACCAATAGTTATGAATATGGGAAGTCGTTTTAGTGATGGTAGGTAATCCCTTTAATGATGGTAGCTTTTATACAATGGTTAAATTTGCCTTCCAGTCACTTACAATTTCAGCTTGCTAATACCTTTGATGACTATGCAACTCAATAGCAAAAGTAATAAGGTACTATATTAAGGAACTTGTTGGTTGTAAGAATTCAATAAAATGTTTGCTTGTCGACATCAATTATTCCACGTCCGCGACCCATCGATAAAGCTATCATTACGCCCTAGGGAGCAGTAAGGGATGCCCATTTTGTTTAATTACTTTAGGAGGTAACGTTTCCATGCTACGAATTCTTTGTACTCTGTTTTCATTCGATATATTATAGAAGCTTTGTTAGGAACGTAGCAAATATTAGACAAAAAGGTTACTATTTTTTAATTCAGCGGGTAGATCTTCCTTTTTATCCGTTCGATAACTGTTAGATCCACCACAGGTACGCGACCCCTGAACGAGATTCTTTATAATATTACGAACACTTTTTTTTTTTTTTCAAAATGTTGGGTCAGTTGTAAACCAATGATAAAGGTGTCGCGCTCGCAACTGTTTTTATATCAACGAACTAAAAACTTTTCTGACACATTCATAACATACGTTGTATATTACTTTACAGTGTTAAACTCCATAAACCGGATACAAAAGGGGATAAATGCGACATATTATACAAAATGTGATATATAAAATATCGTTAAGCTATTAGGACTGCTCTTCTGGTGAGCGGACGTGATCTTGGGCTGTGTACCTACTTACCGTTATTTAATTTGTTGGCATTACAGTATCCTAATCTAACAGGCTAATATTTAAGTTATAAGCCTATTTAAAAGAACAGATATAAAAATACAGTATTAGAATTTTCCATGTAATAAAATCTGAATATACTTGGGACACTTCTACGGTCTGCTCAATTTTGTAGATAAAATTTTATGAGATATCGATTGATAAAAAAATTCAGATAGCAAAAAAAAAACTAAAAATGTTATTCAAATAACTGCTCATTTTTTTTCGGTTTTATAACTTATTATGTCTAGATTGGCCGCTCTACTGAAATTCTGTAGTTACTTGTTCTGTAGCTTTTCTATAGCTATTGAAACAAAGAATTCTCAATTTATGGGAAAAAAACTTCAAACTGTCATTATTGAAACAAATTGAAATGAGGTCACTCAAAAGCGCCACCTTTCAAATTGAAAAATAGGAGTGGGTGCGACAAAGCCCCAGCGGCGGTGGTGTTTGAACCGGGTGCCTTGCGGATTTCAGTCCATACCTTATACCGTTGAGCTATTGTGGCTCTACATAAATATATGTATTAAATTAATATTCCACAGAGCCCCAACCTCAATAAACTTCACCAGTTAAATACATAAACGGTTCCATTTCTTTTAAGAGTAATAAAAAATTTCATAAATTTAATGGATTCTGGTAATAATTCCAATATTCAAAAACTCCGAACTAAGAATGAGGGAAGTTTTCAAGTTGAAAACTTGTGACGGACTTTTCTGAGGCACTTTTTAGAGTTCCCTAGTCCCACAAAGAACCCTTAGAGTTTCACACTGTCCATTTATCCACTCCTCCGTCCGTCCGTCTGTCCGCCCGCAAGGTGGTCCCTCCTCTGGGATTTCCAAACTATTAGATTTTTTTTTATCTTACAAGGGAGCAGACGACCAGGCAGCTACATCTTTGACTTCCAGGTTATGGGGTCACCTCTGTTTCTATCACATTTCAGGACTGCGAAAGTGTACAAAATCACAAAGACTGCTTGCTGCTACATTCAGAGCATAAGCAGAGATAAACAAGAGACTTTTTAATATAGGTTCTCTTATGATCTCATTATGACTGGTACTAGTAAAAATATCCTGTATTGGTATGTATTATAAATAAACATGTTCTGATATAAAGCGTGGGGGTGAGGTTGTTTGTGTGACCTCGCTTATATTTGGATGACTTTGTTATTATTTCCATACTGGGAGAAGTGGATTTTATCAATGAAATTAGCGAAGTGTCGAGGTCACTGCGACGGTCCAAGGTCATAGCTATAATATAAGTTACAGATACTTCAAATTATAGATACCGGCACAACTAATTTAAAACATTCCTAGCCTTACAACAAAACAGTAAAGAAGGTTATTTTTTTATTCAAAGAATTAGCCTGATGGGCTAGAATATTACAAAATTCGGGGGACATAGTTTAAGAATGACCCCTAATAGCATTTTTAGACAAAAAAAATTACCCGACTGCGTTTGTTGCGGGCTTTTCTCAGTGCATGGCGGGTCGGAACCCTTCAAAACTTAACTTTTAAGTCGTAAAATTTATCACCTAATATAGTATATATACAAAAACAATGATAGAATAAAATTATAATAATAATAACACACATGACGTTCATAAGTACTGTAAAGTCTATATGAATAAAACATTTTTGACTTTGACTTTGACTTTGACTTGACTTGACTTGACTTGACTTGACTTGACTTGACTTTGACTTTGACTTTGACTTTGACTTTGACTTTGACTTGACTTGACTTTGACTTTGACTTTGACTTTGACTTTGACTTGACTTTGACTTTGATCCAAGTCACCACAATAGCTCAGCGGGCTTGAACCGGGAACCTCACGGAGCTCAAACCCGACGGCAAAACCGAGTGTTCGAGTCAGTTACATAAATATTTTCCTAGATTGTATTTATAAGGCATAAATTGAGATTTTTAAAGCCTGTTTTTTGAAATCTGTAGAAGGCTATGAAGAGAAATTATAATTAGGATTCCGTACTAAAAATTAAGCTTTTTAAAATTAAACAGCCATTACTTTAAGACCAGGCGAAGTCGATAGATATTGACAGGGCTTTGTGGGAGCACGCGGGACACACAGTTTGACACATAGAGTGAAATAAGAGTTCCTTTTTCCTTTGGAGATACGAAACCCTAAAAACGTAGGAAACTATAAATGAACTGGGCGCATAGACCACTTCCCTACCGTCCATCAAGACAAGAATGAATTATAAAAAGAACATGGTGTGTCGAAGACTACGGAAAACTACATAGACGAAGATCCCAGGGTTATAAAAAATAACTAACTTTCTACAAGATTAAACCTTAGGTTTTGAGTAATAGGCTAATAGCATAAAAAAGGGATGAGAGATTACGCTTTGATATTACACAGAAAGGATAAAACGAAATGAAATGAGAGGATCACACCCTCTCATTCCCTCACGTTAATATAAATTTGGTCATGATAATGAGGAGATAGGATAATGTGGATGAGGCATACCTCACCCACATTATCCTATCTCCTCATTATCATCCATAACCTGGATTATAACCTAATAAGTGAGACACCTCAAGGGTAGAAAGTAAACAAGTAATTCTTAAGAAACAACTGTAATTTGTTTACTATTCTTTCTAGCCAATAAATGAATTTAATTGACTTCCTCATTATATACATACATATATATATATATGAGGAATCAGAGGAAGGAACCAGGGCAATGCCTGGGACTTCCGACCCAGGAGCATATAGCACGCAAATCTAAAGATTTTTGGGCGAACTTTGACCAGCAAACGATCTTTAGCTATAATCAATATATATGTACATTTGATATTTTATTTTAGTAACATGGCACTTCAGTCAAAATTTCTAGTACGAACGTCATCTATTTGAAGTATTCTAAAGTATCTAACGAATCTGTTTCTGTTTATTTTTTAGTATTTTAATCTACCTCTGAAATAAGGATAATGAATCGATACAAACAGAATTTATATCAGACCAGCCGTTTTCGTGTTTTAGCCAGACTAACGAACAACGATTATTATATCGATACCTCACACGTAAATTGTAACTCCAAATTCCCAACTTCACAGTAGAGTGTTACAAAGGTGTAAATTGAAATAAAATCGTCATTATATAACACATATGTGTATACAATTATATATTCAATAATTACGATAGCGTTATTGTATACAATAATATATTAAAAATGTGACTTATATTACAGTTTAGTTGTTTGTAAGGCTCTGTGGGGAAAGGCACACCAAGGTGAGAGGCTTTTCGGCGAGGAATGAAAGGCTATTTCACACAGACAGGGATGTCATGAGGTAGGTAATTTAGTGTCTGTATGCCCGGTGTGATGTACACAAATATATTTTTGTATATAAAGAGAGGTAACGCCACGCTTTTGGGCTAGAGCCGAATTGGTTTGCCGCGTCCGGGTACCAGTACCTCTCTCTTACATAAGATCGATATTCCACGTTGATGTTCCAAGTTGTGCAGGGAGTGGATGTTCCTTTTTATCTGTTCGATAACTGATTAGATCCACCACTTTGTCACTCCCCTTATACCGTCCGTGACAGTAGTATCCGTATCCTTTTTCTCCTTCCCATCTACCTTTATATCCTTTTACTCCACGATTTCCTTTATTCCTATCAAAATAAAAGCAGCACCGTGCTTGTAGATGTTTTTGTCTGCAGCTGAAATGGATCGGCGTGACCGGGCACCAGTACGTCTATCTCAAATAGGATCGGTGTGAAGTGGCGGCAATGCTGTCTGAAAATAAATTATTACAAAGGGTATATACATCGTTAAGTGACAAGTTCTATACGGATTTTCTAAATCAAATTCAAAGAGGACAAGATAAATAATCAAATTGCAAATAAACAGAGACGTAATAAAGTGACAATTCCCATCACGACCTATTTCCTTCTTGTGTAAAAGGTCAAGTTAAGGGTAAAGTTGCAATCTCGAACTTTATGGGAAGTAACTTGTACCTTTACGATGCCTTTATATTTTTACTGTCGCTACTCTTTTCCCTTTTACGTACTTACATATTTTTTTTGTTCTTAACATACTTTATAATTCAATGACCTGTGTAATTTCTTATAATAAGAATGCCTACATTTTGACTGCGGGTATTTAATTACATATATATATTTATGGGTAGTTTATAATTGATCAGTAGTTTATTTATAAAAGCGAAAAGTCACTTATCAAGAAAACTCGAAAACTGCGAGACGTACAAAGATTAAAAATTACTGATAATGTAACTAATCTCTTTCTTTAAAACCCTCCCTAAAATAAGAGTGAAACAAAACAAACAGACTTCACGTCGGTCCTGCCGTTTTCCAGGTTTTAGCGTGACTAACGAACAACGATTGATTTTTTTATATATAGATAAATAATATAGAATTTGATTACATTTAATTGAGAAAATTATTCGTTCGATAAAACGAAATCTAAAAACAGAATCCGGTATCCATAACCGGTAGGTATATATAACGTATCTTGTCTTGATATATAAGTATATTTAAACATATATAAATCCAGCCAGAAAATAACTTGTTTAACGTGAACAGGATATTTTATTATTATTTTAATACCGGTATAGACAATGAATATGTGGGAAAGGCACACCAAGGTAGAAGGCTTTCAGCGAGGAATGAAAGGTGGGAGCCTATTAATTAAACTAATTTCACCTATTAAATTTAAAGAAGGAGGTGCTGCTATTCCCGGGCACTGCTACGGTTCCTTCCTCTGCAACGCGATGGACCCGGCACCCGCACGGTGAATCCATGGAATGCTAAAAAATTTGTCTCTTTATATTGTTTATACCTCATTAGAGCAGAATGGCGGAAAAAGGGAGAGAGAAAAAGTGAGCCCTAATGTAGGATATCGAGAACCCATGACGATGATAAAAAATTTCAGTTTTATTGGCTATTCTAAACCTGATGCAGTCTTAATATTAGCGTCAGCCATGGCCACCATACGCACCGTAAAACGTCTCGCTCGCTACAGACTATAATTCACAGGTAATGTTGTTTATGATTGTTGTATAATACTCTGCGTTTAACTAACACTTTCCCATCGACTGATCCCGTAAACTTAGCGGTGTATCGCCTTTGTAGTTTAGGCTATTAAGGATACATGTATTACGTCTATAAATACGACTAGCTTTTGCCTGAGAGTTCACTCGCATCATTGTTTTATCTTTCAGGAAAGGTATTTTTTCTAGATCAAAGATATCCTGTGTTCATCCTGAACGCACTTCCAATCGGCTGTATCAAAAGTTTCATAGATTTTCATTAGGTACCCTCAGTCGTCAATCTACATCTATTGGTCTACCTCAGCTTGACTTTAAAATATGAATGAAATAATTGTTCAGGCAGATTCATCAACATAGCCTGAAGTGCTTAAATTAAAAACTTGAACGATTATATTTATTTTATTACACCACCTCATTTTAAAGGAGTTTTCAATCACAGCGACATGCAGTGACAGGCAATGGAGAAAAATGTGACCGTTTAAACAAACATTTACCACTGCGACATGTTATTCTAAAGCCATAATAAATCTCTCTCTGCCGGCAATTTATTAGAATTAACAGAGGAATGTTTTTATTAACAAACTGGAGATAATACAAGAGCTCCGGAAATCACAGCGAGATATTTTAATAACGCTAAACAACGGGCTGCCGTTGTTTCCGCTGCGGCACAAAGTCAATTTTTTGACTTTTCTCAAACATCCTAGACGTAACAGATAACGTAGTAGACGTTGGTAAATACATATTTGTATTTAAAAACAAACAATGAGACAAAATTGATTCCTGGCGTCCTATTA
Source organism: Charaxes varanes (assembly GCA_024363005.1). Classification (NCBI taxonomy): domain Eukaryota; kingdom Metazoa; phylum Arthropoda; class Insecta; order Lepidoptera; family Nymphalidae; genus Charaxes; species Charaxes varanes. The sequence continues at coordinate 516,140 of JANCMC010022637.1, forward strand.
ATCCCATTTCGTTTTAAAAAAACAAATTTAATATGGATTCTCAAATTTGATTGTAGAAAAACCCTCAGACGGTATTGTTTTATATGGATAGCCAGGTGCGTCACATATTTGAAATATGAGGAACACGTTCGCGATTCGATACTACAAAAATAAAGTTGCAAACGAAGAATAAGTTTTGCTATTTTAAAATATATATTCCAAAAGGGTGGTAAATTAAGGGGAGTGGTACATGTGAGCATTGTAAATATAGTTTTATCTATATCTGTACTAATCTATACTAATATGTGAAGCTGAAGAATTTGTTTGTTTATTTGTCTGCTTGAATGCGCTAATCTCAGGAACTACTGATCTGATTAAAAAAATTCTTTCATTGTTAAAAAGCCCATTTTTCGAGAAAGGCTATTACGGCTTCGTCCACGTAAATGTAGATAAAAAAATATAGATTAAATTTTAGCGAAATGATATAGCACATAGCCTTCCTCGGTAAATGGGTTATCTAACACTGAAAGAATTTTTCAAATCGGACCAATAGTTCCTGAGATTAGCGCGGTCAAGTAAACAAAGTCTTCAGGTTTCTCTATTAGATAGGTTATTTTATGGAATTTTCATACTTTTCCTATACGAAAGCCTTGGGCTGCAGCGTCGGTACACGGGCCTTATTGGAAAATACTCGATACTGTCGCTCGCTTGCTTATTGAGAAAAAGGTCGAGATGACAGCGGATTTAATAAACTTATATTTTTAAATATGAATAGCTTTATTTATTTCTGAAGCTATTTCAATATAATACCTAACTAGCTGCTTCCCACGACTTTGTCCACGTAAAATTAAACTTGTGAGAGTTCTCAAAAATAAACTGGCCCTATCGAAAAATTATTTCTTAAAGGATGTCTACTACCCGTGAACTACCTTCCTGCCAAATTTACTTGTACGTCCCGCAGTTTTGGAGATTTCATGTTAGGTGACTTTTCGCTAGATATATAAAACCGTGTTTTATTATTTCTGATAGGATAAAAAGTTCTTTACGATGGAAAAGAATTGCGAATATCAAGAGTTCAACCTAGCAACAGCCTTTACCTCTGTAATAAAAAAAAAACTAAAACTACGTCAAATAATTTGAATACAAGAAATATACATGAAAGATTGACCCAATTCATTCCACGTGATTATTTTTATAACGATGTAGGTCGATTTTAATATAAACGTGTAGATTTTTTGTCGACAGATGAATTTAACATTTTTATAGTTGTGTATTTCTCATTTCTAATTTGTTTTATTTAATAAACGACATATCTAAAAAAATCATATGTGTACCTCCGGTATTGGTATATGTAATTATTCTTTAAAACAAATGGATACTAAGTACTTCTTCTTCCAACTATGCAGTAATGTTATCATTAATTTATACAAAGGACGTATTTTGTGCTTTGAACCTAAAACGGTGCGAAATGTCATTAATGTACTGTTTTTTATTCAGATGTTTTACCACAGAGGTTTTATATGTAATATGTTTGTTTTGTCTAATGTATGCATTGGATCAACAAGTCACGGGCTGAAAATAAAAATGGTCAGAATGAAGTCGAAAAAAAAAACAAATGCTGCGTATTTTATACCATTAACAAATTTGATACTTCATAAAATGGAAATAAACAGCGATGTACTTGAAAGAAAGGTAAATTGGGCACCTTGCTGAAGTGTCTTGTTAATTTAGTTTGCGCTCGGTGCAATACTCTACTATAAAAACCTTTAAAAAATAATATAAAAAAAAATGGCTAAGTTAAAATTGGAAGCATATAAACTAAAGTAATGAGATGTTATAAGAGTGATAGAGAACAATAAAGTTAGATTTTTGTGATTACAGTTAAAACGGTTATTAGTGCGACCCACGCCAGGTCGGGGCAGAACGATAGTGATATTTAAAGCTGGTAATAGCTTGGGTGGTCCAATTTTACAGTCAATTAACGACCGTTATGAGGATCTGGCGCCAGCTCATGAGTGAACTGATTCAGGAAGTTACGAGCCGAAGACAATGGTGGGTTTGTGACACGAGCGACTTGGATCAATGAATAAGGTCCCAGACTGAATTTCACTTTGTTGCGTGTGGTGATTAAACGAGTTTGTTTGGAAGAGATAACAATATAAACAAGACCGTTCCTTGCTAAATATAGAAAAGAGATTATCTTCATGATGAATGATTAATTCTTCTGTACAAGATACGACCAACAATGGTATAAAGAATGATCATTCATTAAGGCGGTCTATAGGAATACCTGCCATTGTGGAACCAGTTGCCAGCCCTATTGTTTTTTAACCTTTATTACTCAGGAAACCTCGAGACAAGGCGTATTTATTTATCAGAAACCAGTAAAGTACTGTCGCAGGCAAAAGACGTGCCGCTAGAAGAAAAAATCATGGGTACGGAACATATGCGAGTGGACAGGCAGCCGCTGGGAAGCTATTCCATCTAGCACAGGATAGTCGTGAATTCTCAGAATCGAGAGGCAGACTTCAGGTATGAAGAAAAAGAAGTAAAATATCTATGAGCCTTTTGGTAGGACGGTTGCCCATTAAATTTCGAAATTACTTATAATCCGTCTATTTACTTGCCCAGTGCATCAAAAGAAAAGAATTGTATCCTTTCGAATCAAGTATCTATTATTTAAATACTATTACTTTTTACATCTATTACTGCCACGCGAGTGTTGCCAAAATCTAGATCAAAATATTGATATGTATTAATTCAGAATGGAGCCGTAAAAACTTTATTGTATGACCATTCAGTAAGCGTATGCAATATATAACAATGTTAACGTCCCAGTTGATGCGTATCAAAGAGATGTTTGTGACTTTACAACTGACGGTTGCTGTAAATTATACTGTTTGAAATGTACGCGCACTGGAAGAACAGGTGGAGTAATGGTCGTATGAAGATAAATTACTGCCTTCTGACATGTTCACTATAGAAATACTAGAACGAAGTAAAGACAAGGTAATCGCTAAACGGTTACTACGGTTACGGTATACTAATTAAAGCAACTAAATAAAACATACCTACAGAATTTTCCAAATACATACTTCGCGCTCTAATCTTCTTAACTTTTATAGAGTAAAATAATGAATAGACGAGAAATGCAGAACTGTAGACGAAAGCTGCGATTTTTTCCCACCAGAATACTCGCAGAAGAGTTGTCGTTAAGAAAGGGGTTTAGGCCGCCGGGAACTCTCGCAAACCAAAACAAAACGCAACAACAAATCAATCACGAAAGCATATGCTAGCATGAATACAATGCATTCATAAAATTAAAGTTGAAGAACAGCCAAAAAAATTTTAACTTTGATTTACTCATTGCATTTTCGTAGATATTATAAACATAATATCTACAAAATATATAAATTAAAGAGAGATACTTAAAATGATAGTAAATCTCTTGAAGAGCGTAAGAGGATTTCCCGAATTGCCGGGAAAATATAAGCATCGGAGAATATCCGTCGGTTTCGAAATAGACATCCACGTTCATAATTACTGTCGCATCTAGTACAAATAAACCTAGTTTTTGTGCTAACTTTAGTCTCGTGCGCAGTTAGCAGGCGACCTTGTTACGTGTGTTTAAAAATATAACATCTCCGTTCGAATAATAAATACAGTCTTAATTGAAAATAATGCAGAAATAAAAAAAATATGCAGTGTAATTATTTTTTTCTATTTGTCATGGGTTTTCGCAAAATAGCGCCTGATTAATTAATGCAAACAATTATATCAAAATTTTGTATATAAATCTTTATTCTTTTGTCAATGATAAATTTTCTTTATTAAATCGCTAAGAATTTGCCACAAACTTGCTGACTAGAAATCGCTTAAAGCGCGGTAGCTTGCTAAAACATCAAAAAAGTTGAATCTCGGCCAAGCCAATAAAAGGTCAGTGTAATAAAATGATATATAAAACTATGTGTTGAATTATTACCGAAATAGGACTTTATAACAAGTATCTTTGGTTTCCCAAGACGTTTCAAGGTAAAACGTATGAACAATAATCCCGACCGTTAGTGACTCACGGTAATGCGATTTTGATACGTAGATTCTTTGTGCTTACTGCTTTGTGATTATTTCAGATGGCAGGTACAGATGTGACGGGAGTACACATGTATTTGATACAATCTCGTTCGCAGTGCTAATCCACCTGTTAAGAAGTGATTTACGATTACCGTCTCTAAAGCTTTTGATTTATAAGTACTTTTCCAGTGATACAATTTGAATTCTCCAGCCACACTTTTGCAGATTGTTAATCTTTAGGATTAAGATGTTGTGATTGCAATTATAACTTTATCTTAAAATTTTTAGGGTTTAAATTTGTTTGTGGGTATAGCTATCTGAATCACCGTGTATTTTAAACAAGTTGCCGTGTTAGGTGTGAAACCTCTTTGTTTTTTTATATGGGTCAATTTAGTCTTAGCGGATTCTTTGTGTTAGTTATAATGACAGATTTAGTGGCTCCTGTCGGGAGTGGGGTTCGAGTGGAATTCATTTCAACCTGTGTATTTAAGGAAATGACTGCGTTCTTGGACCGAGTCGGTGGCGTCTGCATTGTTAGTTATTTATGTTCTATATTCTTAAATGCTACGTGCTTTGTTTTAATTTAATTGAGTATTTAACCATTATATTTTTCTCTATGGTATTCTTAATAAACTTTTTTGTTAAGTATTAGTTGTTGTCGTTGGTCATAATACATCTTTTTTATTTTAATTTATTTTAAGTATAACGCACTTGACTGTCACTTAAATTAAAAACAATTCACAACTAATAAGATGTAAAATATGTGATTTTTGGCGAATCAGATATGAAAAAGTCTTGTTGTGTTGGTCTAAAAAATAATAAAGATAAGTCTTCTATTGACTACATATTTAAAAAAAGCATTATTATAAAAATATTTGTAAGTGATAAAAAAACTAGCCTCAGTAATTTTTGACCAAACTGATGTAATAACGACGATATATAAACTCCAACGACTCTACTTATTTATCAATCGAATAAAATTTAACTGCTTTTAAATTTTGCATTTAACGCGAAATTGCTTTTCTCATTAAAATTATTTAAAACCAGTTATTTGCACTATCCGACAAAGTTTTTAATGCACAGTTATATGATCATCTCAAATTAAATATAATAGATCCCAAAATCTAATGAACATTTTCAAAATTTCGAAAACTCCCTGTGACAGTTGATGCATGAAGTGATCGATCTTTCTTCTGTTGATAGTATTTCAACGTGAGATTCTTTGATGTTTTGCGAAAAAAAAGAATGAGAAAAGTGTGCTTACCGATATTTGGCCAAATGGTGGTGCTAGCCAAGCCATGTCGGACTGATGCCAGCGAATTTCTAATTGTAATTTAAATTTTAAACTAAATCTTTAAGTACTTTGATTGAAATTTGTCTAATTTTCAGGGTTTTGTCAATTTTTATGATGGAATCCTGATTTTTAGAGATAAAAAGTAATAACCTAACTAACTAACTAAACCTGCCTTCATATTTTAGTTCAAAATCGTAATCACTAAAATAGTCCTGGTCACAAAGCTTGGATTCGAGAAACTATATTTGTAACGAAATTTTGTAACAGGACAATGGCATTTCATTTTGTATAGCACACATTTGACCGGTAGTCAATAAACCACCCACACAATTCAGGTCAAGAACGATACATCCGGTGGGCATAATTCCTGTAAAATATTACCTAGTAATTAATATAGACACTAATAAATAGTGTCAAATAACACACTGAACTCTACCAAGACTCGTACTCCGATTGATTATATCTAATCTTTTAATATCCATCGTTGGCTGTGCTTTGAAAATTTTAATCAATTGTTTGACAAAAACAGTAGTGGATGCACAATATACTGATTATGATCGCGTATTTGTACGCAAATAATACGCAGGTTTTGCATTAGTATTAGTTTTCGCACGTCTTTCCGTCATCGAGTGTTCTGTGGTCATTTCCGCTCGTTTAGAAGCGTGTGTCAAATATTAGCTTAACTCCTGGTGTTTTGCGATTACGTAAGACAATGCTATGCGTTTTTGTTTTGTTTTTGAAAACAATTTTTTTAATTTTTTCTCCTGAGGATACGTTAATTTGGACATTTATTTTTTGGACGTGGACGCGGGTTATTATTTGGACGTGAATTTATCGTTATTCCCAAATGTAATGAAATCTTCGAAGCTAAAATGTCCGGACGTAGGCCACATCTGTCGGCTGCCGTCTGTGGAAATAGTGGTCAAAGTGTATTTATTGAATAAAGTATATCAAGTCTATTGAATCTTTAAAAAACCGCACACATTGCGAAACGTCTACAACATTTCGGGTTGGACGTAAAGAATCGGGAACACCTCCCAGATCAAAGGCGGACAACCGGGGCGTGCCTAATCACTGCGCTATCCGTCCCGCGGTATATTTAGCACACAGGTAACAAGAATGCCCCTTTGAAATGTTACACTTCCGCTCGTAACGCCGAAGCGGCAAAGAATATAACAAATATATAACATACTGTCGAAAAGTGATAAAACGTTCCTGCCTACATTTTTTTTCATCTTTTAGTTGTGCCAGCGAAATTTGACGGCAGCTCCACGGTAGTTTTCTTCAGGAAGAATGTAATTATCCAGTCAAACAATATGTTATGTATATACATGTATTGTATAAGTAAACTTTAAATTGGATTTACAATATTTTTACAGTTTAAACAGTCTTTATATAATATAAGTGTGCGTAAAGAAGATTTACTTCTACAATATATTTCCTTTACCTCTACCTGTCTAAGATATTAGAGAAATGTTTGAAAGTAGATTCTATGAAAGAAGGGAAACTGAAGGAGCAAAAACTGAAGAGTAAAAGGTTAGCCTGGCATATGTTATGTGTAAAAGTATCGATATTTCAGTAACGGTTTAACTCCTGAGTCAGCAATGTCTAAGCGGCGAAATTCCAAAAATGTCTCGTTCACCATATATCGTGCCCTGCTTGCCTCAATACCTGCACTCAGGAGGACTTAATAGCCGCCTCAGATCGAGCAATTGATGGTTTTTGGGCTATAATTATAGGCTGGTAACAGACTGCCAAAATATACCAATATCAATTGGATCTAGAAGAAGACTCCCGAGTCCAAGAAAAATCACTGTTGTAAATTGTCACGTCTATGAATTTTATCATCTATTCCATATCTTAAAATAGAGTGACACACGGACGCCGATATTTTATATATTTTACGCTGATGACGATAGATAATGCTAATTCGCTGTACGCCAAAACACTATTAATTTTACACTTTATTACCGGCTCTTTTCCTTCGTTATTCTCACGGAAGGATATAATATGTTATTGATTTTACCGCCACCGTCAAAGTCAAACTCAATTCGTTAATGCTTAAATAGGCCGTTTTATATGCCATATAAGATCGTGTCGTTTATCTGCCGGTCTTTTAGAATTACCATACTTATTTCTCTAAGGCCGGCAACGCACCTACAAACCTTTTGGTAGTTACACGGTTCATGACATGAGCATATATGGTTTTGATATCGCTAATGCGAATACGAATGATTTTCCAACGATATTAAATAACATGCCAATATTCGTAAATGCTTTCTTCAAACTTTATGCCAATTTAAATCCTTGTCCGTTCGTGAATCTTTGATATTTGTTCAATAATTTCACACATTCGTTTAAATAGAAAATTTAAGTTTTGGCGTACAAATTCTTAGTACGTGTTTTTTTTTTTCAAATTTAATTATAAGAAACTAGCTGTACTGACTTTGTCCGCGTAAAAATAGGTAAAAAAAAATTTAGATTCGATTTTAGCGTTCCCTATAGTATAGGTAGAACACTTATAGCCTTCCTCGGGAAATGGGCTATCTAACACTAAGAATTATTATACTATAGTAGTTTCTGAGATTATCGCGTTCAAGTAAACAAACAAAGAAACATACTCTTCAGCTTTATATATAAGTATAGAGTACTGAGTTTGTAAAATTTATCATTTAATCAATCCAATGCGGTTTTTCCTTAATGTTTGATAATTTATAATTTATTGAAAAATAAGCTTGTTAAAAATATATAAAGAATGCAAAAAAATCCGCAATAAAAAGGATCTTAAATATGAAGGAATTTCACAAAGTTTATTTAATTTAATTTAGTTATAAGATATGTTCTTAATATAAGTGTTCAATCAAGCACACTCTGTCTTCTTCAAGCAATTATCCTGTCCTTAAACTGTCCGCAACGAACCCGATGCCATATGTGATGGTATTGTGTCCACATTCATAAGAATTAACGCTTAAAAATAAATTAATCTAAAAATCTAAGTGCATCAGGTCTTTGCTCTTTCTTTTTTTGTATCAAATTATTTATTTTTAATTATTTTTTAATTAATTCTAAGCATACCAAATGTAAAGTATTTATTTAATTCTTTTGATTATACCTAAATAGATTAGTATCTATTATTACTACTTTTGCAATTTCCTTTTCAATCATCTAGATTTACTTTCCAATATCTTAGTTTCTCTTATTATAAAAATTGTCTATGAAATGAAGAACAATTTCGCTGATAAATTTCTGTATTAAATTTACTTTCAAAGCGGACGATCAACATTACTTGTGACCATTAGCAACGGCGTGAGCATTTTTTTTTATTACTAATAACTTTTTATTTCTATTGTGGACGTGCAATCGATCTTCGACTGCTGTTATTCTTGGATTTATAATTATTTTTCATTCATTCATTTTAACTTCTATTGCTTTCAGATGCGAGGAAACTTTTTGGCGGATACAAAATAACACCTTCGTATTGTAAAGCAAGCAGGGCGGCCAAATATAATAGAGGGAATACAATATGTATGTTTAATCACGAATGTTCCCATAGAGGAGGTGAGGTTGTCGGAGCTTGCATGGATGGATTTCTGTTTGGTGCTTGTTGTCAGCTTCCATCTGATAGTCAATCTCATATACCAAAGGGACCCGGAATTGTAATGACAAGCTATTTAGATTATCCTGATCCTGAATCTGAAACAGACGATTATGACGGAGAACAACTTGAAGCCTGGCATAATAGCTTCAAACCTGTTGTAACACCTGGATATAAACCTACTGCAAATCCAGTTGCATCTTCCACAAGCAAAACCGAGCAAGATTTGAGCACTGAAAGTCAACAAATCATTTCAGAAGGCTTCAGTCAAATTACTAATACCCTACTAAGTACTCCGCCAAAAGACAATACTTTTATCTATTCTAAGCCAGAAGCTATTTATACACATAGCTCTATTAACCATGCAGTCGCAGAAACGATACTTTTCCATGAAAATGGTTCAGAAGTTAATGATATAGCAAGGCCCTCAGATTTTAATATACAAATATCTTCAATGCAAACAAAGCCAACAGTTCCGCCAAAATCTACACCAGTCTCGTCTCCATCTATTATTGTATCGACACATCGACCAATATATAAGCCTGTTTTTAGACCAAAACCAGTAAAGAAGATAACAACGGAAAATCCTACCACTGAAAATTATGTTATAGTATCAACAGTAACAAAAGATACCCAAAAATTACCAGAACTCACGTCCATTGATAGTATAATACAGATGCTTAATGAAAGTACACCAAGTATGAAAGATGAATCCAGTTCCCCATCATCTATAGCTGTAATGGAAAATAAATCATCCCCAGGCCCTTCTACAGTTACTTCTGCATCATATAGCAGTAGCTACCCATCTATATCTACAGGACACTACGTCACATTAAAACCATCCACATACCAAAGTACACCATCATACAGTACAAAATATCCATCTAAAAAACCTTTATCAACAAAGAAACCGATATATAGTAGTATTAATACCACACCTAAGTATGAAATACCTGCCAAACCTTATTATTCATCACCCAAACCTAGTCAATCTACTAGTCAAGATATTGATGCCTTTAATAGGTATCCAACCAACCCTAATGAATTTGGAGATTCGGTTACTACATTTAGTTATGTTAGTTCAACCACAACTTTAAGACCAACTTCATCTACTAAAAAACCACCTTCTACGAGTTACGTTACAGGGTCGAAACCTTTAAAACGACCTGCTACTCCATCCACAAATTTCATATCTACATACGATTCCGGAGTTGACACTTTCTCAAGCGTCACACCAACTGTCATTGTATTAAATGGTCTTAGTACTAAACCTGAATCATCTTTCGAAGAGACTCAGTTTGTAGAAATATCTCAAGAACCATTTAAGAAACCAGTAAGCCAGATAACGGTGAACAACCATATTGAATCGACGAACAATATTTATGTTGGGAAACCACCGCAGTCGGTCGAAAAACCAAAACCAAAACCGGTTCAAAGTTACGAAAAGCCTTCATCTCCTACCATAGTCATAACACCAAAACCGTCACCTGCAACTACACCTATGTCATCCAAGATACCATCTAACCCCTCTACAGTAACTACTCCTAGTAGTTCTAGTTTCGACTCCTACGCAGATCTACCAACTACAACTTTAAGAACCGAATTCCAGACCTCTTCTGATGATCTTATTAATTTTCCACCAGTAAGAAATCCAATGTTAAATGCTACTGGTTCCAATCCAAGCGTATTTAATACCAGTGTTGCAATTTCTGACAATGAATTAGATTTACTCCATGGTATGGATATATCAACTCCATCGTGGCAGGAAGACGATAGACTAAATGAGAAAATGAATTTATTCGTCAATAAAATTGTTGGCAGCTTGCAAGGAACATTCCAAGAGTTGCACGATATAGTTATTTTAGATAAGAAACCAAACGCAACCTTAAATCGAGACAAAACGACCACCGCTAAACCACCGAAAAAAACCCTACCGACAAGAAAACCACTGACGACCACGAAGAAACCGCCCAGACTTACGACCACAAGAAAACCCCCAAAGACTACTAAAAAACCTGTCAAATTAACTACCTCTGCTAGGAAACCAACAACGACTACTCCAGTACCAACCACCACAGTCACAACTAAAAAACCGGTAAGTAATATATTAGTTATTAAGAAAGAAGTGCCTTTCAAGTGTCAAGGACATATAAATGAGAGATAAATTATGAATAAAAAAAATACCTTTATGAAAACATACGTTTAAATAAAACATCATGTAGAACTGAATTGATCATACATATGTACATACATAGGACTATGTATGATATTGTATTGAGGAGGTCGTGGCCTAATCAATGGTCGGCATTACAGTTGATCGCTAGGTTAAGTTGCTCTTGCTGCGACCAGGTGATAGTTAGATGACCTATTCTATCACTGGTTTATATTTGCTATCCGACCTTCTCAGTCATTCGGAAGACAGTTAAAACAGTGGGACCCGATTAATGTCATTTTGTGATATTAGTCGTAAGGTTGTAGAGACCTTGGGGGTTCCGAGGATGACGTAAGACGGCAATCGGTCATCTTAACTCGGTTCTCAATTCGACTGTATTTTTTTTATGTTTGTTACATCCTACTTTCGACTGGATGAACGGATTTTGACGATTCTATTGTTTTTAACAGTGGTGCTTTCCGTGTGCCATTTAAATTTGGTCCGTTTCTGACAATTTGAAATCGATTATTTTTTGTTAACAACTTATACGCTAAGGAGTAGAGTCGTAGGTCATAATAGCACAGCGTCTCGAGCTTCCCTACTATATTAACGAAGGCCAAGACGCTGTGCGTGTGAAAAGGGTACTACACCGGAATAACGCTAGGAAGAAGATTCTTTTATAAATAAAAGTGTAATGAAGAATTTTCTTATCTTCTTAATATAAATATATACAGGACTATACGACACACGGACGTCCGTTCCTAAGGTACACAACTTAATGCCTCTGTTATAGGTAACAAACGCCTGTTACACACAAATATATTTTTTTAGAAATATATAAATACATATAGATAATACTACACCGGGCAGCTACAGCTGCCCGTGAGACAAAAGCCCGGGTAAGAAGGTCCGCCTGGAGGCCCGTACTCCTTGTAACCTTGGTTACAAGAAGAACCTGATGTTGGCCACCGCACATACCAACGCATGCAAAAAAAATCATTCATATCGGTCGGTGAGGAGTACAATGACATACGCACGTACAGTAGAATATTAGATATAAGAAAACGTAAAAAGCATGATCTTAAATAGATTTAAGATCCTTAAATAAATCGGACATAAAAAAAACCCTAAATACGTACGTACACAACGAAGACAGTTGTTATTAATTTAAGATGCTCCCTAGCACTAAATGTGAATGCAATATTTAAGAAACCTTTTGGCTTTGCAAACAAATGTCGGGAAACTTTGCCGTTTTTACCACTTGTGCAATACCGGTAACCAAAATTCAAAACCTGAATAGTTCACACCAGCTCCTCTATGTCCTGGAGTCCACAACCTTACATGGTCGTAACGTTTAGGATTCGAAACGTGCGAGTTCTGATTTCATTCGCGCCAGCAATATTTAGCAAGTAAGTTGTATAAAACGGTAGCATTAATGTTTTTTTTTGACGCTCGGTAACGTAAAAGTATCGGGAATGTTCGTGCTAGATCCTCTGGCTCTTTAATAACCCCAGTGTCAGTAGCCCAGCCTTTTGTTCCGGGATTGTGGGTTCGATTCCCACCCTACGTATATAGAATACCGTACCTAATCTGGGTGTTTTATATAAGTATTTTTATCGAATTTTAGGACTTCTCTGAGATATGCTAAATCCTCTTGTTAAGAGTACCATTCCAGTTAAACTTCTTAAATTCATCATCATCATATCAGCCTGGGGACGTCCACTGCTGAACATAGGCCTCCTCCAATTTCCACGAATTGCGATGTTGTGCCGCTTGTAACCAGCGACATCCTGCGACCTGACTAGATCGTCAGTTATCTGATGCATTTTTGTTATCATTAAGTTTTAGTTGTAATTATAATTTAAATTATAAAAGCAAATGTATTGACTTATCTTCACTAAAAAACTCATTATAATCTGTGTTTGATGTTTCAGTATAGCCCCGTGATAATCGTGATGTAAGATGAGTGTTATTAACCGGTCGTAATGGCGGCATTACTACATTTCGCAATAGCAGTGCCTACCATCATTGATAACAGAATGATTAATATAGTAGACTGGCCTGTTGGCGCAGTGGGCAGTGACCCTGCCTTCTTCTCCGGGGGTCGTGGGTTCGATTCCCATCTCGAGTCTGGGTGGGGGGATAGCGAGTGGGTCTGGATAATAATCCATATGTATGTAATTATATATTTCTAAAAAAAATATTTGTGTATAACAGGCGGTTGTTATCTATAACACAGACATTAAGTTGTCTACCTTAGGAACAGACGTCCGTGTGTCATATAGTCCTGTAAATAAAATGGACGCAGCCTTTTTTGAGATATAGCGGGAACGTATCAAAATTGAAGGTATATCCCAACAGTAGCGCCACCTACCGGATTCAATTCTCTTTTCAAGCCATCAATCATCATCAAGCACCGTGAAATATACAGACAAAATTTAATATAATTTGCTACAGCAGTTTAGGAATAAGGTGACGAAGGCTTGTGCAGTCCATTTTTATACATAAAGATATATTATATTTAAATAATAATTGTATCATGATCAGCTTAATCGCCCACAGCTGGTCTGGCCTTCCTTCTTTTGTGCCATTCTCTCATGTCTTTTGCCAGTTGCATACGTGGCAGCTCTATGTAGTTCATCGTTCTTCATCATTCTTGCCATTGGACGACCTGGATTTCTCCAGCTTACTCTAGACCACCACTCCGTTATTGTCCGAGACCGATACGTGGTCTCCACTGCAGAACACGCTTACTTCAGCGGTTATCAATGTTATATTTGACACTTACTGTTTTTGCCGTCGGCGTCGACAAGATTACGCTTTGAGACAATCGTATAGTGAACTGTATAGATACATATGTGTGTAATTAATTTGCCATACGTGTGTGTGAGGTTTTATTTTAATTATTAAATGTATTCATAATGCATATCTTATAGAGGATCCTCCTCTATGCTAATATTTCTGCACCCTCATCTATAAAACTATACTTGTGCCAAATTTCGTACCCTTCCGTCCGCGCAATTTTCGTAAAATCGTACCGAAGCTTTTCACATATATAGATATTTTTATAACGGTACAAAATAGGCTTAATTATGATAGAAAGATTTTTTTTTTTATTTGACATGGAGAAAACGGGTAGGCGATATGCACCCGATTAAAAGTGTATATTAATGTCTATGGACAATAGCATTATCAAAAGGCATATGTGCATAGAGTCGCCGACCTTTGCAGGAAAAGACATACATAACTTGTAGTACTATGGAACCCTAAAGAGCGTTGCGTAAAAAGTTGCGCAAAAAGGTTAGTTGGGCGATTCCGACTAGCCCGCGATCTCTAGTAAGCATAAAGCGCCAAAACTATTAAACCTAATAAATAAATAAATACAGGACTATATGACACACGGACGTCTGTTCCTAAGGTAGGCAACTTAACGCCTGTGTTATAGGTAACAACCGCTTGTTATACACAAATGTTTATTTTTTAGAAATATATAAATACATATGGATAATACTCCCAGACTCGAAGTGGGAATCGACCCCATGTCCCCCGGAGCAGAAGGCAGGGTCACTGCACACTGCGCCAACGGGCCAGCCTATCTATACTGTATTCAAACTAAAAGGCACAAAACAGTGTGTCATATACTTAAAGCCTGTTACTATAACGGGTACCTATTAAGGATCGTCAGCTCTTCAAAGTAATTTCAAAGTGACATATAAAGTTATGAGTCAGCAAACCCCGATTCTATGCGATACTTGTCTGTCACACTCAGTGGCGGCTGTACCTTAAGTGCGCTCGTGCGCTGAACCACCAATTCAAAAGATTTAAAAAGTCAAAATATTAAATTATATTTAATCATTAATAAAAACCATGTTAATATTTACTTTTTAAACATATACTAAAACATTTATAAAAAATAAAATATCTAAATATGACGAAAAAAACGTAGACTTTATTTTTTCCCTATAAAGAAATATCGCCGTGCGCTACGGCGAGCGCACGGGGACCGCTCATAGAACTTGTATGAGGAACGATCTAAAACGCCTGGCGCGTGAGACAAAAAATAGTTCATACAAATGTACCGCGAAAAAAGTGTATTCTCGAGCGCCGCACGAGCGACTCGAAGATTACCGAGCGCACCCGAATTTCACCGGTCGCTTCGCGTCGCCAGAGGCGATAATGGATGACTGTCTCCCTCTCCCTTTCTAGAAATTTTATTATTATAAGCTTATCAGTTTTAAAAGCGTTAAATAAGATAATTACGAGATAAGAAGAGAGAGGAATAAAGAAAAGCAAAGCATCACGGTGGACTAAATAGCAATAAAGAAAATGTGTTAGAAAGGAAGTTGTAGGCAATTAAAATTTCTTCACAATGGAGTTTTGGATGACCATTTTATAATAATTTAATCCAATGTTAGAGTTCTTTACTGAAATGAGCGATTCCGCTAGGAACTTGCGCTTAGTAAATGTTTTTCTGTACACCTTCAAATCATTCCACATGATAGTATTTACTCTTTATTTATGAAGGTTGAAATGGGAGGGGGGGTTGTTGAATAAAAAATATTCCTTATTCCTAACTTGCTTTTATTTCAATTATAGATTTGCGCATTAATATTCACCATCCATTCCCAGTAGCGGATGAAATTATGTCGATAGGTCCTGGGCGCGTTGGAGATTCTTCAGTAGCTGACTCTACACATAGCCTCCAACAAGTCTTAGTAGAATGGGAAGCAGAACTCGACAGAAAGGGCATGCTTATTAATGTAAAGAAAAGTAAGATCCTGCAAGTGGGACGAGAGCCCGAAGAGATACATCTGACCTGCAATAATGAGGAACTTGAAGTGGTAAACGAATTCTCCTACCTGGGAACTGTGATCTGCAGGAACGGGACATTAGAAAAAGAACTATCCCAAAGGATAGCAAAAGCCAATAACATCTATTACTCCATCTGCAACACAGTTGTGGGAAAGAGAGAGATAGGGAAAGACGTCAAGATTCACATTTTTAAGGCCATATACATGCCAGTTTTGCTATATGGAGCAGAGACTTGGGTCCTACCTGATAAAAAATGGAGCCGAATAACAGCAGCAGAGATGAAATACCTGCGCAGAGTGACCTCCAAAACACGCCGGGACAGAATCAGAAATGAAACTATTAGGGAAGCGCAAAGTGATAGAAATGCGATTCCACGGGCGAAACCGAGTACCTTTATAAATGTGAGATGTGGCATCTCACATTTATAAAAGTATGAGTATCTATCTCCTTAAAATGTAATCAGTTCTAACGAGACAGTTGACCTCATTTGCGAGCTCATATTACTTAGTAAAACATAGTCGTGAAACAAGTCCTCATTTTTAATTATTCTACTCGAAGTATTAATTCTAACCCTACTTAAACGAGTTTTAATCATCGTAGGTAATGTAATTCTAAAACGTCTTTATGTATTTGTTTATTCTAAAATCAATTTCTTTAGTCCATATTTGAGTAATTTTATACATAACCGACCGTAAAAAACTACCTGCAAAACTTTTATATATGTTGAGCACCATCATAACTCCAACTTAGTCCAAATCCGAATAAAATTTACTCTAGAATTCTATTCTTTAAGAATTTCAAGAAATCTTTAAAAATATAAACGGCTAGGACTTTATAGAGTGATGTCTCTATTACTTAAATGGAATATTTGACTTTTTTTTTGTGATGAATGGAAATATCATATTATGTAACTTTAATAAAAAAAAAATTTGAATCCACCGTCGCGAACGACGAAGGCGCGCCGACAGCTCCCGAACAAACCCGAGCGCATGTGACGTAATAAGTTTGTTCGTTCATTGCAGTATACAAAGTACAATGTTATGACTTTTCATTTATTTCATTGGGTTCATTAAATATTTTAAAATATACCAAAGTGTCGAATTGCAAAAATCATCCTATTATTTTTTGGGGTAAGTACTTATTAAACCTTAAATTACAATTCTCTTAATTATTTTTGTTGAACACATATTTTATTGACGAAAATTTCGAAGAATTTAACGTATAAAATGTGTTTATTAGGAACGTTGTGTTTATTGTACCTATATTTTTAAGAGAAATCATAAAACAACTAGAGAATCCGAAAAACACAGTCCTGGCTAAATATGTCAGCATGCCTACTTTTTTACTTTATAAAAATGTTATGAAATTTTACACAGAAGAGAAGTAAATTTATTTAAAAAAATATTGACTTTATAAAGTTCGCATAATAATCCATAACAGATTAATAGGTTTTTATATTTTCATTACCAAAAATATCGTTGCATTTAATCATCCTCAGATATTTTTCGTACATACCTTGTTTCATTAAAAGAAACTGTATTTTTTGGCAACATCGACAGACAACATCGTAAAGAAAGAAATAAAGAAAACGTTTATTTGGCGCAAAAATCCTACTACAAGTAAACATACGAAAAAATTACGACTTAAAGCCATTTATTGGAGGTGAGAACTTCTCACTTGACCACATTGAGAGGCCACGAGCCGCCTCGACGTGTGGCAGAGCCACAGGCGTTTTCACGCCTGTCAGACGTGTTTGTTATTCATCTATTTTAGGGAAATTCAATGTCAAAAGTTTAACGCACAACATATCTGCGTCAAACACAACACAAAGCGCACATACCTTGGCCTGGGTGCGGTTCCACACGAGCACTTTGTGTCCGGAGTTGAGCAGGTTCTTGACGATGCCGCTGCCCATGATGCCGAGCCCGAGGAAGCCGAACTTCATCTGGCTCGCCTTGATGTTCTTCTCCAGCAGCGTCTCGGACACGTTCTCCAGGTCCAGCGGGGGCGTCTCCTGGGTCAGTGAGTACTTATTAGCAGAACGCAACGGAATCGTCAATATGGCAGTTGCCACTAAAATTAATCTATACTGTAAACTTTGGGATAAGGCTACATTTAATGTCCTGAATAAAATCACAAAAATCATTCATCTCAGAAATGAGAGATTACAGATATTGCCATCCTCGTCCCATTCTTGAGCGCGCAATGTATCGTGAACATTGGGAAGCAATCGTCAACAAAATGTTGACGCACAAAACAAGTCAACGACCCGCGCCGCGCCACCCCTGTTACGCACTTTTAAGTTTAATTTGCATTGCGGTTTGATGTAAAAATATTGAAGAAATTTCTTTCTGATTCCAAATCGCATTGGGACTGATTAATAATGATTTTATACAGTATTCAAATAAAAAGTTTCACTACCAATTACCGAAAATTGCGCGGCCGGAGGAGTATGAAATTTGGCAAAATTATAGTTTATATAAAGGAGAATGTGCGAAAGCTTATTTTTTTTTATAAAATATACATTATTAATACATTCTTAAATTAAAACATCACGCACACCAATACCCAACGATTTACACACATTTTATTATGAAATGTCAAGTTCATATTTTGTGGGGGGGCACATTGCAGGATGCAAGGATTCTCCCTACATAGTTTTCGGACGCGTGGACTCCCTACAATCAGCAAAAGAGTCCCTCAAACAGAGCAACATGTATCAACATGTGACGTCACACTTACAGGGCGCAGGATGTTGGAAGGGCGCTGCAGCAGGCTGGACTTCTTGCCGAAGGAGTGGTTGAGCATGGAGGGCGTGTCGCGGGTGTCGGAGTCGGTGTAGGAGCGCGCGGCCTTGGCCCGCTTGCGCGCCACCTTCAGGCCGGCCGACGACGCCCGCTTCAGTGGCTTCACCTTTGAAATGCCCAAACGTATCTATAAACATCCAGAACTCGTCAACGTTGTTGTGTATATCGCCAAAGCTCCTCTGATGAGGCGTGCATAATTACACGCACCGGCAGAAATAGCGGAACACAAAAATAGGGGAGAGTATAAAATAGTTAGTATCATTTTTAAACAATAGTGCTGTATTACAAATTAATGTCAAAACGTGTTAATTTAATTGTTGTTTCAAGTTTAATTATTTAATTAACTATTTTATATTCTCACTTTTATTTATCTCCCGCTAATTCTGACGGTGTAAATAAAAAATTTAACAAAAGATTGCATGCAAAATTATACAGGGTGACTGGTGAGACACTTAGAATACTTAAGGAGACTCAGAACTCGATTGTCGTTACAATTATGTAATAAAAGTCGGTACTTAATTTTTGACAAAAGTTTCTTAAATTTAGGCGAAGTGTGTGAATAAAATTATAATTCTGTTCATTTTGATTTATATTTAATAAACAAATTAGTTATTCAAATGAGTGAAATAAGTGCCTTGGTATTTTTGCCTGTTTAAGAAAGGCTAGAATTAAAGTATGAGGGGAAAGCGAATCATCTTCTTGCGTCCACGCTACTATGACCATGCGTTCCGTACATACTTAGATAACTTTATCTTAATCTCATAGTAGTTGATGGATAGGTACATTTAAAATTTATTTCGTCATATATGTTCATTAAATATCAGATACGCCAGTATCCAGTCTCACCAGTCACCCTTATAATACCCGCAACTTCGTCCGCGTAAAATTAGGTAATATTGTTTAAAATTTGATTAAATTTTAGCGAGACGTTCGCTAATTACCACAGTCAAATCCTAAGTATGTACAAAGGACGTTCAATGTATTCTCAGTATCGGCATGATATATTAATTATGAGGGTAGTTTTATTACCTCTTTACATAACGACACTCTTTGGGTGTATATATTCAAATATCATTTAATTGTCCCTATTAGTACTGTAGGAAACGGTAACAAACCGATGACTGATACGACAATATTGGGAAAAGTCGAACGTTCCGCAGTGATAAAATTCTTCATAAAATAAGAACGACTCAAAAAGTAATTTACGAAGAAATAGTGTCTGTTAAGTTTTGTGAAGAAACAGTGAAGTTGGTAACTTCCTTAGCCTTAATTATTTACAATTCAGCATTGGTCAAGTGGATTCAAACGGGGTACCATATTTCAACTGAAGCTAGCTTAAATATGAAAGGTGTAATTAACGCCAAATGCTTTCAACTTTATTCACGAAGTTTTCCATTATATAAGTCATTTGTAGTATCATCAGTTCTTATTATTGTATTTAAACTGCCTTTATTATAATTAGTTTTGTCTAAAGAATGTTTGTTCGTTTCATTTAACATCACTTGATGCTGCTGCAGCTAATTACGATGCTATAGTGAGAGTCCTAAATTTTGCTAACTGGTTACAATTAGGATAGGAATTTTTAACGATTACCTGACATTTCAAAGGCTCGGGACCCCTATTTTACGTCCTGCTCGAAGGACGACATAACAAAGGATTCTTTAATAATAATAAGGCTTATCGAACCCGAAAGCTCGATACCACCAATCTTCGCTTGCTAATCTCCGTCCACAAAAGGATTCTTTACTCCCTTTAAAAAATCTTAATGTTGCGATCTTGGGCATAGTAGGTTGTTACCCAAACCACTACACTACAGGTCACCCCGCGTCATATTTTTTTGGTGAATCTATGGAATTTATTAAGAAATCATCTTGATTCCTCTCTTCAGCCCTAAATGTAACCTGATGAATTCTCTTATGTGGGAAGAATGAGTTTCCAATGAAAAGCTCATTCTCTATGCAAAAGTTGATCATTCTTTCCCCGCTTTCGTTTAGCATCTGCTCTCCAGAATATATAAACTTAATATGTAAAATATTAAGTTTGTGCTTCAGTTGTAGTTCTATAGAAATAAGTCTCGAGTTTATCGGTTTCCAGTCGAGTACTTTGCTTTCATGTTCTTGATTGGTGATAATACGCACACCCTGCTTTGCTCTCATATCCATGTTTATTCCAGAATACCTCCTTTCCGTTGATTGTCCTAATATTCCAATGTCCAATTCTTAAATCCGTTGTCCGTTGCCGTTGTCGTAACCTTTTTGACATTCTAAATCCGAGGCTGTGTTTAGTACTTTGAATCAGTAATGCTCTGGACGGATGATTAGCCCAGTGCCAGAGGCCCTGTATCCTCTGTACCCAACTCGTGATTGTCCTGGCCACCACTGCAAAAAATGTCAAAGTCACTTCCACTTTGCTTTCCTATTCCGGTCCATCGTGTTTCCTGGAGTGCAGTTTTATCGTTATTTGATTTTACGAGTTGTGTTTTCAGCTCTGTATACGCTCCTGGTCTATACAGTGACCTCACATTCCACGTTCCAATCTTATAAACCATGATACGAGTTCCAGGTCGTTCACATGGATCCATCCGACATCCGAGGCTAGGTTGTTGAGAGTTTGTAACCTGAAGTTGTTTTATAAAGGGTGGGTAGTCAGCCCCCCCTTCAACCCTCCTCTTTTATCCGGGCTTGGGACCGGCTGTGATCCCGCAAAGCGACTCTCACAGGCATCAAGGAATAAACTTGATGAATGCCTTTTAAATATATACCAGATGATTCTTTATCTAAAACTATTTTTAATAAAACAAAAAAAACATTCTTTTCTCTCGTTCTACGTCGCCAGAAGTTAAACGAACAGACTGAATCTCGAGAACCAGAAGATATTTTTAATATTTTTTTAATAAAATCGTTAAATATCAAATTCAAACAAATATTTAGAAAGAGAGAAGAATTTATCTAGATGGTGAACCTGCTTGCTTGTAGAGTGGCTTTTCTATCTTCATATAATTACTTAGCCCAAAATATATGTATATATGTAAATTATATTCATAATTTAGAATAGGTACAGCTAACATATGTAATATATTAGGGAGGGTAATTATATTATAGGTTATTTGTTGTTGGTTTTGTAACATTATGAAAAGGGACTATTAATCAATTCTTTGTTTTAGGTAAGTTAAATATCGTTTCCTCTTGTATCTATTGTATTCCAGTATTGCTGCTATGTAACATTTGATTTATAATAATAAACTTTGTTTTAGCAATCGTTTAGTCTCCTTATTTCAAGAATTACAAATTGATTAATTGCCTAGAGCGAATGTATCGGCAATTAAGTTTAATTTGTTTTCATCGCATGGATCGTTATTAGCTGCACTATCGTAATTACCGCTCGTTCTTATCGTTATTTTTGTTCTTTTTGTTATCGTTGCTAAAGTTAGTATAGTTCTTATCGATCTTTTTTATAGTTCTTTTGGTTTTTATTGTAATTGATTTTAACACCTTGTTTAGTTGTCCCCATTCTCTGTATTAATTTTACTTTAGTTTATTCGCTCTTTTTTGAAATTTCTGTTTGAAATAATGGATCCATGCAGAGGATATATTCCTGAGGATGCCCAGCATAACCCACTTATAGATGGTTCTAGTAACCAAGTACCTAAAACTTCAGAATGCATACCTTATTCTCGACAGCCAGTTGGTCACCCTATCACAAATGTATATTCGAGGTTATATTAAGCTTCTTGAATTTTACTTTATCTCCTCAAACATGACCGAGTTTAATTTATTAGTTCAATACTACACTAGCACCAGTACAAAAGTTACATTATTTAAAATCCAATTTATCAGGAGAACCAGAGATGTTATTGAGAAATTTTCCTACAACTGCAGCAAATTATATAGAAGCCTGGGAACAATTAACTAAAAGATACAACAATAAGAGATACAATTGTAACGCGATCATGAAGACTTTATTTGGACAGAAAACTTTACAAAATGAATCCGCTAGTGACCTTAAACATTTACTTGATACTACAACATCTTGTTTGAAGTCACTGAATAATCTTGGTGTGAATACAGAGCAGTGGGACGCAATAATTATTCATTTAGTGCTTACAAAATTAGATCACGAGTCTCACATACAATGGGAGAAGGATGTGAGTGTTGCATCTGACGAGTTACCTACATGGTTACAACTAGAGGATTTTTTGGAAAGGAGATTTAGAAGTTTAGAGATGATTGACAGTAAACAGACAAACAAATTGATTCAACAATTACAGGACAAGAGCACGAAACCGATCCAACTGCAGAAGGGCGTGAGACAGGGAGACGTTATTTCTCCCAAACTGTTCACGGCTGCATTGGAAGATGTTTTCAAACTCTTGGACTGGAAAGGTTTTGGCATCAACATAAATGGCGAATACATCACTCACCTTCGATTTGCCGACGACATTGTGGTCATGGCAGAGTCGCTGGAAGATTTGAGCTCAATGCTCAGAGACCTCAATGGAGTTTCCCAACTGGTGGGTTTAAGGATGAACATGGATAAGACGAAGATCATGTCCAATGTCCATGTTGTACCAAAACCGGTCATCGTAGGAAACTCTACTATCGAAGTTGTTCAGGAATACGTTTACCTGGGACATACTGTCCAGTTAGGAAGATCCAACTTCGAGAAAGAGGTTAATCGACGAATCCAACTCGGATGGGCAGCATTCGGGAAACTTCGTAACATCTTCTCGTCTACTTTTTTACTGTATTTTTCTTCCGCCATTTTATTTGTCGCTGTAATGTCTAAGAGAAAGAATAATGATATAGAAGACGATATCGGTCAAAGAATTTGGAAATTAGAACGGAAATTGAGACAATTTCAAAAGGATAAGCGACAGAATTTATCATCTTAACGGAAGGTAGAGCTTTTTATTTTTTTGTTTGGACAGGATTCTGTTTGATTTTATTGGCAAGACGAGCACGTTCTTATCATTGGATTTGAACATACACGCTCTTTTAACAAGACCACGTTATGTTCATTGGAACAGCAACATATAGTGTCTTTTTTAATATGGGTGCGCTTTTTTCAAAGGATCTAAGCATAAGCCTAGTTTCATATGTATTCGTAAATAGTTACGACGAGCCAAATTTTTTTTAATTGTGTAATTACAAGACGGCCTACACCCAAAATATGTTTATATTTTGGAGATGATATAATGATGAGAGATTCACTCAATTGAAAAAAAAAATTGGTTAAAATAAATAAAAATCTAAACTAAGTAAAATTGGGACAAGCATAAATGAATTACCAAATTTGTAGCTGTGCTCAGATAATTGTAGAAAAAATATCAACAAACTAATAACTATGATATTATCTATAATTCATTTGATATTTTTATGGTCTATACAAAAATATATATATAATGAAAAGTATAAAAAGAAATAGATTTAATAAAATAGCAGTTTATTACTGAACAGTGTTGTCTTAGCATATTTATAACTTAATAAAAAAATTGGTTAAAATAAATAAAAATTTGACTGAAATAGTTAAGTAAAAAAGTGATTTCGAAAATTGTGACAAGCATAAATGTGTAACCAAATTTGTAGCACTTTTTGTTTGTTTTTTTTTTTATATTATTATTATTATTTTTAGCTCTTCTCAGATCAGTGTAGAAAAAATTAACTTTAAACATATTAAACCATATAAAAATTCATAATCTTCTAAAAATAGTAACTTTGCGAAGATAACGAAAACGAGTCGCAAGATGTCGTGATTTTAATTCAAGAAAGAAATTCATTAAAGCGCTGTGCTGGTGTTGATTCACCTACACAAATAGATGGACGAATAAGGCCTCAGTTTCCTTTCAATTGCACGTCGAGATGAAAAGTCTTCGCGGAACAAAGACATTGCAAAAAAGCTCTCTGACGCGCACCAGCAATTATAATATCAAAAGAATTTCGCTTTTGGACCATTAAGATTTTTCTCGTTAAAAAACTATACAATTTTCTTGGTAACTCGAACAATAAGTATTATATGGTTTCCTCAATTTTTCTTGGAAGGCTTTCTTTCCTTTTCCTTGTCACGCCAATATCTCTATCTCTCTCTCTCTTATATTGCTAATATTCCAGAAAAACATTAAGGTTTTTTTCGTTTTGTAGAAGCATTATTGAGTTAAAAATTACCAAGTTTCAAATCGGGAGAAGAATAGGTAACAAGCTGTCAAAGATCACAAGGGAGATAAAGTAGGGGTGGCCTTTGTGAGGGTGGCAACTGTTTACATTTACCCCCTCCTGCAGAATTCAACTACTACTGACGTCATTTTCTTTAGATAATACAATAATGCAACGACCATAACATTATAGACACACTGAGTCGGTGTTATAAAAAGTGTTGGTCCCATAAAACAGCACATGAAAAATAACATTTTAATAATAATAGCCAAAATAAACACCAAAAGCAATTTGTACTCCATATTTTTTTACAATCAAAACAATTTTAGAGATTTACTTTTGCATTTCTCACGGTGTGTTTTCGACACTAAAGCAGGAAAGTATAACGAGGTTATCGTTAAAGTTTTGCTGTCCCTGTATTCTGTGACAAGTCAATAAAGGTGTTCCCGGTGGTTGGGACACAATGCGGCTAATGAAGTGGCCATCAAACGATCACACTGGGCGACCCACTGCGTCCCCGCCAGGGATGGATTTAGCAACGTTGAAAACGGTAGTATTTAAAAGGATTTATTGTTATTGCTATCGTTTCATAATTTGGAATTTTAACTAGTCATTTAAATAAACAGCAGTTTATGCAAGATTTACACCCCTTCCGAGTTTATCAGTTCCTCAACTATTCAAAATATTTTCAAATTTAGAAGCCTTTGAATTTTATCTTACAACCAAATCCTGGGTAGGAGTAAAATCAGTACAAATATCAAATATGTTACGATCTTTGATCGTCATACGACATAACCACAACTCTGTAGACTATTTTTTAATATTTTGTCTATGTAAAGTAATAAAATTATCATATACTGCAATCCCCCCTATAACACGGTGCTCATATAAGGCATTTATCGTATTCTATAATATCATATTAGGCGCATTCGGGGCCGTGCACGCGCGCTGTACGAGAATAATCCTACAATTCGTTTTCCTATAATGTGTAATAAACCTACCGTGTAATAAGGGTAGTATTTTTTGGCAGTATCTTTATTAATGGATAGGATGATATAGTACATAGCATGAAAGTGTAGTGTAAACACTAAAATTTAGTACGAATCCCACTCTGTTCCGCGCGCTCTGTCCTACCAAAAAAACGACCCTGTCCCGACATGTTCAAACGGCGAGGCGATCTGTTGAGACGATTAGTAAGGTCGGCTCCACCGGCCTCCACTCGTTTCACATTGTTTTACAAATTCATTGATTAGATTGCGGGACGAATTTTATCTATACAATACGCGTGTATAATTCCTCGCTTTGACTGATGGGATTTTTTTTTTAAGAATTCTAGAAATATTTTCAGGTATTCTGTAGTATTTTCGTTACTTTAGTTAAGCTTTTAAAAGTATTGATAATTTAATCATTTCATTTATTTATATATTATATTAATTACATCTGTATATTAATACGTGAAGAGAAAACTCTAGGCACCATTTTACGAAAATTGCGGGGACGGAGGAGTATACAATTGGCACAGTTTTAATTCATATAGAGAAATGTGTGCGAATACTTATATATGTTTTATAATACCCAATATTATTATATTAAATTATTAAAATAAAACCACACGCACACTAATGCAAAACGATTTACACTATTTACACACAAATGTATTGGATGATGTCAAAGTGTAATCGTGACAATTGTATCTTATATATATTATCATTTTTTTTTTCTGTGAATGTATATGACGGTGTAAGTCCCATAAAAATACGCTCAGCCCCTTCGGAGATTACCCGGAAGAAACAAACAGACAGAGAGACAGACAAAAATGTTTTTGCAATAGGTTGTATATATTTTACTATGTAATTAGTAAAAAAAAAATTCGACGAAAACCAGACGCTTCAACTTTATTTATATGTACACTAGCGGACCCGGCAGATGTTGTCCTGCCCGAACGTAAATATCGATAAAAGGATAACCTAGATACCGACTGCAGCGCCATCTGCCGGGCCGATTTGTGAATCTGGACCATCCAGGGCGCCACGCCAACGCATACAAAAAAAATATTTAAATTGGTCCAGCCGTTTGGGAGGTGTTCAGTGACATAAACACGTATAATAGAATTGTATAAAAAAATAAGATATGTATGTGTAACGTTTTTAATCAAAGATAACACTCAGTACTTATAGGATTGTTGCAAGGAACGATGTGTTCTCTTATAATAGGCAGAGTAAGGCTGTGAGCGGCCGTTGCGGTGCGGCGCGGTGGGGGCGGGGGTTCGGCGCAACAAAGTGCCTTCCCGGAACCGGCGCGATACAGGTTCGCGGCCGACGTGCGATACCTTCGCAGATACCGGCCAGGTACCCGCCGAGCCCTTTTGTCAACCGAACAACGACACAACGGTACACCGCCGACCTGTTTGCCACTAACCCGCGCCCGCGACTTGGCCTCTAGTGCATTAGCGAGTAAACTTTTACATGTACTGAATACAGGAAATTCGTGGCCACTCCTAACACAAGCTTGTAAGAAAACTTAACTGGTAATGAGAACATTAGGCATATATCATTTAAAATAAAAAAACTATTATCTGCCGGAGCCCGACATAGCTCAAAGTGTTTGTACACTTTTGTCCTTAAAAACTACAAAACTTTGCGCAGTTACACAAAGTCCCCGGCCACACTACATGATCATTGAAGTGATCATTCAAATGAAGCTATGTCTGGCTCTGGCATAAGAAAAAGTTTAAACTTGAAACTGTCTTTATGTAGCGCATCTTACGCCAAACGAGAAAGGAAAAACAAGTTTGGTCTTGGATTTTGTTTATATTTCGGTCGATAGTATTTAGTAACCGTAATTAACACCTGACGAAAATATAAACAAAATCCAAGACTTTATTTAATTTTCCTTTGGCGTGATATGCGCCATTTATATTTAACGTTCACGCGGCTTATAGTGACCGTTTATAGTACTTCTAGTGTCTACCAACTTCCATGGACGATTGTCATTATACAAGGCACTCAGAGTGCTTAGTGCGAGTTTTCAAAATTTTATGCCTTGGTATAGTTTACTTAAATTTATATGGAGATTGATCAGCGTCGCCTAGCGGTAACGTTGTAACACTGATCAATCTCCATACAAATTGAAGTAAACTATACCAACGCGTAAAAGTTAGAAAACCTCGCACTAAGTACTCAGGTGCGACTTCGACCTGTGAGTGACTTGTATAATCTTTTCTCAAAGGTTAGGTACATGTTGAAATTGAATAATTCAATGCGACCGACAAACGAGTAAAAAACAATATGTTAGATCGGAAAATGTCGATAGGTCGAACGCAAAAAGTGTTTAGAATTCTAACGTGCAGTACGCGACGGTTTGATGGCATCGTCGGTTGAATTCGAAGAAGATATATTCAAATTTGAGGGCTACCGGAGCTATGTCTGCCCATACATACACACACATTTTGTTTATCAAGTGCAAGGTTTATGTGCACATTTTAAAGATATGTAAAATCCAATGAATGCAAACAACTTTGTACAATATCAATTGAATTTGATGACAGCTTGTTTGCGCTTACAAATAATACTACATAGAAATACTTGTTTATAGGTGACGTTGCTAGTTTTTATACATATACGTACATATGTATATATACAATACACACACACGATCTATGGACAGTTTGTATTCAAAAGTAAACTGGGGAAGTGAGAGTTAGACTCGCGCTCTAAGGATTCCGTACCTTGAGGAAGTCGTGGCTTAATCAGTGGTCAGCATTTAAGTCGATCGCTAGGTTAAGTTGCTCTGGCTGTGACCGGGTGGTAGATGGGTGACCCATTCTAGCACTGGTTTATATTTGATATCCGACCTCCTCCGTGTTTCACCACAACATAATTATATGAGATTACAAATATATTGTAGTCAATAAATTTGATATTGTGATAGAATGATTACTAATCTTGAAAATATACAAGTTTTAACAATAAAGCCGAAGACCTTTCTTTAAAAAACGCAATAAAAGTAAATTAATATTTATGCCGGAGTTCGCTGCGTTGATACAAACGCACCTCCCATAGACATCGAAATGTAATAAAAAAATATGAATCGTAAAAGTCCGGAAGTTGGGAGAGGAAAACATGTTTTCGCTTTTCAGAATAAAAAGTAATAAGAAGCGAATTATAAAGAGGGCAGCGACGGAAGTAAATCGAATTTTGTTTGTTCCGATTCACGACAAAGGACGAATCAGGCAGCGGTATAAAGGTTTTGTCTGGTGCATTGTCGAAGCTTGTGGCGATGCTACGTACATAAGAGGGTCGTATGTGCCAGATTAGGGTTGTCGCTTAATAATCTTATTTATGAAGAATACAGCACATTATTCAAAAAGAAAATACGATGTGTGACTCTTTCATCATGTTTAAGATACTATAAATATTTATATTATATTATCTAAGATTCGTTAATGGTTTCACTATATAAAAATCCAACTATTTAATAAATAACAATAAAAAGAACAAGTTATTAAAACAACTACACTCAACATACGATCGATCGAAGCGAGTCGATGAAAACCAAGAAAAACGTACTTCATTTTTATTTCAATTTAATTATTTATAAGAAATTACAGAGCTTTTTTTATAGTTTAACGTTAAAAAACAAATACGGTTTGTCCTTCATGTTAATGATAGTATTGCATTTATTTAAAAATAGTATTGTTAAAAATATATGGACTTTCCTAATAGAAAGATTTTTCTAAATATAAAGAAATTTCACAAGCATTATTTTATTTAATTTAGACATAAGATAAATTTTGAATATACTTTTTATTTTTCTTTTCTTTTTGGTGTTAGAGAAAAAGCTACGAATCCTGGAGAACGTATTCATACTGATGTCTGTGGTCCATTTCCAATGTCATTTTCTAAATTCCGATACTTTGTACTGTTTAAGGATGAATATACTCGTTACCGCTTCGTGTATTTTCTTAAAGAAAAATCTGAAGTACATGAAAAACTTAAGCAAATGTTAGCTGAAGTTAAGGTGGCTGGATATCAAATTAAAGAATTGTTAAGTGACAACGGTGGCGAATTTGATAATCAGAAGGTAAGGAAAATATTGACGGAATATGGTATTAAACAAAGATTGACGATGCCTTATACACCGGAGCAAAACGGATGTAGCGAAAGAGAAAATCGCACAATAGTTGAATCAGCGCGAGCAATGATGCATGCACATGAGGAGTTACCTCAGGTGTTGTGGGCTGAATTGGTAAATACTGCTGTTTATATATTAAACAGAACGGGACCAACTTTAGTGGAATTAGTTAAATAAAACAACTATACTTCAATTAAACGAAAATTATAGAATTATAAGTCCTTAAATTATTCATGTAATCAAATGAAAAAATAGAAAAAGCTTCATTACAACCAGGCAAGAATCTTCTGTTCGTAAAGATCAAAAGATTGTTTTGTACGCAAAGAGAAATTGAAGCAAATAATATGTTATTCAGAAAAAAAACAGAAATAATCATTGTACGTTTTAGAACCTATACTATTTCGCCAAACGGTACCTAAGTACAGAAATCAGGTTTAAAAAAATACCTATTTCTTATTAAAACACACCACCTAGATTATTGTTAAATGTAATTATTAATAGATAAAATGAGTACTAATTTAAATAGTCGATACTCAATAAAAGCCTATTTACTTAATAACAGAAGGAACACAAAAAATATTAGTACTTTTTAAAGAGACGTTAAATATTTGAGATCTTAACAGTAACCACAGAATAAGCTTTATATTCTGGTGTCAGCAAATTGTTAGCGTTGTTTTTGAACCTCCCGAAGTCTATCTAACTTTACTCATTACGACGAGCTATTAGGAATACGGTGTGATCGAAACGCTTAACGACATTTTAAATGGTAAGCCATTATTAAATTCTTAATAACCCTTGTAAGAATAATTAAACGGTACGAGGTCGATGGTTCACATCAGTATCATGTTCAGTAATTTATATGATTATGTATTGTATCTGTTCTTTTGTAATATTCGAACATATTTTGAAAGGCCCGGCTTGTTACATATGACATAGAAGACTCCATAGGCCAGAAATTCGAAAAAGGTAGTTTTTTCTTACGAAGTCGATATTTTTATATAGAAATATAAAGTAAAAAACAAGGCTTAGAATAAACTGGTAGCGCTTAGATTTAGTGCTATTTCTAGAATTGTAGCCCTCAGTAGGTCTCTTTATCACCTTACGCAATGCCAACTGTCGGCTCCTCGTAATATATCAATGGCAGCAGATAATCTACCATATGTTAATATAATGCCTGTATATGGATTAAATGTATATTCAATGTTAAAACATGACACATTAATTCTCACTCAAGCCGCTGCAGAAAAAATAGAATCAAAACTACTACAACATCTACATTCAAACACTATGCAACAACAAGCCAAATTTAAATTAAGTCAAGTATAAATTATATTAGGTTCATATGTATTAATAAAATAGATGTTTTGTTTAAATGTGTTTTATTAATTAAATCATTTGTATAAACATGTATAGTAAAATAGTAGTCCATTAATGTTAAGCCCTTGTCAATTTGTAGAAGTTGTCTTTTGTTTTCTTACTCTTTCCCTATTTTGCACTTCAAGTGCCTGTAAAAAAGCAAACATACAAAAAGATTAATAAATGTTTTAATTTATACAATTACATATTTTTCCAATTAAGTGTTAAATATTTTTGTTAATTAACTACAATTAAAGCCTCTATTTTAGTCGTTGCAAAATGTAATTAATTATTTTATGAAAATTTCATATTTAAATTAAAGCGACGAAAATAATATCTCAGTTGAATATATATTCTCCAACAGTGGACGTTTACTCTACTCTACTCGATACTCTAATGTATAGAATAAAGGAGATAATTAAAAAAATATATCGGCATCTTTCATGCTTTGTGCCAGTTATACGAGTATCGCGATCGGTGTAACGGTAAGTCGAAGGCCTTAAAGCATGAATTCAATGTTAACAATAATTTATAGCGACTATAAGTTATATTTTTGAATTCATCAGCAGACGCCATTGAAATTTGATGAAAAGATTTATAAATAGGTTCAATAATTAATTCGACATCTGATTTGAATACAATATTTTATAACAATCCACAAAAGTAGCATAGTTTTTAATTATTATTTCTACAAAACAAACCTATTGATTGTATAGTATAGTATTATAAAGATACAAATTGAATAAAGCTATAATTTTTATTCAATTATTAATACATACACAAATCTTTCTTCTAGGTTTTTGTTTGTCCATCTATCTTCGTATCTGCGTCAGAATCATTGTAGAACATAGAATTCGTAGACTATTTTTAACTTCGTTAATCATTTTCCTTTTTTTTGTAATAAAACCCAATTGTTTTTTTTTGTTAGATTTACACATTTTGACGCACAGAAAAACAATAGAAAAATGGCGGGAAGCTGTTTTTACTTAGCCACGGTTGTTTTTAAAAAGTCATTGATTTAATGTCATCCAACCAGCCAGTTACAAATAGTATAATCAAAGAGATTTTACTGCAATTTTTTTTACTAATAAAATCATTTCCCCAGACCTATTTATCTTAACTTTTTTTTTCTGAACCTCCAATAGTGTAAATATCCATAGGCGTCAGTAGTCAGCCTGCTTGCTTGCCTCTTAGTTTTTTTTTTGGTTTAAGATTGCATCGAAACGATGGAAAAAACTTGTATCTATCATTTGCAATCAAAAATATGCTAACATTTATTAAAGTCTTTAATTCACAAAAATTCACAAAAAAAAAAAACAATTAAAAAAAAACCACTTCGCACAGCAACAATTATTTCGCAAGCGAAACCAGATGTTCACGAAACGGGAGTCGAACCCTTTCTTATTTTTATTTTTTTTAACAAAAATGCAAGGAATTGCAATTTTTTTTTTTAACTAAAATGCAAGGAATTGCAATTTTTTTCCATAAATTTTTAATCAATTGAAAAAAACATCACATGTTTTTTCTTTTTATGCCAAAAAAAAATATACAGGAGTCGAACCTGTTGGTTTCGATCTACCAAAATATAATTATAGCCATCAAGTTCATAATCAAGGGCGACGAAAACATATACGTTAAAGGATATTATAATGTTTGGCGAAATCAAGACGTTAATTAAAACAAATCCAGTCTGCTTCTCTATATACATCTGAGATAATTCTATAAGTGGCTGATAAAATTTCAATAAGGTTTTCACTGTAAGGAAAAGCAGCAATACATATTTTTTCAGTCTCAAAAAAATATTCAGGGATACCTTCGTCGAGATGGAAAGTGGCTCCTACCTCCTGAACTCGGAAGAAATAATTAGCATTAGTTAATATATAATAAAAGCATTTCTATGTTCTTTCACATTGTATCCATTCTGTATATACGAGTGGGTCCTTGTAAGGAAATAATGTATAGTCTAGATTCCAATAGATCTTCAATCAATATTCATTTATAATATCTTGTCTGCATCTCAATAAATATTTGGGATAATTCTTAAAAATCTGTTATAACTTCAATAAGACTTTCACTGTAAGGAAAAGCAGCATTAGATATTTTTCCAGTCTCAGAAAAATATTCAAGGACTCCTTCGTCGAGATTGAACTACGCAAAAAAGATGCAGCGGCGGGTGTGGATGCGGAGGTACAATTTTTTATGAAAGTTCCGCACTTACGGAGGCGGAGGCGAGGTTCCGTTGCAATCCTAATGGATGCCATGTATTCTCTTGAATTCTAAAATATCGCCTGATTTGATAAACAATATCTGGTTTATGTATCCAGTTTCTAGAAGTAGTCAAGAAGAACTTTATTATATCTGTGTTTTTCTTCTCTAACATGTGTGATTATAATAAATAACAGTTGACAAATCGTTGAGGAATCTGTAGTTTATTAATGAAAATCGTCCTTCAGCGACGGGCGGGCGGGGCGGACAATGAACGCCACCATAAGCGGAGCGGACGCGACTGATTAGGAAGACGCGTGCGCGGGCATATTAAATCGGCTACGTTCAATATATTCATGTGTTTTTTGAGACTTAAAATTTAAAGTTATACAGAAAAGATAAAAAATTATATTTTATACATCCGCGAATAAAAGGAGAGAAGAAATTTATTAATAGAGAGCCTTATGAATAACCCTTCTGGAGTCTTAAGTGGTAAGGTATAGAACTCATGTTCTGATAATATATTAATTTGTAAGCGGGGCCTGTGCTAAGTGCAACAGAATTTATTGTAACCCGAAAACTAAACTAGCAAAGAATAGCACTCAACGTACTTATTTCTGTTGTCTGTTACTGAGGCTCTACCTCAATTATTCCTGCTTATCATCAAAGATTCTAAAAAAATTACCTATGGTTTTATCAATTAATTTAAAGTCTGTAAAATGTCGAAATTTCTAAATGTTTCTGCAACTAATTCTTTATCATAACTAAGGATAGAATACTAAGATAAGAACTGAATTCCAAATGAAATGTTAAAGCTCAAACATTTTTAATTATATAAGTCGTAACTTAATGAGATAACATACCAATTGCAACTAAATAGTATTGTAACATGTTAGCACTTAGTTGGAGACATGTTTTTTTTATGATTATGCTACTAAAACTCTTACAGACTTCATTCTACTTCTCTCCTATTTTTTCAAAAATAACTTAAAAGATGGTCACCCCAGGAAAATTTGACGCGCGAACCCAATTATGGGAAGGTTATTAAAATAATGCGTCCATACAATTGCAAAATGTTTATGTATCAACCATATAGAATATGTAATGCCTGTTTTTCTACGCCGGAAAACTTCGACGAATGCGATATAGTGAATTTTGTACGACACCGTTCATGTTTTATCGAATTATTTGTATTAAATTAAAAATTTAAGAATGCCTATTATTCTAATTTCTCCTTCCAATGCGTCTATAGCGAATTCACTCTCCCTTTCTTTGATTCACATAGAGCCTGACTTAGCATATCCTTGTGGAAAATTAATAGTGGAACGAATTCAAACTGACTCAACCATCTGAGGTCGTTTGCTTTCGAAGAATCTGAGGCATTAAACCGTGCTTGCATATTTTAAATACCGTATAATGTTGCATGACCATATCAAAACTTGCATATAAAAATATCTATTCGCTAATGATGTTATTTTAATGACAAAATGTACTGTGATATGTGCATTTGGGACACTGTAGTGGGCCATTTCCTAGAACTCTTCTGAAGGTGATTGGATAGTCTACTTTTACTGGATATTTTAAAGAATACGGTGCAATAAATTTGAAGGGAACTTGAAAAAAATCGTTGTACCAAATAATTTGTTTTAATGAAAGGTTTATTTTATATAGAATTAGTAAAAAGTTTTTAATGCATATGTCTATTTTGATAAACTGTTACGGGCGGTTCCAAGGAGCTTCGACAAACAAAACCCTGCTAGGTTTAGTATAGAACTAGACTCTACAGTAATCAGACCACTTCATTTCCCGTTGCACTTTTGTGGTTCAAAATCTACAATACTTTGTTTGTGAGGTGGTAGCTCATAAATTCTGAAGAAAGATCAACAACGTAACCAATTTGGTACAACTAATATAATTATATCTTAATCGAAGTGCTTGGCAAAGCATTTTTCTTTACATATTTTTTGTTTCTTTTGTACGTCGGGGGGTCACTAATGTGGGAAGGCACACCAAGGTGGAAGGTTTTTCGGCGAGGAATGAAAGGTGGGAGCGAAGGTCGATATGCTCCATCACCGTAAAGAAAGATCTTCGTGTCAGGGCCAGTTGGTGTTGCCCGGGGTGGCCGCGCCTCGTCGTAGTTGTTCGTCGGAAGGTCTATATATAGTAATCGTATGTAGAAACTTCGCTAGCGTGAGTTGGTTTGTATGGAGATTTTCAGTGTTTGCACTGCGGTTGTCTTCATCCGTACAGCGCCATCTAGTTTGCTTTGGTGTAACCTTTTCCACACGACATCATTGCCATTTCGTCATATAGCGGCAGCTATACTTATATACTCATTAATTTACAAAAAAGTACTCATTGGAAAAATTTATTGGTTTTTGAAAAAGGGTTTTAATTTATAATACTAAAAATACTTTTTATATTGATTACTACCTTTTATGTTTCTCGCAATTTCGTCCGTGATAAATTGCTCCCCCTGGCCCTATCGAACAATCCTTGTTTAGTGGATGTCTAATAAATATAATCTACCTAAAACTATAATTATATCCTTGTATAGTCGACCAAGAAAGTGATATAGCATTTTAGATGACAGCTCCTAGTAAAAAAAATATTTCTAAGGGTTACTGCTAGAAATTAACGTAACGCATAACAAGCAAAAATCAGCCTTTTTTTCTAATTGACGTGCAAACGACATTCGACCTTAGCGTGGCAAACCAATTTCGATTTCGTGTTAGGTGAACTTTCGCTTTTATATAAATAATAAAATGATAATAATAAATACATAGGATTATAGGACACACGGACGTCTGTTCCTAAGGTTAACAACTTCATGTCTGCGTTAAAGGTAACAGACGCCTGTTATAAACATTTCTTTTAGAAATATTAAAATACATACATATAGATTATACACCCAGACTCAAGTTGAGAATCGAAGTCACAAATCACGGCGCGGAAGGCAGGATCATTGCCAACTGCGCCAACGTGCCAATCAAATAGGTAGATACATACTATATCTGTATCATTGAAGATAGAAATGGGTAAAATATCAGCTAAGTAAATGCAAAATAGTACACAGTAACAAAAATTCCATTTGAATCGAAAAGCAGCAGACGCGCTAGAAATGCGCATTATCGTTTACCAAACCAATCGTAAATGGTACTCTGAAATACCAAGAATTTCTGCACGTCGCTCCTGTAGCTTATTAAATTGTAAGATTTTATCTGTATTGGCGCGTGTAATTAAAACTCACAGTTATTAAAATTTATCTCGCAACGTGCAAAATTCAACTCAAGAACCCGTCAAAAATATCAGAAGCCAGTAATTATATTTATGGAAAAATGATGTTTATAAAGATCAATCTTTCTACATCTGTCAAACTAGTTGTTACCCGCCACTTCGTCCGCGTAAAATTAGCCTAAAAGTGAAAGCGCTGCCTTTTACATTCTCAATAACATCTGTTCCAATATAGAGGAAAACTATCGTGGCCAATGATTGAGATTTTTCTTTAAATGTTTATGCCTATAATACAATCGCTTCCTGAGTAAGTGGTGAAATGATTCTGGGGGATCGATCTAACAGAAATTGGTGTCAGTCTTTGTAAATATACACTACTAGATGTTACCCGCGACTTTGTCCGTGTAAAAATAGGCGAAAAATATTAGCGTGATGATATACAGCCTTCAGGCCTTCCTCGATAAATGCGCTATCTGACACTGAAAGAATTAATTGATAGAATCAGGCGTTACTTTGCGGAAATCCATGACATGCATGAGAAACTAAACTACTTTGCTTTCGACTTTAATATATTATAAAATTATACTAATATAAAATAATTTCGATATAAAATTTATCCATTAAAATTGCAACGCCCTAACGGGGCATCATGTATAATTTTAATCATGTGCGATTAAATAAATAAATTAATAAATGAAATAGCCATCGGTGGATTTACAGATTTTTAGACCGTAGGCTATAAGATTTTGATAACCAAATCTAATCAAAAGATGTTTTACTAAAGATCCCTTTATAAGATTGAGGAGTTTGTCAAACAATTTGATAGTATGCAGCTTTGTTTGAAGGGTTTGTCAAACAATCTAAGTGTTTGGCGTGTTAAATGAAAAATTGGATTGAAGTCGTGTTTGACAAACATATTTGAACGTCTACCATGGTCTTCTTCTTCTTCTTCTTCCTAGAGCGTTATCCCGGTTTAATACCAGGGTCCGCTTAGATTGTAGAGGATGTGGCTGTGGGGCGAGTTAAGATAACCGATTAATCGTAAAAGTACAATTTTCCTCGCATAATTCATATGCCAGGATAGTTTTAACTATTAATTATACAAAAGGAATGTACTGAAATTAAAATATACGTAGATAAAGATTTAAAAGTAATATTTTTTTTGATGAAATAAACTTAGTGAACTCAAAATTTTCCAAAAGAAAGTCTTAAAATTACATTTACAATTCGAAAAACACTACGATCACATTTTAAAAACTATTTTTTACAGATGAAAAAAAATTTAGTGAACTAACAATTTGCTTAAAAAGGAAATCTTGCAATTAAATTTACAATTTGAAACACACGTGGATCAAATTTTAAACGCAATTTTTAGAGGTGTAACAAACTTAGTGAACTTACAAAAAGTGAAATAATTTAGTGAACTCAGAAAATACAAAAAGAAAAATAAAGATTGAAGATTGAATTAAAACTACAAAGCAGTCTTGTAAGTGTTCAAGGCTCTGCTAAGGCAAAGTTTTACGAAAATCTTTAAATTGGCGTACCATATGCTTATTTAGAGCTACGTAAAAAAAAATTCTTAGCACTACGACATTTAGCAATTTAATCACATTTAATGTTATAATTAACAAAGTAAATTGTTAATTTGTGACGATTGTCATGACTATGCCTTGAAACATTTCATAGTAAAATATATACATGTGTGTCTAAGTCGTATGGCATTAGTGTGCGTGCGGGCTTATTTTATTTAAATCCTTTAATATTGCATATTTTATAAAAATAGCAGCATTCGCACACCCTCCTCTATATAAACTGTAATTTTAATAAATTTAACACTCCTCCGTGTGTGCAATTTTCGTAAAATGGTCCGAAAAGTTTTCGCTTCTCGTATTAATATTAAATAAATAAATAGTTTTATCGTAATACGTTTAAAAATAAAAATTAATTGATATTAATAATTATTACTGGGACAATTTTCACAATCAAGTAAGCGTGTTTATCTACACGCTATTCTCGAAAACTGCGAGACTTACAAAGATGAAATTTGGCAAAGAAGTAGTCTATAGTGAGTAGACATCCGCTAAGAAACGATTTTTCGGTAGGGCCAGAATATGAAAATTTTAAGGCTCTCGCAAGTTTTCGCGAAAAAAGTCTCGGAAAACAGTTAGTACTATTGTTACCCTATTTGTCCCACGTACATAGAACTAGTTTAGTTGTACTTATCATGTATATTTCCATTGTATTATTAATACGTGAACAAATAAAATAATATCAATCTATCTATACTAATATATAAAGCTGAAGAGTTTGTTTGTATGTTTGTTTGTTTGAACGCGCTAATCTCAGGAAATACTGATCCTATTTGAAAAATTCTTTCAGTGTTAGATAGGTCATTTATCGAGGAAGGCTATAGGCTATATATCATCACGTTAAGAACTATAGGAGCGGAGTACCATAGAAGAATATTGGACCGGTAGTTCCTGAGATTAGCGCATTCAAGTAAACAAACAAACTCTTCAGCTTTATATATTGGTATAAATTAGATTCATCTAGAAATACTTTGTGTAACTGTTAAACCTATTGAGAAAAATAGTTTTTTAATTTCATTTTGTATTTCCTGATTTTATTTTTGTATAATCAAGTAATATTATTGACAAAATCGTTGATTAAAAGTATAGATTACTTACCTAGTGCATATACATAGTAATATAATAAAATAAAACCAAGAAATACATGAAATAATGGCTGTATTTATTTATTTAACAATAAAAGTGTGAAATTTACTCACAAATGTCTTTTATTTTCTTATTTTGTCTTTTCCATATCCTTCTAGGGGTTGCTACTTCTGATTCAAACCTTAAAATATAGGTGTAACGAATTGGACATCAGGAATTGGTTCTATTTGGCTTCCAAGATTCGCATCGAACACTCAGGTTAAATAAAATAAAAGGGGTTCTTTAGGACCCTTAGAAAAACTCGGGCGCATCAGATTAAGATAAGCTAAGCTAATTACATGAAGATCAATTATCAGTTTAATAATCTCACTAATTCGGCGTGAAATAAGGAAATGGAAGAATTGCAAAGTTGTGAGAAAAAAACTTCCGGTCGTCACTTGCCAAATATTCGAGCGCGATTATTTTTTTTTATTGTGAAGGAAATTCTTTAAGGGTAATAGAAAATTCCGTTAAGAAACGACTGTTTGTTTAATAAAGGAATGGTTGTTTTTTTTAAGTTAATACTTTCTTTTTACAGAAAAAGACAATATTAATATAGAATCACAGTATTGTATTTATGAAATAATATGTCAATTTTATAGGATATAATGTCAATTCTCTTTTAGAATTCTAATTGTTGAGTCATTCCTATCTGTGTGTGTTGATATAGTTTATCTTTCAAGTGGAGCGATGGGTCATTCTTTATTTGGAAACAGCTAGTTGCTTTACAAAATTTATTTAAATACATTCAAGTAAAAAAGTGTTCTACGTATTAGTGGAATTTCTTGGAAATGTCCTGGCAACACTGTATTAAAAACTTTAATTCCACTTTGTTAATTATACTTTAATTGCTAGTTTGTGAACTTATGCCGGTATGGAGGTTAAAGTAATAGAAGAATTCGTTGTAATTACTCACTTGTTTAATTAAAAGCCGCGAAGGACGGCGTTACAGGAACTTCGTATGACCTGGAAATACGAAAAGGGTTGTTAGCGAAAAAAATACAACACACAAAAAAAATGAGCGAACAAAACAAAAGAAGAAAAAGGACAAGAGCCTGAACTTTTAATTATCCCGTATTTTTTTATAATACACTTAATATATAAAGCTGAAGAATTTATTTGTTTGTTTGCTTGAACGCGCTAATCTCGGGAACTACTGGTCCGATTTGAAAAATTCTTTCGGTATAAATAAATAAATAAATAAACGTTTGGACGTTTCCCTAATTTTGTGGTGCAAGCGATGTATTAAACCTAATAATGCATGTTAAATTAGCCTATAAGTGGGATACACGATGGTGACTTTAATTATTAAGAAATGTAAAATATCTTAATTAAGTTTACGTTGTATATCGTGTTGGCTTCCTATATAAATAAATAAATAAATAAACGTTTGGACGTTTCCCTAATTTTATTTTCAATATTCTTAATTAAAAAAAGAATAATATTTTTATCTTTTTGTGACAATGAAGTGCAAATAAATACAACAATAGGGTGTAGTGCAAAATAATCTATATCTATACTAATATGAAGATTTTGTTAGTATGCTTGAATGCGCTAATCTCTGGAACTACTGGCCCTATTTGAAAAATTCTTTCAGTGTTAGAAAGCCCCTTTATCGAAGAAGGTAATAGGCTATACATCATTATGCTAAAATTGAATCTAAAATTTGAATATGCACACATACTACTTTATTGAAGCTATTGGAGTAAGCAATGTATGTTATTTAGGAATATTATGTCAAGTTCGGTGAAGTCATTTTGGAGAAACACAGACTAAAATTGGTGTATATGTTATTGGTGTATTTATACTTCTATGCTAATATACTATACTAATAAATAAAGCTGAAGAGTTTGTTCGCTTGAACGCGCTAATCTTAGGAATTACTTGACCGATTTGAAAAATTCTTCCAGTATTAAAAAGCCCATTTATCGAGCAAGGTTATATATCATCACGTTAAAATTGAATCTATCTTTTTACTAATATTACGCAGATGAAGTCGCGGGCACAGCTAGTGTATAATAACCGTAACAATAGTGTACTATATACGAGAGGAGGTCGTGGCCTAATCAGTGGTCGGCATTTGAGTCGATAGCTAAGTTAAGTTGCTCTGGCTGCGACCGGGTGATAGATGGGTGACCCAGGCGGCCTAGGATAACTGTATTAGTTCACAGATGCCTGACCGTTATATCCGTTCTGTAACACCCGAGTTAGTAACAGGTAGAGCAGAAATACGTTAGAAATCATATGGATGAAAATTGTCGATTTCTGAAGCGTAATTATTAGTTAAAGATATAAAAATGAAAAATTTTTAGTTATTTGTATTAACCTTTAAAAATAATGTTTTTAAGGACCTTCAAGGAATGAAGTTACAAAAAGTTATGAAGATTTCTTTAAATAATGTTTTTAGATATGCCTTATAAAGTCAAAATCGGTTATTACGATATTGAAAGGCTTTTATCCTATAGTCACTATATCCAATACAAATTGATTTAAATTATTATTTATGTTGCGAATCATTAATCGATAATTTAAGACTTTTATCATAATTCTTCGAAAACGTTATAAACGAATATTCTAATAGTAGTCCGTCGCCTTAACCGGTACGTTTCTTTGTCAAGTACAATATGTGTTTTATAATATGTTGTAAGTAAACAATAATGATTCTACGAAAGTATGTGCACATGTTGAGTATATATGTGTGTGTGTGTGTGTGTGTGTGTGTGTGTGTGTGTGTGTGTATGTTTGCGTGTGTGTGTGTCTCTCTCTCTGTGTGTGTGTGTATAAAGATGAAGAGTTTGTTTGTTTGTTTTTTTTTTGTTTTAACGCTCTAACCTCAAGAATAACTGGTACGAAATTCTTTCAGTGTTAGATAGCCCGTTTATCGAGGAAGGCTATAGGCTATATATCATGATGCTAAAATTGGATCTCTTTTTTTACCTAAACTGGTAGGTTAGTAGAGATTGATGGGATTCCGGGGATGACGTCAGACGGCAGTCCGTCCATATCTCTGCATGTTAAATGGACTCTGGTGCTAGACGTCAATAGCGCTAGGTAGAAGAATATATATTTAAAAGGAATATACTTTTCGAAATAGAGCTTCGAAATAGACTTCTCGAAATTCCATGGATTCACAGGAAGGAATTTCCTTACTAGGACATGTCTGTGGCAACAACTGTCACGGTCGGTGTTTTCGATCTGATAAGAAGAAAGTCGACGAATCATATCCGTTTCTCGAAGGCCATCGACGCATCAGCGAAACAACTGGTACTAAGTTAACTATCAAAAGGTGGGCCACCTATTAATTTTCCCCTTCATACGCGAAAAATAATACCCTTGTAATTGATCCTATAACAGAAAACTACTTCAAGTAAACTGGGAACAAAGTAGGCTGTTTTAAGGCTTCTGGGGAAACGTTGGCTTGAATTAGTCAGCGCGTTTCAGGCATTACAATAGGCCAATTAAGGCTAGCAGAGCCTTCTTTGAATAGCCCTCTCTTTGTAGCTTATCATCGATTTTTACTGTCTTAAGTGTTTGGAGATTAATGTTTTTTTAGTCGCAGCTGTACCAGTTTTGAGGTCTACTAAATAAACTAATGAATTTGAGGCGATACTTTATAGTAAAAATGCAAAAATGTAATTTAAGCTCAGTATTGTAAGAGATATTTTTAAAAGAGTGGCTAACGAGTTCCTTGCTGATTCGTCTCGTGGCTCGACTCTTCCGGACCAGTGGTAGCTTTTAAAATATTTGACGATTCAAAAGAGCTTTTAAAAGTCTACTTGAATAAAATGAATTTGAATTTGATTTTGAGTGTGAGTTTGAGTTTGGAATTTGAATTGATAATTTGATGAATGTCAGGCACACCAATACGTGAGGTATTATTTTAGTAATTAACTGTTTTAGTAATGCATATTTTATAAAAAAATATTAGAGATCGCATACCATCCTCTTTATAAACTATAATTGTGCCAAATTTCATATTCCTCCGTCAGCGCAATTTTCGTAAAATAGTGCCGAAAGTTTTCGCTTCACGTCTCAATGTATGGATAACTAGTTGTTTTGCGCTACTTCGTCCGTGTAAACTTGCGAGAGCTTTTAGACGTCCTTAATCAAGTCCTATCGAAAATTACGTTCGTAGCGGATGTTTACTAACTGTAAACAACCAACTTGCCAAATTTCATCTTTGTACGTGCCGCGGTTTTCCAGATTTCGTGATAGATGACCTTTCGCTTTTATGAAGAAGAAGAAGAAGAAGAAAAACTTTTATTTGGTATAAAAATTATGCAAGTACATACACGTATGATATAAGCCAAAACTAAAATGACTGTTGTAACAAAGATGCATCTGTATTACCGGATTACACAAGAAATAAGGTCGGAATAAGTAAACAAAAACCGATAGCTCTGAATATTTTAGTGGTGCTGCCATGGGAAGTTCTA
Organism: Charaxes varanes; assembly: GCA_024363005.1. Classification (NCBI taxonomy): domain Eukaryota; kingdom Metazoa; phylum Arthropoda; class Insecta; order Lepidoptera; family Nymphalidae; genus Charaxes; species Charaxes varanes. The sequence goes on from JANCMC010022637.1 coordinate 560,077, forward strand.
ATGATAAATTCAGATCTCGACCCCGTTGGGAACAAAGCAATCAGATCCCGCATATAAAGGCAACCGGCAAAGTTTACCTCTAACTTGTGGGCAAAAGAACTTTAGGGCTTCACGTAACGGTGTCGTTTGCAGGTGGTTTAAAAAAAAAAGTAATGATATTTTCTAGTGTTTTATTTACGAATCAAACGCTCCCGTACCAAGTGATATCCTCTTTCACCACCAGGTGAACTAGTCACTGTTAATTCCAATTAATTATGACAAGAGACTCGATTATAAATAATAAATAAATATAAACAGGACTATAGGGTACACGGGCGTCTGTTCCTAAAATAGACAACTTTATGTTTATCTTATAGGTGCCTGTTATACACAATTTTTTTTTATAGAAATATATAAACACATGCATATACATAATACACCCAGACTCGAGGCGGGAATCGAACTCACGATCCCGGAGAGCAAGGCAGGGTAAATGCCCACTGCGCCAAAGCGCCTGTCGAACTATGTATTTTTTTTGTACAAAGACTTTGTAATTGTATTTGACAAAATTAATATTTTATCAAAACGCTTGACACACTCCAATAGTAAAATGTATACATGTGTGTATAAATCGTTTGGCATTGGTGTGCGTGAGCTTTTATTTGAATAATTTAATGTATTAATAATGCATATTTTATAAAAATATTATCATTCGCACACCATCCTCTATATAAACTATGATTGTGACAAATTTCTTACCCCTCCATAAGGGCAATTTTTGTCAAACGGTACCGAAAATTTTCGCTCCACGTATTAATATATAGAATAAAACTAATATATAGACAATTCCTAAGTATAACAAACTTTGATTGAGTTTTGACTCTGTCTGCTGCTTGCGGGTTGTGGCTTCGATTCCCGCTTCGAGTCTGGAGGTATTATGTATATAAGCATGTATACTTTAGAATAAGATTTATGGATGAGTCGGCTGTTACCTAGAATATGAAGAGAAAGGAGATCTAGATACAGTGCGATTGCATATCAATGTGAAATTAAAGAGTGTTGAATACATTACCCGCTGGAGTTATAATAGTACAGTCAGGCCCGCTGGGAACCAAGCAATCAGACCTGGCATAAAGGTTAATACCGCTTGCGGTCAAGGAGTACCGATAACTTACGAAAAAAATACATCCCCTTATTATGCGCATTAACGCATCTACTGCCAGTGAAATAAAAAAGAACTAGGTATTATGAAAAGATCGCATATCAATGTGAAATCCAAAAGTGTTGAATACATTACCCGCTAGAGTTGTAATAGTAAACTCAGGCCCGCTGGGAACAAAGCAATCAGACCTGGCACAAAGGTTACCACCGCCTGCGGGCAAAGTTTACCGGCAACTTGTGGGGAAAAGAGCAGCGCGACTTTATACGGCTTGCAGGTGATTTAAATTAGCAACGGTAGCTCAACTGCCGCTTTGAAACGTAGAAATGTTTGCCGTGTGTACGCTCTGACAGATATTTTATGTTCCAAAGTTGAATTGGGACTTCAGCTTTCAATAAAACTCTAGATTAACTCGGTTCTGTTACTATGGCTTCAAAATTACTAAGATGGTAACGTTGCTAGAATTTTGTATACTCTATCACATGGGCCAAATTTTTACTTATTCTCATTATGCTTAAGTTTACATTACTTTTACATAGTGTTTAATTTTATATATTTTGTTATTTGAGTTCATAAAAGGTTGTAATAAACGTAAAAAAAAGTAAGTAAGTAAAGGAAGAAAACTATATGAAATCAAAAACATACGAATTCAGCTTCCAATAATATTCTACATTGACATTTTAAACTTATTTGAAGGCAAAATTGGAGTTTTAATTACACTCAAAGTATTTTTTTTATTCAAGGGGCAAACTGGCATGTAGTTCACCCATATGGCAACCGACGCCCATGTACATAGCGTCACCAGACGGTTAGTGGTTAAAGCTAGTTGTATCATAATATTAACTATTTGCCACCCGCTCCGGCTTCTTGACTAAATTTACCCAAATATAATCCGATTTGAAAAATTCTTTCAGTGTTAGATAGCCCATTTATCGAGGAAGGCTATATGCTAATTTTTTTAGTTAATTTTACGCGGACAAAGTCGAGGGCACAGCTAATCTGTTATATACGGCTTCTGGGTATTTTTTGATATATAGGTATCATCGCAATGTTTTCTTCCATGCAATGTCTTTTGTGAAATACAATTTTTATTAAAGCGCATGTTTTTAATGGGATAAAATATACAAATATTGACACCGGAGATAGTAGACTTGCAAACTGTAACGTCTATATAAGGACATCGATATATGTATTTCCTGCAACCTTCACCAAAACATATACCACTTTCCTGTACGAGACACGATGTTCGCGTCCGTACGGAAATGTTAAAGTATAATTATCCTATCCTTATCCTTTAACAAAAGTATTAAAATAAGTTTACCTTAAACTTAATTAAGTATTAAAACTTAATAATAATAATTAATATATACATTGAGTTGCTATCTAGTTTGTCCGTTTTGTTTTTTGTACAGATAATAAATTAAGATTATCCAATCTAAACTTATTTATATCAAATGTTCATAAATATAACGAAGATTTAAAGGTTATATAGATTTAAATACATATTAAAGGACAACCTTAATCTTTAAAAATATTATTATTTTCGGGAAAAAGAGAAGTATATAACAATTAATTGAGGAAAATTTTAATGTAAAAAAAAGGAATAAATTTTAGAAGAGTGTAAAGTGTCTGATAAAGTTAGAGAATGTCTCAATTATAAATTACAATAGTACCGAATAAGCCGCCATCACATAAATAAATCTTTTACAAGTGAACAGAAGTTAAAGATGTCTTATTTTACCGCCCTGATTGTTGGTACTTACGGAGGGTCGGAGATATTGATGAGGACGAGAAACTTCGCCCTCTACGCAAAGCTATTTATATTAATGGATATTTAATTGGGCACAATGTAATGTTTCAGTGATGTACGTGTAAAAAATTTTTGAGAAATAAATTATCTTATCTTATCTATCTTATCTTATCTTATGATATATAGCCTTCCTCGATAAATGGACAAACTAACACTGAAATAATTTTTATAAATCGAACCCGTAGTTCTTGAGATTAACGTGTTCTAGTAAACAAACAAAAAAAAACAAACTCTTCAGCTTTATACATATATTAAAAGTATACATGAAATTAAATTCATAGTTCAATTAAACAAAGTCTGAAATTTTTTATATGAAAATCTTATATCCGTATATCCGCCAATTCACAGAGTGCGCGTGGGACGAATTAATAATCAATTTATTATTAGAGTTTTTTTTATTTCCTTGACTAACTTAATTTAGCTATTTTTATTTTGTATTATTACAGAGGAATCATATTATTCTTTGGAGTAATACTTCTATTCACCACTATCTACGAAATTTACACAATTCGTTTATATTAAATAAATATTTCACCATTCAGTCATTCACAACTGGCCATAATATTTTACGATCCCAATGCGTTATTTGAAATAGGATTCTTGTAAAGAATCAACCGCAAAATATAAACTTCATCTCATTTAACTGCTACCGATCGTAACTGATTCGGAGATCTTCGTTTTATACCATTTTATTGGACTTTTAAAATACCTGTAACGGAGTGAAAGGCGGCAAGTGTGAGACGGAAACTGTGAGTTCCGTAGAATTCGATAGGTTTAGAAATAACTTAATTTTCTCCAATAGCATGAAGGGCTATTGTCGATACTTAAATCTGTAAGGCAATGTACAGTCTCGCTGGGTGCGTTTGTTCCCTATTATTTATTCACTATATTTATAAAAACACATTTTTTTAACATAGCAAACTTTTTACTATAGCTTTTAACATAAACGTCAAATTTAATTGGAGGGAAAACGAATATAAGACTTGTATCGTAACTCAACGAATTTACGACTTAATTCCAGCTCGTAATCAGTTTACCGAAGCGCCCGCCTCCGAGGAGATTACTTACTAAAACAAACGATAAAGGCATCGGGCCTATACCACTTATTATACACTCTCTCATTGGTTTTTGGTGTTTTATTGCAATCGATTTCCGTATATTCGGTATTGCGGTTGGTTGTTCGGGTGCCGAGAGATCTGTAAGAAGGCCCACCTTTTTCTGCTGACTTGTAGCCAGAACTTTTTGGAAATAAGAGTTGCGCGTGTTTGTTTTAAGTAATTATTATGGTTATATATATGAAATTTCAGTCTATCTTAATTTATTCGTGTTAAAATAAATGAAAATGGCTACGTATAAAACATTTCTTATCCTCACACCGTTATTTTGCACGGTTTCCGGAGCAATAAACATTTTTCCAGAAAATCGCTTTAAGCACAATGGCGAAGTGTGCAATTTCTCCCCCATTAAAGCAATGGCGGCAAATAAACAAGCCAATATTAAATCCGGTAGATTTATGTGAACGAGTTCATATCTCTTGCCGTTTATTTTATTTTCAATATTTTGTTTTAAAAATTTATAGACAGAAAGTGTCCTAATAAAATATACGATCCAAGTTTTAAAAAATACCTTGAAAATAAAAACCACAATTCTATTTAAGTTTGTACATATAATATGATTAAAAAAGTTTATTATATTTATGTTTAATCCTTGATATGTTATTGATAGAAGGATAGATTAAAATCAGAAAGGTTCCACCAAGTAGGACGACAAAGTGGTCTTAGTACTAAAGCAGAAAAAAAAAACATATTACAAGACACAGTGATTTAGAATATACACGTCGTTTAAATAATATTAATATTATAATACTAAAAATGATCAAAATATTTATTCAATAATAAGAAATCAAATAATCCTTCTTGGCAAGAGGGACAAATAAATTCCGCTCGAATCCTCCTCGCAGCGGGAGGTGGTCCTTGTAGAGACGTGTACATATCGTATGTAACACTATTTATTTCACCCATCTTCGCCTGCTTTACTATTTTTGTTTATTTAAGTGAAACATTTTTAATCAATTTTTAGTAATTTAATGGTTAAATGGTTAAATTTTTAATGGTTCTCATGTCCTTTTGTTATTTTGTAACAAATAAACAAATAAATATAACTGCACTAAACACTTTAAATATTACTGTATTTTGCTATAATTAGTAATTGCCTATTACTTGTTATCCTAATATATTTATGTTAAGAACTAGTTGTGTTTTATAAGTAAATATTTTTTTTTTATTTATTTTTTTTTAATTAATTTAAGTTCGAGATCACTGTTTAGAGCAGCTGTCAACAAAATACAGCTAGCCATGATGGTTGCCAACATCAGATAGGAGATGGCACTTGAAGAAGAAGAAGTGAAACATAAATTATGAGCAGTGTCAGCGAAGAGAGTTGTTCTTAAGTAGCGCATATATAGTACAGAATCTATTCAAAGTTTTTTGACAATTTTGAATCATACAGTTCTTTAAATATCATACACGTTTTTGGTGCTCATTTTTCGAATCCGGGGTGTTCGAAATTTGAATAAGTTCGACGAGCGTCAGCAGACAGTCTAATATTGTGGAATAATAGGTGCACTAGATCATAGGCTGTTTCCGCGAGCTCGTTGCCTTTTTAGGTTTAGAAAAAAGATAAGGAAAAATTGTATTGGATTGGCGAGAATTGAAAACAAGAAGATCCACAAGATTATCAGTACATATTGAACAAAGAAATTAGATCAGACACGGGGCTTGTATTTTATAAAGGCATATTATGTTATTTTGTCATTCATGAGTTGCTTACGTTATAACGGCAGTCCTATATTATGCGTAAGAGGACAAGCACCTGACCGGTTTTGTTTATTTTAAGATGCCGGCGTTTATTGTTATGACGTCGATAAAACTATTGCGTTTCATTTTCAAAATAGTTAAATCTACTCTGAGCAAAAAGAGTACTAATATTTAACGATATCTTATCAGTAATATAATTTAAACCTTAAATACTTTTCCGCCATGTTTTTTTTTTCAGGCATGAAGTCACGTTTGATAAGATCCAACGTAATCTTGACATAGATCCACGGATAGGTGAAGTGGAAATATTCTCAGTATGATAATGGTTGATTCTTGACATATTTTATATAATGCGGGCCCGAGGCGATGTGGCCGACACTATGTCTAATAAATTTATGGAAGTCCATTTTAATGTTGATCGCTCGTCGAATTATAATCGACGCGCTCGCGGCGAGTGGCGAAAGTGCCCGGCTTCACCGTCACTACGACGATGGACTAACTTAACCAGAAATATCTCACTTCTTTATTAATGAAGAAGGCTATAAATAGAGTTAAAGAATAAATGAATATTGATTTTGGATGGTTGGCCTGATTGATTTTTGGATGGATGGATGAACGTAAAATTTTGACGTACTTTTCACAAATGTTTAAGCGATTTACCATTGTTTCAATATTTAGTTTTTTCGTACATTTTTCCCACAGAACTCCAAAATACGCTTCATTGTTTTCCCGCACCGCGTTATGCATAGTAATGTATAACTTGTTTGTTTGTTTGTCTAGTTGTCAGTGTTGAAGAGGAGTCTCGGCACGTATTAGAGATATGAATTATTGAATAGTCCACTAATACTTTGACTTAGTAACAGATGTGGTTGGTACATTGTAGTCTAGGAGACGGCCGTCGGAAAATATTTTAAGCTGAAAGAATTATTTTTTTAAGATTAATCCATCCTAAGTTATCGTATAGTCGATGAAGGAATTGGTTTTCCACGCTAAGGTCGAATGTCGTTTGCACATCAATTAGTTAAAAGTCTTATTGTCCGCTTAAATTGCAGAGGATGTGGCTGTGAGGCGAGTTAAGATGACCGATTGCCCTCTGACGTCATCCGCGAAACTCCCTCAACCCCTACAATCTCATGACTAATATCACTAAATGATATTAATAGGAACCCCACTGTTTTATTTGCCTTCCGAACCACGGAGGAAGTCGGATATTTGAAAACCAGTTTTAGTATTGGTCAGCCATTTATAAGTCGGCTCCGGTAAGAACTGCTTAACTTAGCGATCGACTCAAATACCGACCACTGATTAGGCCACGACCTCCTTTGTAACTTCGGTGTTTTAAAAATCTATACAAGATATGAAATTATGTAACATTCCAATGAGGAAGTTACATAAAAGCTGATACGATATTAGCATCTTCCAAGACTAGACGTGTTAACACCTGCGCTTTCAATCTCCACTCCTAATATATCGTAGGCCAGTGATACTCAAAGTGGTATATATCAACCCTAAGGGTTGATTATAACCAAATCATGTACATTTTAAAAGCTAAGCTTGCGAGGTGTTATTACGCTCCTCACTATGACGAGCCCACAACAAACTCAGTCATTTAGTTTTCTTGTATATTGGTAGGAGTCTCGAATCGAATCGAAATTATAATTAAGTTGAGGTAACGCCACGCTTGCAGTCCATTTGTTCAGCCGAATTGTGTCGACCTGTACCTCTACAGGGTATCTCTTTCTCACATAAGATCGGCATGAAGCGGTGGCAATGCGGCGTCAGATTTGTGAGACATCCCGCTGAACCAAACCCCTTCTTAAAGGTCGCCACGCATCTGCGAGCCTACTGGTAGTTCAGATGTCCATAGATGTCAGTAGTTACTTAGCTGAAACCGCCTGCCCGTTTGCCCGATGTAATATAGAAAAAAACGTCATAAAAGTTTGGGAATCCCTGTCGTAAATGATCGTAAGACTCGTGTTGCCGAGTCGAGTGACATACTGGCCAATATAACCGGTTTTTATATAGAGAGTTTGATATCTGATAGATAAGTTCAAGGCTGACAGCACTTCCGCCAATTTGACTTAGATTTCGTGTGACGTCACGCGGTGTATATAAAACTTTTCTCTGCTCGGTCAATCGCGTTTCAAAAGAAAGAACTGTTATAGAAACAAAGACTACTAGTAATGTTTAGACATTCTTTTCAATAAAGAACTTATAATATATCTTGAGAAGTCAATATCTTTTAAAAATACTAAAGATCACCGGCTGGACGAAATTCACCTACAAACCGTTTTGCCTACGAAATATATTGTTCTATTCACAGAAAAATAAAATTTTACAATTAATGTAACATGCGGTGATCACAATTACGCTCTGACATCATCCAATACATGTATGTGTGTGTAAATGGTGTAAATCGTACGGCAACAGTGTGCATGCGGCTTTATTTTAATAACTTAATGTAAATTGCATATTAGAGAAAATATTAGTATTCGCACACCTTCCTCTATATAAACTACAATTGTGTCAAATTTCATACTCCTCCGTCCCCGAAATTTTCATAAAACGATACCTAAACGCTTCACGTATTATATATATATATATATAGGGAAATTGCAGTTTTATCTATTTATATAAAGGCGAAAAGTCGCCTAACACGAAATCTCGAACAAAGCGGCGCTATACAAAGATGAAATTAGACAAAGAGGTAGTTTATAATTAATAAATATCCACGTACAAGTGGATTTTTCATTATGGGCATATTAAAGAGGTCTAAGAGTTCTCGCAGACGAAGTCGCGGTAAAAACAGCTTAAATAATTCTTATTTTATTTTTTATTCGTTTCAGAAGTGGAATATAATATCTTTGCGATATTTCAATCCGGTGGGCGCGCACCCGTCAGGCCTGATAGGCGAAGACCCCACCAAGGAGTTCACCAACCTCATGCCCTTCATGGCGCAGGTGGCGCTCGGCAAGAAGCCCGTGCTAACTATCTTCGGAAACGACTATAACACGCCGGACGGCACTGGTGAGTTACCTCTGTATATAATCACAATTTAATAAAATTCTTTACCTAATTTTTATCTTATACACACAAACAAACACATACACACGTCATTTTGCCTTGTAAGTGACAAATATACAACTATACATCCGTGTGTACAGACTTTTGCGTTTATAATATTTGTAGGATTTTTAAATTATGAATACATTGCAGGTATTCGAGATTACATTCATGTTATGGATTTGGCAAGCGGTCACGTGGCAGCATTGAATTTACTAAGCGAAAATCATGTCCGGCTAAAGGTTGGTAAATGTTACTAAATACTACTTACTAACATTTACTTAGTACAGCAAAGTTGTATGAATTTTTCAATCAATTTTAGTTTAATAAGAATTATATTGTCCTATGTGAAATATCCTTTATTTTCTTTAAAAGGTATACAACTTAGGAACCGGCAAAGGCGTATCGGTCAAAGAGCTGGTGGAAGTATTCGAGAGTGTCACAAACACGACGGTCCCCATAAAGTATGTTGCGCGACGTCTCGGGGACATCACAGCGATGTGGGCGGACGCCTCTCTCGCCAAAGAGGAGTTGGGCTGGTTTACGAAACGTTCCGTGGAAGAGATGTGTGAGTATACTTAAATTTAGTAAGCAGGGTCATGCATAAATTACTTCACACGATTTTTATTTACGATTTAATCCCCCCCCCCCCTTGTCACAGGTTGTCACATTTTCAAAACTCCCCCAACCTTTATGTGACATCACATTATTTTTAGATATTTTTTTATTTTCATTATTATTATTTTATTCAAATAACTTTTAAATCTTTGTTAATATTTTAAATTTTAACATTCACATGTTTGTCGTCACAAAGCTTTTAATAATATTATCAGTAAAAATAACAATGAATCCGTCTTTTTAATATTCCATGCCTCCAAAGGAAAAAAATAATTCCTGATCACTTCGTGGTTCGTCCGTCTGTCAAAACAGTTTTTTTTTAAATACAGGCACAGATTTCTGGCGTTGGCAAACAATGAACCCGGACGGCTACCCCAAGAAGAATAAAACAACCGTCATTGTGGTCAACGGAAAAAGTTAATGAGGATCAACAATTTAAAATATTCTTTATTCATAGCCATATTTATAAATAAGCATAATATTATTTAATAAATACTTAATAATATAATAAAACCTCTTCTTGTTTGTTTTCTCTTACATGTATTTAAAATTATACCATCTTTCAGTCATCAAAACAGGTTTATGGTAGATCCAATATATGACATGAAATGTTTATTTAATTTTTTTGTCGTATAAAAATCAGGCACTTAGTAGTTAATATAGTTTTATTCTGTTTCAATTTCTTCATATAGCGATATGTGTTGCCATTTCAAAGGTTCGTAACCTATACTGGTTGTATTCGGAAGTAGATACCGCGCAAACAACTCTAGAATTTGTGGTTCTTCAACATCTATGTATGGCTGTAAGACATCTGAAACATAAAGATATATTTAAAATCAAAAAAAAAAAAATTAAAAGAAGAAACAATATGAGATGAAATTATACTTTCAATATATTCTACTACCGGACCCAGCTGACGCTGTCCTGTCCGAAAGTGGCTTACTCGTACTATTGGATATCAAAACAACGCCATCTATCAAAGCGGCCGACGGTCGCTTTGTTCTAGCATATTAAATCTTTCTCCTTCTAAGATACTCATTTTAATTATACGCTGTAATAAAATAGCTTCGTAAATAGTACATTATAACCGAAGAGCAGAAGTCCAAACACAAGGTTTGTTATAGAACAGCATAATAGGTGTAAAAAGGACCGCTCGAGTTCGAAACACCACCCTGCGTTCCATCATTGGAGTAATAGATGTGGGTTTTTCGTGAATTTTATATGTAGACATTTTTTGATATTTAACGGTAATTTATTTTTAATTGACCAGTTTGAAATAGACTTTAAATCATCTTGAAGCAATTTACAATCAGAAATATTATTAATTGTTTTAAATATTTTCAAGAAAATTTTAAAAATTTGATTTGGTCGCTTAAATCGTTAATAAATAGAGAAAATAAGACGGGGCCCAAATGCGAACCTTGAGGGACACCCGAAGAAGCGTTAAATGGCGTAGATTCGTAACCGCAGAGCACAATTTTTTGTTGTCTTTTCAAAAGATAAGACGAAAACCAAGAGAGCAAATTTCCAGTAATACCGGCATTATTTAATTTTTTTTAGGTAATATCGATTGATCAACTCGATCAAATGCTTTACTTACATCTATATAAATAGCGTCTACTTGATTACCCTGATCAATCGATTCAATTATTTGTTCGGTATATTCAGAGAGATTTGTTATTTCGTAAATACAAAAGTTATCTCGTTTGAGACGCATGTTTTTTTTCCTTTACGCATTACTTTATTGGGTCACAGAATTTAATTACGATTTATTGAGTTTAAGCAACAGTGTTTATGTTTATAACATTACTTTCTGCAATAAACATAAGTATGATTTAATAATTTATTTATGGATTATAAATTATATTAAATATTGGTATATTTGATACAAATTTTATTTTTTTTGTAATTTTTACGCGAGCATTCAAAGTAATTCGGGAACAAAAGTATACTATCTGTAATTGTATAAAAATCATAACAGAATCGGCTAATTAGATAAAACGTAACGTGGCAATTCATACCATCTCCGAATTCTATCGAGTACTGGATAAAATTATAAATAAAACCCATTTACAATAAGGAAGTCGTTCATCTTATTTAAAAGCTTCAAAATCGTGACTAAAAGCGAGGCGAAGCAAATTTTGTAAGTCATTACCCCTAGATAAGAAACAAATTTGCCATTAAATTAACTATTTCTTCACTTACCATTCCATTTAAAATAGCATTGCCATTCGTACAAACTCATTCGTCAATTAAGTTTGCCATTCATATAAGTTGAATCTTGGCTTGCTTAATTAAAGAAAAATAAGTTTGCTATTCACATAAGTTCAATCTTAGCTTGCTTAATTAAAGAAAAATAAGTTTGCCATTCACATAAGTTCAATCTTGGCTTGCTTAATTAAAGAAAAATAAATTTGTCATTCACATAAGTTAAATCTTGGCTTGCTTGATTAAAGAAAAATAAGTTTGCCATTCATATAAGTTCAATCTTGATTTGGTTACATAAGGAAAAATAAGTTTGCCACTCGTATAACTCACCAGCCTTGTCGGCGTTGGACGCCATCACTCGAAAAGTTCCAAAAAGTAGCACCAACAGCCTCTGAGTACAGACTGGCAGCGACAACAGTAGTCTGTAAAATAAAAAGTTGCACCGCTTAAACTGCCTGCATTAAGGAGGGCATTCGAGTGCCTCCTTTTTCATGATAATTTCGACCAGTTCTTTATTTTTCCGCTTTAATAACATGCAAAATAAAGGTCGGCACGTCTCGTTAAGCAGTCGGTAGCTCATTGCAGTGTGGTGGTAAATCCAGTTCTGTAGGGGGGACGTAAGGGGGTATACTCATCCCCCTAGTCCAGCTTTTGACCGATGTCATTATTTATTCTTTATTTGTATTTCAACGTTAAAATTAATACTAGATAAGATGTTAGTAGTACCAAGGCACGATTCGTATACGGTTAGGTCAAATTACAAAAACAAAATGAATGCCTATGTTTAATCTAAGAAGTCGTGCCTTTTGTGTATTGTGACATGTTATTTGGTAACACCATGTTTGAGCTTTAAAGTAGACTAGCGCTAGCTTTGAACGTGATTTGCGTAAGTCACGATTAAAGCGGAAAGCTATAGGCTATGTATCATCACGCCAAATTTGAATCTATTTTTGTTTTTTCTAATTTTACGCGACAAAGTCGCGGACACAGCTAGTATAAAATAATAATAATATACATATGAGGTTTAGAGTGAGCTTATAAAAAGTCTATATGAATAAAAGATTTTGTCTTGGACTAAAATAAATATTGTAAATTTATAGACTAAACCGATTTTCGTGGTTTCTTGAATCTCCATCCCAACCTGGTTACAACAATATCTCATTACGTATAACCTTCTAAGGAGGTCATAGCCTAATCAGTGACCTGCATTTGCACTTTACTTTATACTTTATTGCACACACAGAAAGAGTAAACAATACAATAATAATAATAAGAATTTTAAAAAAACAGATTTATAAAGTGCGCAAGGGCGGCCTTATCGCTTAAAGCGATCTCTTACAGACAACCCCAGGTCTGATAGGATTTTTAGACACCATTATGGTAAAAGAAAAATATTTTAACCAAGTAGAAGTATATATTGATACACAATGATAAAGAATCGCAAGTTATCAAATGTCATTTAACAATAAAATTTGATAACTTGCGATTCTTTAAAATTTGCTTTGAATTTGTATTCCTTTTTTAAATTTAATTTTTTATTAGAATTAGTCTTTATTTTGTCATTATATATCGGAGGGGGACTAGAATGACGCTTTCTAGAATGTCATCAAACTCAATTAGATAAATTGAGATTAGAATAATTATAATTGAAATGGTTTTATTATTTATTAACTTTATAATTTGGATCGAAACCTTATGTGAATATTGCTTTTTTTAAATCATCTCTCAGTTGACTCGAATGTATCAAAAAATCGTTTATTATAAAGTAGGAATAGTTTATAATCACAAAGTGATTATAAACTATTCCTACCTTTTATTTGCCTCTGTATTTACCCATTAAAACGGCCTTTGAATATTATACCGCTTTCAGTTCCAGAAGCTGTCGTTTAAACAGCCGCGTTACACTTCCTACAAATCCCTATAAATATTCATGAGTCCTGTAAAGCGCTCCTTGCTCTCTTTAGTTGCGTAAACGCGAATTCCAGTAACTTCAGAGTCCCAGCAGGTTTAATTACGTATGTACGACATGTAAATTGATGTCTTTCCATTGAATTTGCAGAAGTGCTACTCACAATCGATTTAATATGATTATTAATTACATCAACAGTATTAATGTTATCTACTGGTCTATTGACCATACAGCTATTGCTGACATTGTGCATTAGTTTATTTATTTATTCATGTTATCAATAAGTTATATCAAATCATTTGTATGCTCATCCCTAGTTCGATATTATGTTATTTTATGTCCTAATTAAGTTATTCTATTCTAATAATACCATCTATCCAAGCGTACATATACATATATAGAGCAAATATTGCTAACATGAAATAAACTAATAAAAATCAGGTTTATTTACATTACGTGATTGTCTAGTCTCTAGGTTAAGTCAATGTAGTGCTTTATAGTTGCAGAATTTGATAAAGTTAAATCTCCTAGTTTGTATATTTGCACAACAATTTAAAAAAGAAAAAAAATTAAACTTTGACAACGAAGATTCAGGGAATCAGAATTTTAACAACGTTTTATGTGTTTCTTTAGTATTAATATAACTTTTTCTGCCATATTTACAGCTGCCTTCCCTTGTAATGGCCCAAATGAAGAATACAATTCGTGTCCACCGGCTTGCCCGACCGACGACTGCAGCCAGGCTAGTAAAGATGGAAAATGTCCTAAAATTGGTAATATTGGAATAGTCGTTGAGTGCAAACCAGCTTGTCGTTGCAAGAAAGGTTACTGGAGAAAAAATGGAACATGTGTCCCTTACTCTAAATGCAAGTGCAAGTCTTAGAAATTAAAAGAAATTTACTAAATTCGCACAGTGGGTGGGTGGCGATCAGAAGAGATTTGTATTTTCAATGTGTCCGTCTGTCAAATATTTTTTGTGTAACAATCTTTTGGCAGCGAGATTATTTTTTAACTACTTTGGAAAAACCAAAGCGCACGCCTCATATTTCTTATATATTACGAGCTATCAGTTATGCAGACCGCCATTGATGTTAAGTGCCATCTCTTAAAAGAAGCCCAATACTTAATAGTACGGTAATATTTCGATAGGTTATTTAGCTGTAATTTAGTTTTTAGTTAATTATAAGTAAACGATATCGACTTACACAGCCATTTTCGATAGGAATTACAGCGTTGTAATTCTGAACCTAATAAAAAAAACATTAACGTGATAAGTTCACTGTTTCGAACGTGATCGTGCCAAATCCACACGCACAGAAATTTGGACGCCTAAGGAAATACTTTTTAAATCAGTTTTCTCTTACACTAAATAGATAAATATGCGGCGCGCATGCGTGAGCGCAACGCTTATAAGGCCCTCCTCAAAGTATAACTAAAAGCACGAACAATTTGTATGCAACATTAATGCAGGCCGATGTTTATTGCAAGCTAGGCGATTTTCACACACTGCAACGCTTCGCCAACACGTATTTAGAAATAGTGAACTTTCTTCTTTAAATATTAACATATTTAAATAAATAAACAAGTAACGTTTATTTAAACGAAGTACGCATAACAAGAAATCAAAGCAGTATTGGTCCCCAAACAAGGATTCCCTGTATCCCGAGGGTCACCTTCCAATGAGAATTACTATATAATTGAATTACTAAGTTCTTAAGCGCTACAAATTTTTAAATAAACTGAAATTTTAAATAAACTGTGTGTGTGTGTGTGTGTGCGCGCGTGCGTGCGTGCGTGCGTGCGTGCGTGTAGGGTAAAATAGATGTCTTAAAGTTCACGTATAATTTTCAAAAGTTCTATTAATAAGTGGTTAAACATAAGACAATTTGTATTATTCTACGTATCCATAAATATTTTTTAAAGATTGTTTTTCTGTTAAGATAGACTTCTTAAAAAAAATTAAAAATGTTTTAGATAGATTTATGATTTCGACAGAAAAAGTTAACCCCATTCGAACAAGAGCTTTTTTTACCGCGCGATAAAAAAGCGTTCAAATAGAACATATGGATTTCATAGCTTGTGTTCACGCGGCAGCGCTTTTTTATCGAGCAATGTTCTATACTTTTAACGCTATGAAAATATATATACGGTATATTTTCGTACCGACGACGCTGAAAAAGCGCCAACACCGACATTTAACGCAACACTTTTTTAACTCTCCGAATGAGGGCTTATATTTGAATTACTTCAAGCAAATTTGGTTGAGCTTTATTGCTAATATTATTTGATATTATACATGACAAAATATGTGGTTTCAGATTGGTGAAATAACAGAATCGCCCGATACTGAATATATGAGCACGTCTGCCATTTTACATTATTGTAAATCAAAGGTATATCTGATAATTATACTAAATATATAATGTTGCGGTTCTAAGTGTTAATTGTTAAGTTGTTTACAGATATTAGTGCCATATTTAAAACTCCTCACTATCATGGGATTAAGGCCAGTCGTGGATGCTTCAAACTCGTCAAAATATGCCATTTGTTTTTCACATTTTCATTCTGCACAAGTTGCAGTGTTAATGTTTTTAGGATATATTCTTCAGTATATGGCATGTTTCAGGTAAATTTTGATTCTAAACTAGCTATAACCCGCGACTTTTCCCGGGTAAATTCAGTGGTTTTGTTAAATTTTGTGGGCTATTATTGTTTGTGCGGAACTCTAATTATTAAACTAAAAGAAAAGTAGACAACGTTTTTCCTTGTAAAATCAGCTATCTGCCAGTGAAAGTACCGTCCAAAAAGGTTCAGCTGTTTCGGAGATTACCCGAAATAGACAGACAGACAAAAATGTTTTAACTTGCGTGCTTATTATAGGTAATGTATACATAGTCATATGCAATGACCAAAAAAAAATAATTTAGAAGTTACAAAAATTGATCCTTCAATGTTATTTATATGTGTAGAGTTAATACAAAATATTCATTAACTGTTCATCCTTTACATAGACTGGTCCGTTGGCGCAGTGGGCAGTGACCCTGCCATCCGCTCCGAGGATCGTGGGTTCGATTCCCACCTCGAGTCTGGGTGTATTATCTATATGTATGTATTTATATATTCCTAAAAAATATTTTTGTATATAACAGGCATCTGTTACCTATAACACAGGCATTAAGTTGTCTACCTTAGGAACAGGTGCCCGTGTGTCATATAGTCCTGTACATATCCTTTAAACTATATTTTAGGAGAGACAGAGGATTTTGTTACAAACTCGTACCATTAGCTTTAACATCCTCGTCTGATTACGAAGCGTACAAACAAGTATGTTACGGTAACGTGGCTTTCACATACATTGGACCAAGCATATTACATTTCGTGGGGTTTTTATACGCGCTATATCTCTTCCGAATATCGGATAATGAACAACTACAAAACCTTATGGAGAGGGTATGTATCTTTTCTTATTTTTTTTATTTGTCATCCATAAATGACATGTATATAATAATATTGTGACATTTTCGGAACCCCTTCCCAATGGTGTAATATCACATATTTTTAACTTTTTTTTGCACGTATTAAAAAAAAAAAACAGCATTTTCAATCTTTTTTAATATACGATGAGTGTCTGTTTGTAACGTCGACATAAAATTCTTTCACTAAGTGCATTTGATTGATTGATACAAAAATTGTTAATTTTGGATTTGTACTTGATTAAATACGAATTTTTTAAAATGGGTCCATCATTTTTTATAACCCCGTAGAGTCTGCAACCTTTTGGTAGGCATGGGTCACATCTTTAAAAAAATAGGTGCAAGCGGACCGCATCTTTAAAACATTAGATGCCGGCGGGGCACATCGTTAAAACATTAGATGAAAGCGGGCCGCAATTGTAAAATAGCTTATGATATCTCGTCTATATAATATATAGTCTATATATTATATAATAGATCATTTATAATGTTCTTATGCCGGAGCCAGACACAGCTTCATTTGAATGACCATGTAATGTGAATGGGAATTTTGTGTAATTTCACAAAGTTTTGTAGAACTTTGTAGACTTCAAGGTCAAAAATATACAAACACTTTGAACTATGTCTGGCTGCGGTGTTACAAGTCGTAGGTCAGGTGCTTATGTTACGTTAGTATTGATTCCTGAACTATTTTCAGGTATTCTTATTGTCGTCGTACGCGCCTCAAGGAACGCCGACAGCCAAACCTAAGCGGCTGCTGCGGATGCTGTGGTTTTTTATCATCCTCAGCGTGCTGTGGATGTGTATCTCCCTGTGCTCCGTTAATCTGATGATGGCCAAAGGATCTATTATATTCATGTGGGTGGATTCAAGGTTAGTGGTGTCGTTTTAAGGTGTCAGGTTAGTTTAGTATTACATGTATTTGGGCAAATCGACTGACCTGTGGTACAGTTGGCATTGATGCTGCCTTTAACTCCGGGGTCGTTGGTTCAACCCCGTTTCGAGTCGTGGTGTATTATGTGTATGTATTTATAGACTTAAAAGAATTGTGTATTATCTGTTACCGACGAACAGAAGCCCATTAGTCAAATAGCAAAAAAAAAAATTAAAAGATAAATACAATAAATACAGTTGGCACGGGCATCCATGCCCGTGGTTCGTAAATTTAATAAGAAAAAAATGGCTCCTTTATAACAATATTTTTCATCTTAATAATTACATTTTTAAATATATTTATATAAATGTTAATACTTTATTAATTAATTATAATTATTTCAATAATAAAATAGTAGGCAAACTGTGTGATGCATGATATACCGAGCAAACGAATGATTGTGGATTTTTGAACATGTTGGGTACATTCTTAATGGACAATATTTTTTCAGCGCTACTGATATAATGCTTGGGCTGAAGATACTCCTTATAATCTGCACCCTGATACACGACATGGTGCAGGCCACCGTCATCACCAGCTATTGTCTACAAGCGCAGCTTCTGCAAGCACATCTGATGTTTCTGAGGGAGCGTCTGTTAAACAGAACTATCACGCCCTTGAATTGGATGAGAGTGAGTTTTATATATAATACTATCTATATCTCTACTTATATATAAAGCTGAAGAGCTTGTTTGTTTGTTTCGCTAATCTCAGGAATTACTGGTCTGATTTGAAAAATCCTTTCAGTTTTAGATAACCCATTTATCGAGGAAGGCTTACGTCGTCTCGCTAAAATTTTTCACCTAATTTTACCCGGCCGAAGTCGCAGGTAACAATAAGGTATCTGTATGTATAAAAGTGAGAGGTCACCGAACACGATATCTCTAAAACCGCGGGACGTACAAAGATTAAATTTGGTTGGAAGGTAGTTTGTAGTTAGTAGACATTAGCTAAGAACTGATTTTTTGATAGAGCTGGACTAAAAAGATTCAAAAATTCTTGCAAGTTTAACTTTACGCGGATTAAATCTCAGCAAAGCTAAAAAAGAAAAAATACCCAAATGTTTAAACCTTGCTCATGAAATTACTGCCATGTGGGACATTGAATCAGCAGACATTGTCCCAATCGTTGTCTCAGTCAATGGTAGCGAAGAGCTTTAATAAGCACCGAAAAAAGCTCTCTTTTGACTGTTGTATCAATAGGAGATTACAGAAGGCGGTATTGCTTGGGACAGCACGTATTGCGAGGAAGTTTCCCAATCTGGAGCCTTAACAACCAGTTGCTTGGGCCCTTGTCCCGTTGGCGTAAGGAAGAGGTGATCTATACACAGAGAAATGCATGTATATGTGTGTCTAAAATCGTTAAATTAACGTCAAAACGCTCCAAAATACACTATTTTAGCATTCATAACTGGAAAAAATATCAGCCTTTCCCGACGGAATACATTAATAAATTCATTACAACAACAATTTCGAGAAGAAAAAAAATGTGCATTCATGGAAAAACCATGAATTACTGTACTTTACTTTACCCTATTTTTCTGTAAACCTTTTGGTGCATAAATAAATAAGCTTCAACAACGTCTGACTTAATAAAAAAAATCTATAAGCTTCTCTATTCTAGAATTTTAGATTGATCTATTAAGCAGAATGACTTCTACAATTTAGTTAAAAAAGAAAAAGTTTTAAAATTAATGTACAAACATTAGTAACTAAGGCCTCCTAAAGAGGCCCAGAGCTCGTAATTTGCAAATAGCTGGTGAACATTAAGTCATTTTATTTCTTCCCGGACTTTGTCAAGTGTGCGCCAAACGCAACACTATCTGATGTCGCTGGTAAGTTCTTACATAGAATGAAAAACACTTTTTTATAGTTCTATTTCTTAGTCTTTTTTATTAGTCCAAGGCTAAACAGTTGCCACTCTATCAACTTTAATTCTTTGGGACTTCACATTTTCTGAAGACATGTCTTTATTTTGGGATATCCTTCATTTTCATTTATTTTTGGAAAATCTTTTTTATTTATTTTTTCATCGAAAATTATTTTGAAACAACAACAATAAAAGAGTTCACTAATTAACTTACAAACACCATTTCAGTTCACGTCATAATAAAAAAATACATTTTATTTTTGTATTATCCACGGTTGTTTATTTATTAAGATTACCGTAAATCGCGATCACGTAAGCCGTAGGCTAATCTGCCTTGTTATTGCAAAATGTATTACACGCCACACGACATAAAGCCCTCATTTAATATATTAAGCTGTACACTAAATTTTATAATCTCTGTATGTTTGGCGAATAAAGTTTTTTATTATTATTATTATTATTATTATTATAAACCTATTTTTCAAAACTTGTCATCTCACCTATTGTTTAGCCGTGGTCCACTAATTAGATCAATATAAATCTACAACGAAATACCACCATATATTAAAGAGGAAACAAATGAAATAGAGTGTAAAAAGGAAATTAAAACAATGGCTAACAGAGAATTGTTTTTATAAAGTAGAAGATATATTCGGGAAATAGGGTCATACCAATTAATTAACCAATAACAATTAACAAACTTTCACTATAATTATCTCCGATTGACATTGTAATTAATTTATTATACTATAACTATTATAATTTTTGACTGACATTTTATTTACTATAGTATAAGTAACATTGTTAATTTGAAATTGTTTTAAACTAAATTGACTTATAGAAATATATAAAACCATTCATTATCTCGAATCAATTGCTTAATAATGTCGTGTTATTAAACATGCTGTGATAATCCATTATTAATAGGACATATACGTAGACACTTTTTTTTCTTAATTTTATTGAAATTATTTGCTAAATACAAGTAATAAATGACGTCGCACAAAATTAAATATGGCCGTGTAATTAAAATGATTTTAATTATTCTTTGTATTAATTTAGTGAAAGGGATAAATTAGAATTTACTTAGGAGATAAGTTGTTTATCAAATAATTAAAATTAGAAAATGAAAAACGGACTTCAAATTGCCATTACGGGACCACCAGCTTTCAAGTAAAAGAATCATCAAAATCGGTTTGCTGAGTCGAAAGGTCTGAAGTAAGAACCATTAAAAAAATGCTGTCGAATTTAGAACCTCCTCCTCTTTAATAAAATACAATCGAATACAGTACCTCTCCCTTTTTGAAGTCGGTTTAAAAATTAACCTACCTGTAATGGTTAAATACGTAATGAGTGACAGTGACAGATATACTTACGTGGTTTATCGATACAAAGTTTAGAAAAGTTTTGAAACGTTGCAAATTACAAATTCCTCACTGTAATTTCTATTAAGAAAACCTTTGAACGAACCTTTTAATTTTGTAATTTTTAGGCTTTTTCCCAATTTAATGTCAATTATATTAAAAAGAACAATATTTAAATTTAAGAATGGATTTTATTGTAATCACTATATAAGGTACTCTATATACGTGTAAATAATAAATTATGAATTTTTGGTTGGTAAATTAATGAAATGGTTTATTATTAGACTTTAAAGAAGTGTTTTTATGACTTTAATTTGATTGGTATATATTCTACACGTTTTTGCTCATTTTTCGTGGCTTTTAAAGCATAAAAACCGTTTAATAATAGATTTTAAAAGACGAGTGTATGAATTTACATTGTATGGTATGTTGTGAGGTACTCTCTACACGTAACTGCGGGTAAAAAGTTAATAAATTATAAGAGTACATTTACCCATTTCCATTCTTCAGGCAAACCAGAATTTCTAAGTGAGTTTTTGAATAACACCTATAGAAGAAACTTTGAAGCCATTACTTACGCGGCTTTCTATAGACGGTTATAAATTAAGTCATTTGATGCGTTAATAAATCAGTTATTTGGTTACAAACAATAACTCTATTATTGAAACGAAATCTATATTAACGCGAACTAAACTGCGGGCAAAACGCTAATAAATTATAAGTGTACATTTACCCATTTCCAATGTTCAGGCAAACCAGAATTTCTAACCGAGTTTTTGAATGTCGCCTATTGAAGAAACTTTGAAGCCATAACTTACGCGGCTTTCTATAGACGTTAATAAATTAAGTCACTTGATGCGTTAATAAATCAGTTATTTGGTTACAAACAATAAATCAATTATTGAAACGAAATCTATATTAACACGAACATCTTTCAAATTGTTCAATAATTTTATCAACATCATATTCGTGCGTGTATTCCTTAAAAATTACATTGGTTGAAATTCATGTTTCTACATTTCAAAAAAATTATAACTTAGAATTGTATTTTCCAACGCTTTGCCAATTCGGCTTCTTGGAAACGTCAACAATCAAATAGCGTGCTTAAAAAAGAAACAAACAAGACTAAAATATTCTAAAATATTTATATAACAAAAAATAAAATATTTTATCATTAAGAATAAATTAGATGACACATATTAATGCTGTTATAACTACAGTTGTAAAACTCACGTTAATGTCTTGGATGATTTTTGTGTGTAATTCCAATTCTTTTTGAATGTCTTCTGCTTCTTTTATCTGCTGTCTCTCTTCTCTATCTTCTTCTTCCTTATTAATCCTTATGATTCCTTTTTTTGCTAGAAAATTATGTAGCTTCATCTCGTGGTCAAATGCTTTCTGTAAGTCGAAGCCAAATTCTGCAACAGTAAAAGTGTTCATCGCAGAGCCTCACTTTTATTTTTAGAATCTAAACTAAAAATCTGTAACTTCTTATAAATGATATAAACAGTACCAAAAGCAGAAACAAAGTTGGATATCCGGTCAAGACTAAGAGCATTGTTTCGAAAGATTGCAAAGTAAGTGGAACTTAGTTCGTCAACAAACAGTGGAAACATCAATCTTCAAATAGTACCGAAGCCAAATTCTGCAACAATAAAAGTGTTCATCGCAGAGCCTCACTTTTATTTTTAGAATCTGAAGCTGTAACTTCTTATAAATGATATAAACAGTACCAAAAGCAGAAACAAAGTTGGATATCCGATCAAGACTAAGAGCATTGTTTTGAAAGATTGCAAAGTAAGTGGTACTTAGTTCGTCAAGAAACAGTGGAAGCATCAATCTTCAAACTGTACCGAAGCCAAATTCTGCAACAGTAAAAGTGTCGTCCATATTACCTTACTATTAAGTATTGAGCGTCTTCTAAGAGATGGTGCTTAGCGCCCTTGGCGGCCTACATAGCTAGCTAGATAGCTCGGAATATTTAGAAAATTAAATATGAGGCGTGCACATTAGATTTTCCAAACTACTGTTACCATTCGAAGAATATTATTTTTTCAAATGATCAGTGATGAATGATAACAATTTTTTTTTCTTCTCGCGCATAGATTTTTAAAGATCGTCAAGGATGTATAATCTGATCATGAAATAAAATATATTCTTTCAATTTATTACTAACGAAAGACAGAAAATTACTAATATATAAAAGAAGATATTTGATATAAAAGCAGTAAGGATATTAAAAAATAATAAATCGTAATATAAACAAAAAAAAACAACAAAAGCAGTTCAAATATAGTGACCACCTAACTTATGTGCATAGAGAAAAGATCTAATAAAATTTTGGAATACTAGATATGTGATGTTCCTAAGGTAGACAACTTAATGCCTGTGTTATAGGTAACAGCCGCCTGTTATACACAAATATTTTTTTAGAAATGTGTAATTACATACATATGAATAATACACCCAGACTCGAGGTGGATTGTCACTATTCGTTTCGATTCACAACGGTTGAGAAAATGAATATTACTTAATGCTTCTTTATTAAAAATTAAATACTTATGAAATTTTATTATTGTAAAAAGAAATAATATATAAGTGGTAACTAGTTGAAACCTATATTTCTGTACTCATGTGATAATTTAAATATTTTTGTTACTCCTGTCTTTCTAATTAGAGGTAGCGCCATGCTTGTAGCCGAATTAGGCCGGAGCGTCCGGGTACCAGTACCTCTTTCTTACATAAGATCGGCATGAAGTGGCGGTAATGCTGTCACGTCAAGTGACGGTATTGTTTTCGCGTTTCGTTCAGTTTTTAAGACTTCCCGGTGGTCTAAAGGTCCCACCTTTCATTCCTCGCCGAAACTTTCCGCCTTGGTGTGCCTTCCCACAAGATTAATACTATTTAGTTTCTCTACCGACAACACAAACGGTAGACGGTAGAAAAACAAAATCAACAACAGTCCGGAGTAGAGCAAACTATTCCGGACTGTTGGTCATGTGGTTATATAGTGTCACAGAAGAGTGTGCCAATATGCTCCTTACTTATGGGGAATGCTAGCTAGAGTACATAGACGCTGTTGACGAAGACCTAAGTACGTCACTACTTGCAATAAAAACAAGCTCAGGAATATCTAGAAGCACAGCCCAATGAATTTTGCAAAACATTTGTTTCTCTCGTACCACTTACAGCGATCACAAACTTTGCTTTAGGGACAACCCCGTATTGATTTTTGTCAAATAATGTTACAAAGACTGAGAAGATCCACAGTTTATCTCGGAAGATGTATGGTTCGATGAGTCAACATTTAAAAAGCTGGTTTCATGAGTCTGTACAATTTCCACGAATGGCGGCTAGAAAATCCACATTTAGTCAGACGAGACAGATCACAGCATCGATTTAAAGTAAATATGTGGACAGGAATTGTAAATGGTAAAATAATAGGGCCTTTTGAACTCCCAAGAAACCTGGAGTGATGAAACGTGTTTGCATTTTTAGCAAAATGTTTTACCAATTTTATTGTAAGATGTGTCACTGAACATGTACAGAGATACCCGGTTCCAGCGAGAAGGTTGTCTTAATGAAGAACGGGAAACACTAGATATGACTGTTTACATTTAGGCCTTCTTCCTAGCATTATCCCGATCTAGTACCATGGTCCGCTTAGATTGCTGAGGATGTGTTTGTGGGGCGAGTTCAGATGACTGATTGCCATCTTTCACCCGGTCGCAACAAGAGCTACTTAACCTAGCGATCGACTCAAATGCCAACTACTGACTAGGCCACGACCACTGTTTACAATTAGGTCGTTTTTCCATTGTTTACGAGATAATCTAGTAACCATTTTGGAATCCTTATTAAATGCGCCAACTTTTAATTCTACCTGCCATATTACCTTTTTTTCAGTAGTGTTAGTTGAAGTTTAGTGAAATATTAATTTTGAAGATTTGTCAAATTTACGGTTTTTTTAAGTAGATTTTTTTTTATACCTGACTTGAAATATATATATTTATTCACTAATAACTTGGCCTATTACCCGGTTACGGGCTGACGTTGCCTTCTGTACATTATTATTCGTTAAGAATTTTTTTTTTATTGAAGTCAATAAGAATAATTTAATTTTTACCTTTTCACACGACGAAGGCATGATTTTATAAAAGTTGCCGACTAAAAAAAATAGAAATGAAAGCGATATAACGGCAAGGTCTACCACGCTTAATGCAGTGTACTTCTCTTTACTCCAATGATTTCTGAAGGAACGATGGTCGGCATTTGAGTCGATCGCTAGGTTAAGTAGTTCTTACCGCGGCCGGGAAATAGATGGGGAACCAATTCTAACACTGGTTTACAAACCTCCGACTTCCTCCGTGTTTTGGATTGGGTCCCGATTAATATTGCTGAGTGATATCAGTCGTGAGATTGTGGGGTTTTCACGGATGACGTCAAACGGTAGTTGGTCATCCTAATTCACCTCACAGCATTTGGATACGATCTAAGCTGACCCTGGTAGTAGACCGGAATAACGCTAGGTAGAAGAACATCGGCGGTGCAAAAATGTTGTAAGTTTACCAATAGTTTACTAATGTATTGACTGAAGAGGTGGCGAGACGACTTGAATGCCTTTGCGGGAAATAAATGGATTCAGGTGGGTCAGGAAAGGAAGGTGTTGTTGGAAAAGGGGGAGGCCTTTGCCCAGCTGTGGTGCAGTATGGGCTAAATAAAAAAATGAATACTTTTATCAAATTCTACATGGTTTTTACTACATAATTAGGCTAGTTGTAAGAATATCTCGTGTTTATTTTATACTGCTTAAAAAGATTATTTTGTATTATATAAGTTTGTAGATGGATTTTACTATTTTTATAGAACTTCTAATCCGTCCCTGCATTTGTCGACCGGCGAACATTTTATTTCGTTGAAGAAATGATACATGAATGTACATAATTACATTCGATCTTTTTTAGGGTTGACTAAATAACGCCTTTACAATTAAAAGATCGAAATCTTACCGAACTTATATGATATATTGTTGTTCTCTAAATATCTTACGTATAATTAGTAATTACCGTAGTTTGTGAACCATTGCAACATTTATTTTTGTAACTCATAATTTTTGGCAAATAAACGTTTTATTATATATTACTATTTCTTTTATACCAGTACAGACCATAATGTAAAACACAAAAATATAAATATACAGGACTATATGACACACGGACGCCTGTTCCTAAGGTAAACAACTTAACCTGCCTGCTGCTGCCTGTTATACACATATATTTTCTTTTTCTAGAAATACATAAATATATATAGATAATACACCCAGACTCGAAGCGAGAATAGAACCCACGATCCCCGGAGCGGAAGTCAGGCCCACTGCCCCAATAGGCCGTCATTTACTACTATAGACTATTCGAACTTAACTTTAGAAGCCTTTTAAATTAAGCCGAAATTATATGTTCATATAAAGATATATCATTTAAAGACTCGTATGTTGTTCAATGGCAACGCGGAATTGTTTGACGTGATAACGTCTTATACACCGGTAGAACACACGAAAAATCATGACTCAATGTCACGTAAAATAATCGTTCGTAAAGAGAGTTTACAGACAACCATTTCCTTTTTTTTTGGAACGTCCGAACACGCAACCTTCAGTCGTCGGCAACCTGTCATCAGAGAAACTGTGTTCAGCCGTTCGTATACGCGCAACACGAGACGCTCAAACGTTCCTAACTGCGCTGCAGTCTTCTTGGCTCGAACTAGCTTCGAAAATTGGGCAATAGCCGTGTCCTGACTGAACGAGCAGCCTTGGGTAGCAGCTTTGGACGTTAGCTGCACAACTTTTTTCGTTTGGAGTACGTGCATTGTCTCCGGTCGAGGTACGTCCTCCCTGCATCGTGTGGCTGCCTCGTAAGGCTGCTCGTTCAGTCAGGATACGGCTGCTAAGCAACTCAAATTTAAGTGGGGGAAGGCCCACTCTCTGGAGAATTTGTCAAGCCCTAATGCAGTAATATATACATTAATAGCCATACTAAAGGAATGATGTAACAGTTTCAGCGGGTCGCAACTGCTGTGGAACAAGCTACGTATAGCGGTGCTGGGAGCAGCGTTGTTTCGTAAGGCGGGCGCACAACGAGCCAGTCGTGCGGCCGGCAGTAAGTACTATTTTGGGTACATTGGCTTGTGAGCCTGCCTTTTGTATTGTATTTTAAAATAGTAGATAATTGCACCGAGCGCAAAGTGAATCATTAATGCATGAGTGTCATTTTGGTACTAAATGGACACGAGTGCATTATACTCATACTCATTTCAGCAAGGTGCTTAATTTACTTTTCTTTAAACTACACGCTGTCTATTTCCATTTTTTAAATCTTTTCTTGTTAAATTATGAAGTATCAAAGTCTGACAATGGTATAGAAAGCACGTCGTTCGTTTTTTTTTTCACTTTTCATTCAGTCGATTTTTATTTTCAGCTAGTATCTTTTTGATCTAATGCATACATTTTATATAAAACATAATGAGAGACTTCTGTTGTAAATTTATTTATATCAAAAGAGAAAAGAGTGCATTAATGAAAAACAATGACAATGAACTTACAACAATTTCGTATTGCTTTGGCCTTTTAGCTTAGTTAACTTTCAATGATTTAGGACTTATAATAATGAAAAGAACTTTTCTTCCAACAGTACATTCGAACTATTGTAGGCTTCAGACAAATATAAAGAGCTATTGCACATCTCATAACGCAAAGCTTTTGACGTGCTGTACTCTCACTTAGACAAAATTGGGAGATATCGTGAACTAAAAATACGTATATACACCTAGATTAAGATGAAAGTCACGTTTTAACATTTTTGATACATCGGAAGTATATTTATTTTATTTAGAAAGAAAAAAGAACATGATTTTAAAAGTATCCTTTGACGTCCGGTTTTCTGCGTGTGTGGATATGGCACGATCACGTTCGCTATAGTCAACTTTATTTTTTCTTTACGTTTTTATTTTTTCATTAGCTTCAGAATTACTTCGCACTGTTTCCTATTGAAAATCATGTGTGTAATTAGGTATCATTTATTTATAATTAACAAAAACTTAATTTCATATGGACATATCACATAGCGGTATATTACCGTACTATTAGGTTTTGAGCTTCTCTTAAGAGATGTCATCCAGTATATGTGTGCGTAAGTGGTTTAAATCGTCTGGCATTGGTGTGCGTGTGGTTTTATTCTAATAATTTATTATATTAATTTTGCAGAATAAGAAAAAAATATTAGCATTTGTTCACCTTCCTCTATATGAACTACAAATTGCATACTCCTCCATCCACACAATTTTTAAAAAATGTTACCTAAAATTTTGCTTCACCTATTATATATATAAATTCTTGCAATTAATTTAGATTAAGACATGAACGTTTATATTTGAGACATTTTTAAGTAGTTATAGTGATCCATAATTGTCTTTCATAACAATATTTAATGCAATAAAAAAGATAGTTATAAAGATATTCAATTACTGTTAACATTTTTATTAGAATATTATACAACTAGAATATGTTTAAGCTGTGTAATACTGGCTGGACTCTGCCAGTATTAAACATAACTATTTATCTTTCAAATTATTAATCTATTCAATAATGCGTTATCTATAAATATTATGTTTATAAAAAGACCTACAAAAATAATGTATTATTTTTATTATTAGATATATGCTGTCGTGGACTTTCATTTAGAACTTTTAAAGGGGAACAATTTTGTAAAACATGACTTTTGCGAAACTTTAACCATTTACGCAGCTCACGTAGCGGAATCTCCCAAATAGGGAAAAGAACCGCCGATTTTGAAACATTCTTCATTGGTGCACTATTGAACTTAGCATGATGATATATAGCCTATAGCCTTCCTTGATAAATGGGCTATCTAACACTGAATTAATTTTTTAAATCGGATCAGTAGTCCCTGAGATTAGCCCGTTCAAACAAACAGACTCTTCAGCTTTATATATTAGTATAGATGATTTTTTTACATTGTTTTTCATGTTTTTAATTTGCTTTTAGCTAAATTTTTTATATAAACACGCCTTTGTTCTTCCATATAATGAAATATTATCGCGAGCGAACGGAAAGAATTACTCGAGAAATTCCCCCCATTGTGTCGCTACTTCAAAGGGAAACCTTTTTTGAGGTTTATCTCTGTATAAAATTAATTCCTCCCTTCACAAAGGATAGTTACAGCATTTTTGCGTCCTCATTGGTCTTGCGAGATCCATCAGAAAGTTTTTGATAGATCAGTTTTTTTCTGATTCCTGATCTGATAGTATTATATTTGTACTTCTATACTAATGTATGAAGCTGTAGAGTTTGTTTATTTGCTTGTCTACTTTAATGCGATAATCTCAGGAACTACTGGTCCGTTTTGAAAAATCCTTTTAGTGTTAGATAGCCCATTTATCGACGAAGGCTGTATATCATCACGCTAAAATAGAATCTTTTTTTTATTAAGCGGTCGAAGTAGCTTTCACAGCTAGTAACTTATATTAGCCTTTTTCTTCCTAGCGTTCATCCCGGTCTAGTACCGGGGTCCGCTTAAATTGGTGACCTGGAGCCTTGAAACAAGAACTAGTTCTCAGTGAACGTGGACACTAGACGCGGTGCAGTATTGTAATGAACGACCTTTCGGCTTCTTATCTGGTCGCTTAAAATAACAGATATGCAGTTTGCAAAATATTTTTAAGCGAATTTTGCAAATTCTTATGTATTTTTGGGTGTTAAAAGCGAATTCTTTTTTTTTCTGTCAATCATAGATTTCTCGCATTTTGAGATCAAATAGTTTCCCTTAATAAATAAGGAAAAATTGACAGACATAATTTTTTAAAATCCTTAATTGATTAGTTTACACAATCTTTATCTGCAAAAGATTACAAACAAAAATACGTTTCATTTTTGTCTGTAATTTTTTACTAAATATATTTCAGATTTTTTTTGTATGGTCCGAATAAACATCTGGCAAATTTAAAATTGGTGAATGACATTTTTCTATAATGTTTTTCAGAATCAGCACACCGTGTTACCCTCAATTTTAGGGCTCCGTACACGCTAAAATTTTCACCTAATTTAAGGCGGATGAAGTCGCGGGTAATCACTAGTTAGTAAATAAAATTAATTTCGACGTCACCCACAGACCCTTCAATTATATTTATGGACGTATAGATCTACGCCATCATTCAGTTAGACCTTGTTTAATGCATCCATTTATCATTGCAACACGCAGAAGTGGAAATTTCCACTTCGCGAAAACACTGAAGATAAGGTAAAAAAATTTGCTATCGTGAACAAACACGTGAATTCGTTGTGCAGTGTAGATACGAACAACACGTGTTCACTTGAACAAAGTACAATGATCGTGTCTGATTTCTACACAATGGAGTTCATTTGAATTCTACAGGTGAAGGAGTAAATGAAAACGATCGTGTTGGTAAAGCAGCCTTCAGTCTAGCGAGTAATCAGATGAGACAACACATAGTGTACTAGCTGTTCCCCACGACTTCTACCTCTATGGAATAGACAAGAGTAAAGGATAGGGATGGAGTAAAAGAATATAAATGTAGATTTAGAGGAGAGAAAGATGCGGATAGGTATGTAATAGCCAAAGGTGGTCGTGCTTTTACGTGGTCGTGGTCTCTTTTTAAATCCAGGTCTTGTATACGCTTGTCCTCGAAAGCGTATACAAGAGCTGGATAATACAAGATGGATAACACGTCTTTATACAGAAGTAACTGTCAGCCTTGCTTTCGCTTGCCTTCTTGAAGTTTTCGAAACATTATATAATAAACATTAAGTTATAATAGTATAATTTTGGTAAGTCATAAAAGATTACTAAAGATATATTTACAAACGCAATTTAAATAAATAAACAAAGCGAATGTCAGTCAAAAGGTGTAATAACATCAGTATTTTAACGGAAGTGGCGATATATTAGTTTTTGTGCAACACAACCAAAGATTATGGGGATTACGTGTTGGTAGTTAATATCATTCCATAATATTTATATATTATATATACTATTATATTCTGCATTCGGGACCGTACAAGCGCGTTGTACCTACTCATTTCTCAAAGGCCGACGCATCTGCCAGCCCTCCGGTGTTGCAGTTGTCCATGGGCGTCGGTAGTCACATAGGTGAGTACCAGCTGCTCGTTTGCCCGTTGTTATATAAAAAAATCGCTGTCTAAGTCAGCGGTGAAAGACAATTGCTGCGCGTTGCGTTGTGAAGCATATCGCAGCTTTGTGCGTTACGATCAAGATACCAAAACTTAAGCGAGATTGTTAGGGCCCATAATTGGTGATGATTTCTTGAGCAGCTGTTCTCGAAATTGATGTGGAGGAATATATGTAAATCATTCAATATAATCAATCAATCATAGTATAAAATGAAGTCGCTTCACAGCGTTGTACGCGCCGATCTTTCAAACTACGTAATGGATTTTAATGCGATTTTCACCGTCATTTAATTATATGAAAATATGCTAAAATGGCAACTAGCGTTGAGTACGACATGAAAGAGGCGATCACTTGTCTTGGGGCATTTATATAGGCTTTCCGGATATTTGAGTCACTTATCGTAACGTCGTTATGATCAAGTAATAGCTGTCGTAGTCGAATATGATTATTAATGAAACTCCTTAACGGCTTACAGTTCGGCTCAACTGTACAAAGTTGTACGTCGATTTGAGACTTGATTTCTTTTTTCACTAACAGAAGCCCACAAAAAACAAACTTTCACCACGCCGAAATGTCTATTTACGCCAAAGAAATTTAAATTTAGAATTTTCTTTGTAATTTTAAGCAGCTTTGAATATCAATTTCCGCCTTTCATATATTTATTATAAATTTAAATAAAAGTAAACATTAAATCGATCTTAACGAGTGTCCAAGAACTCCTGTTGAAACAAGATAGGTGAGAAGGTTGGGACGGGAGTGTTGTCCGAGGATAAATTTTCCTTGTTCTGACGCGATGTCCATAAGGTGAAATTTAGCCGCCATGTAGGTAGCAAAATTTTGGCCGTGTTAATTTTTTTTTTTTTTAATTTAACCAGCGGCAATAACGATATATACAGACACAAATATTTTACGTTCAGTGTTTATGACACCTAATTTGATACGAATGTGTGCATTTTATGTTTAAGATGTCCTCTAAATAATCGTTTAGATAACAGTAATCTCTCTGGCTGCGCTCGAAGTGATTTTTATAGCTTTTGAGGCCATTTGCAAGCGCTTGGTGTTTGCAAAATTTGTAAATAGAGAATATATAGAAGTATGAACGTCATTTCCAATCAGATATAGAGAGGTTTATGTTCGACTAGCTGATGCCCGCAATTTTGTCTGCTTGACTAAGTAATGTTCTTGTTTAGATATGTTTAACACACCTTTGGATAAATTCAATTGCTGTATTTTTAAAGGTCTAGTACGAACGTCACCTGTCATGTAATTAATCACCAAATGTTATAATAATGATTTAAAAATAATAATTTCACACATGACGTTCATAAGTACTGTAAAGTCTATATGAATAAAACATTTTTGACTTTGATATTCTTAAATAGCGAAACCAATTAATCTGCGTTCTTATTATTTTTTAAAAATCTTTCGACTTTTTCTTACTTTCTTGTATTTTAAACCTTCCCTCAAATGCGGAAAATAAAAAAATACACACAATAGAAATATGTAAAGCGATTTTTGAATTTTACAAACAATCTGTCTTCTTTTGCAAATAGCTTTTTAGTTTTCACCCTCTTTGACAGTTATCATTGCGTTTTATAATGTTTTTAGCCTGTAAGTAATAACTTTGTATATATATAACGGCGTCTTAAAAACGCAAATGTTTTTGAAGAGCCTATTAAATGTAACAAAATTATTACAATATAAAGGTTAAAAATTACTTTACATTTATGTCGCTGAAAGACTTCTAAAACGGCTGCGCCGATTGAACTTTTTGTGTTCTTCTACTAAAGTTAGGGTGAGATTTCTTTTAGTTTTTTGTTAACATTTGTCTGATCTGTTTTATCATTATATTATGAATGAATAAGTAAATGTCATTTAGACGAAGACAAGAAAAAAAACGTAGTAAGTGGTAAAATAAGACGATAGCGTTAAGGAGTGAAAGTCACGCACACACGCACCACTGTGCGTGTACTGGTAGAGAAAGTTGGTGGGTTTGGAATGCGGCCTAGAAGTGATGTAGAGTCGAACTTCCAAAATATATTTCAAATAGATTTGTCTGTTATGCTCCAAAACAGTCATTTATTTAATACACCAGCGCACCCGGCCGAAACTGTTTTGCCCGATTTACAGTCAGACAAAAGTTCCAGTACTAAAGCTATCTATTGGAAGTGATCCGAAGATGCAAGTTACTCTGCATTTATTAGTTTTTTTTTAATATTCCTTGGAGTCTTCGTTTCTTTCTTTTCTTTGAATCCTTCTCTGATGTAATGCAAATAAAGAGACCCAAATGAAATGTGCGTAGTTGTTTTTGAGTTATAGCGACAAACGTGTCAAACTTGGGGCATATCCGGACAACAGCGCCACCTACCGGGTCCAAATGTCTTTTCTAACTTTCTAAGAAATCTCTTGGAATATCTACATAAAATTTAATCCAAATCGATCCAGTATTTTAGGAGGAGTAGGGTGACAAAGGTATAGCCCGTTCTTGTGTACTCGTATAATGATTATCATGACCCAAGTTCTGCCCAAAAGGCTTCTTTTCCTCATTTTAGAAGTAGCTTTTGTAAGTAGATAAAAGCTATCAATAAACTTAAGAATAATAGGAAGTTAAAAAAAATCTATGTGATCAAGTTATATTGATATTGTCAAATATTTATTAGGCTACAAATATAATAATAATACTGACATTTCCTTCAAACTTTTGATATTATAGTATAGTTTTTTAATGACTGTCAAATTATAAAACAGAACTTATTAAAACCATAAATCAAATCGGAAGTTACAATATTATAAATATTGGAAATTGACAAATATGTCAATTACCAAAAATAATAGTTAATAAATAGTGACAACGCCATGGCTTCTATGTTTTGATTCGACTCAAAGTGTTTGTGAGTGAAAGGCGTGTACGTACAGTGTAGTAAGTACGTAGGGTATGCATGTACTGGTGAAGATGGCGCCCGCTCTTCTTTCTGACAAATATATAGCAAACCAGTATAAAAGTGGGTTTGGCCGTCCGTGCTGCTTAGTTTCTAAAACGATAGAGAGGGAGCATGTCATGCTTTTCAGGCCTTACTTGAGCTGTTATCGCCTATCATTACACGTACACATTATTACACTTTTAAGTATTATTACCAAATTTGAATTCAAAACAAAAAGGTTTTTACTACTTTTTGAATATATACTAAACATGTCTATGGCGTAAAACATAGTCATAATAAGAACTTTATGTTACTAATATTATTTATGCGAATGTTTTTTGTATAATACGCTTTCTAACATTGTTTATATCAATATAAATAAAAGTTAACGACTAAAATAACATTAAAACGAATAAAGTTTCGGGCGGCACTAAACTATTATCTGTCACTTATTGTTGGATTAAAATACGTATAAAAGCCTTACAGCGTAACAACAACAACTTAGATATATATTTTTCAACGAGGTCTGTAATCTATACTACAAATATATATATATATATATTCCAAGGACGTTACGTTACTAAAACTCAAAACCGTTGGGCGGATTTAAGTTCTCTTTATTTCGATTTACTCCCCTATTTCAGTATTGCAGATTCGGTATTTCAGTATACTTCAAATATATGACGTTCAGCAAACGAGCCAAAACTCGCACAAGGAGACGTCTGCTGGGTCCGCTGTAAGCTGTAAAATTGGTTGATCTTTGCAAGAATTTAAATAATTCTATGGATTGTTATTTAACGTATTATTCATATTTTCAATATTTATTAATTACTATTGTATTTGGATGCGACTGCTGCTCGCAGCAATGTTTAGTAGACGCCTGTAACAGATGGCGGTACTTGTAGTAGCTGTGGACAACTAGTGATTGTTTTAACTTACTATATATTAATTATATTATAACTACAGACGATTTAATTAATTTCAGGTGATTTTATAAAATCCAAATATAAAATAATGGCCATTTATCGTTACAATAATATTTAGGCTACTCTTTTGCCACAGAATATGAATAATATTGTAATGAAAGCTATAGTTAAAATAAATTAGGCAAATATTAAAGTTTTAATTACTTATTGTAAGAAATAACTTAGTAGTGCCCTTTGTACTGCGAAGAAGGTGTGTAAAAGCAAAATTAATACTTAAAGGAGAGTTGCGAGCCACAGCAGTAGGTGGGTAACAATAATAAATTTCTTTATCTCTTCATCTAATATATAAAATTGTCGTGTCCATGTCTTTGTTGCTAAACGTCCCCGAAACAGCTTGACCTTGTGCATATTTAGTAGGTCTGAGAATCGGTAGTAAATTGTTTACAATAAGGGTGGTCCATAAGCGGCCGAAGTCGTCGGGTATGTTTATAAAATCGATATAAATAAAACGTACATTAATTAAAATTTATTCACATTTATTGAACTACAAAAAGAACTTTAGCAGAACATACAGTCTTTTCTAACAACCACATACATATTTGCTTAGCTAAATAGTTTGATTTATACAATGACACGAATAAACCCGTAGTGTTCAACATATAAATAAAAATTAAATTCATATATTATGTGCCTTAAAAATAATCAGCAAAATATTTACTAATATTTATATTAATTATGTCTTTTAAAGTTTTTTGTCAAAGACGTTTTTTATAATTGTCATAAAATTTTACTATATAATTTGTGTATAATTCTCCATAGACGTAATTTCTAGTTGTATAAATAGCAGCTGATTTCTTCTTTCTTTTTAAAAATACAGCGTATCTAACAAAAAACTTCACAAGGAAACATATTACATGAACAATAAACTTCTTACTATATTCTTAAAGTAACAAAGACAAAAAGTTTTTATCATTTCCCTAAGTATACCCTGCTGTTCCCAAATTTCCTTTTAAATACTTCCTTAAAATTTAAGTAAATTTAGATACAGTAGAATCCGTTTATAATGACATCGAATGGAAGAGATGAACAGTACATGTCACAATAAATGAGGTCATTGTCTCAGCGTTATCCCGATCCAGTATCAGGGTCCGTTTACATTAAACATTAGAAAATTTGTTTTGAACGAAATTGCACAAAAATTTTTGAGGTTATTTAACTAATACGTTTATCGTAAATTATCGAAGTCAGTCGGTCTAAATAGACCGAGAATAGAAACGTAATTCGATAGCTTGAAATCTAAATTTGATTCGTGATTCAGGAATTTGTAGTGGTCAAAGTTATGGCAACTATTTGAAACAGTTTTTCTTATTTTATATTCAAAATAAAATATAACTTCTTCATGCTCATTCCTTTATTTCTCGTATAATTTAATTTAGATTACAATCAATTGATGTGAATAATGAGAAATAAATACTAAAATTAATTATTATTGAGCTTTTGAAAACTACATAGAGAAATATTGGTACAGGTAAAAATGGATACCTATATTTTAAGGACTAAGAATACTTGTTGGGTACACCTAATAGTGCCGTTACCCCTACGGTTAAGGTACGGTTTTTTAGGGTTCCCTAGTCCTACAAAAACCCTTATAGTCTGCTCTATTCGTCCGTCTGCCTCTAAATGCAAACTCTATTAGATGTAGAGACAAGAAATCGCTCCGAGCGTACTCGTTTAAACTGTCACCTGTCAGTAATCATCTGTCACGAAAAGTAGCTTCCGCTATGTTTCCGTGTTTACGCCCCGTTACACATCACTAGGTTTTGAATTTAACATAACATCAATAATATCAGAGTTCAATTACAATTTGGCAAAAAGGGCTGGAAACTGGACTACACACTGCGTGTATAAGTATAAGATAAAGCCTAATATAATTTTGCCCCGGTGTTTTTTGTATAGCTGACCTAATAGTTAAACGAAAGAACTTATTACAAATAAATTCTGAATATTGAACTGCATGATTAAATCCAACGCGGATAAAGTATTAGATACTATATAAACGATACTAAATAGTAGTATTTAATAAAAACAGTTTAATAATTTAATCAGTTAAAAGAAACAATATTTTGAATAAAACACACGACAACTTTTTGCATGTAAGTTAAAAACACACAATTAAGTTTTGATTATTTGGTGCCAACTTTAAAAGATAGACACACGCTGTCACGGACTTTGTGTTAGAACTTTTAAAGGGGGACAATTTGTTCATATATGATTTTGGCGAAACTAACTGTTTAGGCAGCGCACGCAGCGG
Source organism: Charaxes varanes (assembly GCA_024363005.1). NCBI lineage: Eukaryota > Metazoa > Arthropoda > Insecta > Lepidoptera > Nymphalidae > Charaxes > Charaxes varanes. Next base: position 597,660 of record JANCMC010022637.1, read on the forward strand.
AAGCTCTAAAAAAGACCCCGATTTTGAAACATTTTTCTTTGATGCTCCGCTCCTATTTGTCTTAGCGTGATGATATATAGCCTACAGCCTTCCTCGATAAAAGGGCTATCTAATACTGAAAGAATTTTCAAAACCGGACCAATAGTTCCTGAGATTAGCGCGTTCAAACAAACAAACTTCAGCTTTATATATAAGTAGAGATATATCTTAAAAACGCTCATTGTGACATAATGATAACAATTTTGATACCTCATTTGATTAAGGTATCCTATTATTAGGCTAAACAGGTTAGCAGAAGTCAGGGTACCATCGCCATAGTTATAATCAATTTGGACAAGCGGTCATGCATTCAACTGAACATGTTCATGGTTGAACTAAAAGAAACGTTCAACTCATATTCAAAGCAAACGAAAAAGCATTCGTTCGCTGGGAAAGCGTATGCAAGGAATAAAGTGTGTTTCTCAAAAGAAAAATTTTCCTCAAATTTACCCTTTACACGGAGTTGTAATTACAAGTTTTAAGGTTCTCAATTTTTTTATTCAGTTTTTAATAGTTTATAGATTTTGTAATACGTTATCACTACATAGTATATAAAACAAAATATCCGTCGCTGTCTCTCCATTCCTATGTAAGCTTAAATCTTTATAACTACGAAACGGATTTTGAAGCGGTTTTTTTAAATAGATAGAATGATTCAAGACGAAGGTTTATATGTATAATACATTTATGTTATAGAAGATTAAAGCCGAGAAATGTGCATGTGCTGGCTAAACCTTACGAGATAGAACAAAATAAAGTATTACGGAGTTGTACACCTTAAAAAGATCTATAATAGCATTGAAGAATTATAACTGATTGGAAATTTGAACAGCTTTCGAGGTATTGGGTGAATCCAAACAAAATCATGTTACGTCCTTAAAGACCCGTTTCGATGCAAATAAATAAATAAATTTTAAAAAGCATACTTATTTTGGGTTCCGCAAAATAACGGTTGATATTAATTTTCATTTGTGCGAAACAGTTAGGTAATTAAGAAATAGCACACATTTTTGACAAATAAGATTTTAAATACTTGTTATCGCGGGTGTGACCTAGTAACCTGCGGATTCTGGTCCATTACTTCTACCGCTGAGCTATGGACGCTATATTAAACTATGAGGGGTATATGGAAATATTGTCATAACTCCCATTGAGATAAAAATACATATATTTTTTAATTATTTTGTTTATATTTAAACTAGTGCACCCGGCAGACGTTGTCTTATTTTAAGTATACTTTATTTAGGTTACATACCGACAGTAGCGCCACCCATCATCGATAAGTTATGAATGCAATTATCTTAATTGAAAACTTAATCAAAGTTTAGGTGGCATGATCCGTGTGAAATATTGTCTAAGTAAGAAAAACACCGTCACAATCATAGTTTGCACAAATTTCGTTGCAAATAAATTGTAACAACTTTATAATGTAAACTTAAGAAATGCACAGATAACCTTTTGCTTAATTTTTTTTCTTCAATTGATAGTGGTATGGTATGTAACATTATAATCATTACTTTTTATTGTGAGATAAAAACTTTTTGGATATTAAAAGATGATGATTGAAAACATTTTCAACAATGATTGCATTATTTTCTATATTTATTCACTGTAACCAAAGTAAAGAAAGTAACGTTGAAGAAACTTGCCTCTCATTTAAACTACAATAGCCGGGCACCAATAAAAAGTTATTACTCGAACACATCTCGAAATAGAGTTGCCCAAGTGAGATGCAACCGAAATCATTATCTTAAGTTATGTAAAATATGAAATTGTGAAGAAAACTGTTTAATTTCGTATATAGTACTTAAAAGCACTTATTGAGAGATGGCCATTTTTACTTTTGGGTTTTACTAAGAGCTTGCTTGATTTTTATTAAAATGATCTAACTAGTAGATTATTTTAGCCTTTATTTTTATTAACTTCATTGCACAACTAAAATAAAAATGTTGCACAAAAGGTGAGCTTAATGCTAAAAGCATTTTCTGCATTTTTCATTTAAAATCTTTTAACCATTGCTATCTCATTGTCTTTGCGGTGAATTATATTATTAGTTATTATCTTTATTAGTTAACTTTGAAAAACCATAGATAAGATAATAATTAGAGGTAGTGACATGCTTGCTTTTCTTTGGGTCTACAGCCGAATTGGGTCGACACCTCCAGGTACCAGTACCTCTTTCTATCATAAGATTCCCGAAAGCTACAACCACCGAATCCGCCACCTGGAGTCGACAAAAAAAACAATTAATATTTTGCTACAGCAACATATAAATTGAGAAGTGCTGCCATAGAAGGGTATAGTCCTTTGTGTCAAGGAAGATTAATTTGGTTGAATCCAAGCCGCTAAAATAATTGCAGTAAAAAAAATAACAACACTTGTACTTAAATAACTCACTCTCTCTTCGATGCAATTAGCTACTGTTTCTTTCAACTACATCGCCATTTCCTTTTTTAATTTTTTTCTAGCTAAACATAAAGTATCAAAGTTTTACAATGGTATAGAATGCGCGCCATTTGCTTTTTTCGTATTTATTCGGTTGATTTTATTTTCAGTCCGTATGTTCTTGATCAAAAGCGTACATTTTATATAAAACTCAAACCATTGTCGTCAATTTATATGAAAATAAAGAACAGTGCAATAATGAAATTCCATATGAAATTACTGCAATATTTTGGTTCTACGTAGAAAAGGCGTCCTTTTTGTTTATAACACAGACATTAAATTGTCTACCTTAGAAACAGTCCGTGTGTCATATAGTCCTGTCTACATTATTTATTTATTTATATTATAACTAATTGTTACCCGCGACTCTGTCCGCATAAAATTAGGTAAGAAATTTTAGCGTGATGATATATAGCCTATAGCATTCCTCGATAAATGGGCTATCTAACACTGGAAGACTTTTTCAAATCGGAACAGTAGTTCCTGAGTTTAGCGCGTTCAAGCAAACAAAATGACTCTTCAGCTTTATATATTACTATAAATTACTGAAAACAGATGATGATAACTCAAAAACATACATGTATATTTTAAACTATCTCTAAAACTCCATATGCGTCTTTATAAAAAAAACAATGTTAGGTGTTTAAAATCCTTTTAATTCTCACTCCTGGCCAAGTTAAACTGACTTTCATGTCTAGACGTGGTCGACGCCAAAATATCGTCTAGATATTTTTAAAGAATTTCATTTAGCGAAGTTATTCTTATATCAGCCATTGTAAGGCGTTCACAACTAACTGCTCTTTTTTGCGACTTTGCTTGCGGTTTTATCTCACTAGATATTATCACGTTTGATTCATGATTTTACACTAGTTAACCCGGTTCTCTTTCATATATCAGCAAGGCAGGATTAATACGGCGTTCTTTAAAAAGCTTCGTAATAGTTCATTATGGTTTAATTTGTAAAAGATAGAAAGGGTTACTTACTGTGGATTACACTTAGGAGATAGACATATGCCATTGTTGAATTTCTTATAGATCTTTTTAAGATCCACAATTCTTTAGTACATGATTTTGATCTATCCCGTAAGATTTAGCCAGCAGACGCAACGTAAGCACACAAAAATAGGTTTTTTTTACGAGATCTCGTTACATATAATTTAAATTCTCGCCTTGTTCTTCTATAACATAAAAGTATTATAAACATTAACCTTTGTAGATCAATAAATAATCTCTTTTTCAATCAAACGATATATATTATATAGACAAATACAAAGTCAAAATGTTTTATTCATATAGACTTTTTTGTAAGCACTTATGAAAGTCATATGTATAATATTAATTACTTTTTTTCAAATCATTTAATTATTTGGTGATAAAATGTACAACTTAAAAGCTAAGTTTACAAAGGTACACCGCACCCTGCACTGAGAATAGCTCCAAACTGAGTCGGGTAATTTTTTGTTATCACCATTTTCAAAATAATTTAGAATAAGATTATATAAATGCCTACTTTGAAAACAAAGTCTACATATTTTAATAATTATTTAAGACTCGGGTCATATCGCCATAGTACCTTGTTTATAATTTTCCCGACGTTTCGACGGGGAGAGGCTCACTCTGTATGAAAGGGAGAATTTCATCAAAGTCTAGGCTTTTAAAAAAGTAAATCTCTTATATGTGTCACTGTATGTGTACTGGCGCACCGGTTAATTTTCATAACGTAGTGCCTGCGAGCTCTCGCTGCACTCCTAAATTCTGAATAAATAGAAATTCGACCTCTCTCCAGGCGGCTATAATACGGGAAATCAAGATTATTTTCAACTAGTAAGTATAGAGAACAATTTTTAATTCGCTTGGAATGTTGTTGGGGCTAAATAACTCGATATCTTCGCTGCTTGGTAAACCAATTTTGATAATTAGTTTTTTAACGAAGGAGCTATGTATCGTGTTAATCCCATATGAATTTGAAGATAAGTTTTTCTCGCTAGGGACGTAAACGGGATGAGACTAGATTTATGACATAAAATTTATTTCAAATTAAGAAAAAAAGATCAACAATCTGACCTAGGCGTTCTAAGATTTCCATTGAATTCTAAACACAAAATAAATTTGTACTGGAAGACCGAGTCTTAAAATAGTTAGTGGAAATTACCTAATCACTTTACATATCATGTTCAGTGTATAGAGACAGTGTTGTAGGCGTCATTTAATCAGTTTAAACGCGTTCCAGATGTGTTGCCGAAATGAGTATGCTTTTGTCTTGAAGATCTCTAAGTCGTATCCGTTCGGAAATACCGAAGCTGGCAACTGATTCCACAGAGGAATTGTTCGAGGCAAAAAGTTACTATTCAAGAAGTTTAAACAAAAAAATTACAGAAAAAAAGATTTTTAAAAACAAGCTTTTATTTTATTGCTTCTTATTAAAATGAAATAAAGGTTAAAAATACTTTACTCTGATAAAATATACATACGTTTTCATAGGTACATATTGTAATTTTTTTTAAATAAATGCGAGTTACATCTTTTTATTTTTCTTGACGGCATTATTAATTTATAAATTTAAAAAAATGGTGTATTGTCGACATTTCAAGTAGTTTATTTATATTGAAAACAATCTAAGGGCGAAGTCGTCATTGAAGGTAGTCTTATCTATACTAATATATAGTGCTGAAGAGTTTGTTTGTTTCCTTGAACACGCTAATCTCAGGAACGATTTGACTAAATCTTTCAGTGTTAGATAGCCCATTTATGGAGGAAGGCTATAACCTATATATCATCACGCTAAAATTTTCCACCTAATTTTACGCAGACGAAGTCGCGGGTGACAACTAGTGAAGCAGTCTAGTGCTTAAAACAAAAGTGTATATATATACACCTTTGTTTTAAGTACTAGAGTGACAGTTACAATAAAAGCAAACCATTAACCAGTAAGTCATTAGAATTTTTATAGAATAGCATACTTACGAATAAAAGAAAGGCTAATATAAAACGTGCACAGTGTGTGACAGAATATTAGTTTATTACTATATATATTTATTCATACATCTGGTTATAATTATGTTGAGAGGTAACGGGCAGACAGTGTCCTTAATCTACTTTTAGAGCCGCAATAGCTCAACGACGGGAACTGAAACGGGGATGGGAATAATATTGAAGGATCATATAAAGTAGTAAATAGTAAGTAACCCAACGACCGGCCAGGACAACGTCTAAATAATGTATATTATATATTTAAGCGATGATCCGAATACTTCACATTTGAGTACTCAATAGTGGTCATGAGAAGAGTCAGGCGCTAGTACCTATATCTTCTAATCTAAACTGGCTAAATAGCCTCCTTTTTTGGTTCCGTAGTGCTACAAGGAACCCTTATAATTTCGCTCTGTCCGTCCGTACCTCCGTCTGTCTGCCCGCCCTAGCATTTCCAAACTATTAGACGTAGAGACTTGAAACTTTCCTTGTTGATAGAACATGCTAAAAACTCATTAGGAAAATTATTTTGAACGAAATTAGACTACAACTGTTGTGGACTGGCTGATTAAATTTACTTTTTTATATTTATTTTTGAATTTGTTCTTTTTATATCTTTTGTTTTTAGGCTATTACTGCATTTAGCATTTATGTATGTTGTTATCAAAAGTTCTCAACCTTATTTTAACTTAATTGATTAATTTATTAATTAATTAATTTCTCAATCTTATTTTTAACTAGAGCTTCAGTTAACAGAACCTAATTTTATATTTATGTTTAAATATTTTTCTTTAGTTTTAAAAATATTTCTTGTTAGCGTTTTTATTATGTTTTCTTATATTTTAACTATAGCTTGGTGCTACTTTTGTAGTACAGGCCACAGCACCATCTATTGGTGGATAGATAGACTTATTGTTTGAAACAAAAACATTTGTAAAAAAATATTGCACATTATATTATAATACTCTGTTTCATCATCTATTAGATTTTTAATGTTTTTTTATTGTGTGTGTATAACAAAGTTGTAAAAAAATATATGTTATTCGGCGGACACAATTTTTTACACGGATTAGTAACTTTTTAAAATTCAATATATTTAAACATCATAGAAGCACTTGCCAAGTGAGTAGTAGGCAGATTAATGGGCACAGTGACAGTGGTGATCCGTAAATAATAGGATAAGTTATAAATAAATAAGAAATAAATAAAATAAAATCATTTTATTTCAGGCGAGGACACATAAAACAACAATCATATAAATAATAATAATAATAAGACTACAAAATTAATATAAAAAATTAAACTAACAATTTTGATTTAAAATTACAAAGTACCTAAATTAAAATGCTTATATTAAGGAAAAATAGATTATACTTTTAAGTTATTAGTCCAAGCATTATTTAAGTAACATTCTGTAATATGATCTTAATAAAAAAGAAAAAAAATATGTTACCCTGTTAGGGGGTTTGTAAATATATTATTCGAAATTATTTTAATTTTACGTTTTACCAAATGATATTATTATCAATTCATGTTTTTTATATAAATATACAATGTCAAATGAATGGTTTTATGTATTTCCTTCATTTGAAGATTTAACTTTGAATAGCAGTTAAGGAGGTCATATTAATTTTAAGTAATTATACGAAAACACAAAAGTGTGTGTTGTATGACAATTTTGCGTAAGTGACAACGTTGCTTAATGTTAGTCTTTAAAGTATTTACTACATAATGATTTATTTAACAAATAAATAAATAATATAATTAAGGATCTGTAGGCAATACAATATGCTCAGAAAGCAAAATTCTGACATAGATACATTTTCATCAAAAATATTAGTTTATAAGAAGAGACGACTTGTCATTAATCTTTTAAGTCTGTAAAATATTGATGTTTTAGTTTATATTTTATTTTATATTATTCTTTATTTTGTTTTCATTTTTAGCACTTAAATAATATTGTTCATTTTTTTTTGTTAGCTTAGTAATTGCTTGTCGTGGTCTCCTGTAATTGAAGGAGCACACAGGTTTTTTTTTTGTGTGATTGTGATGTAGTAATGTGAGGTACTAGCGACACAAAATATCGGAGCTTTCATACGGATCGCAAACCCTTTTGAGAATACCATATCGACTATGCTCATCAGGGAATATAGGATTCTAATGGCGAAAGGATATTCCAAATCGGTCCAAAGCCAATGCAAAAAAAAACAATAAAGTCTATATTATATAAGAATACACATCCATCTATGTTAAAATTGTATTCGAACGCCATTAAGGAACTATGATGCATTCACTAACAAATCATAAAGATACTCGGTAATAAAAATACATAGTCAAAATAAAGTTAATAATGTTATGGGCTTTAAAGAAACAAATCAAGAATAGCAACCTATTGAAACAAAATTCAAAGGATTCTATCGTCGTACATTTAATTTCTTTAACTTGGAATTTCAATGAAGTAATGAAAACGTCTACAGACCGATTTTAAGAGTTGCAACAAAGAGATCAAGTAAGTCAATGTTTCGGCCAAAGACAGATCATTTATTGCTACCATAATTGTTACAATAACCAGAGCAAATATGGAAAGAAATAAAAGTTAACAATAAAGTAACAACTAAAGCAAAAGGAGGCAAGCTCAGCCTTAGTGCTGCTTCCAGGTATGAAAGCATCGCTGATTTTGAGCTAGCTCCTCCATTCTTCGCCGGTGGCAAAGAATCACACAGGTTACAATTTTTTTTATATAACTAGGGTCTATCTAAATTTGTGTTTTTAATTTATTCAACATTCCTAAAGTACGCACTATTCCGATTACCTTAACATAACTGAAATTGAAATCCATATTCATAAACAACCGATACTTATTGCCTGCTTTTGCTGGTTTCCTGTTAATTATTGTTTACAGACCACAGCGTATTACCATTATAAATTCCATCTCTCTATTTTCAGCTCGCGCACTCCTCTTCAAACACCACTCGACGCGACGGTACGAATTCGCATGTCAATTTGTTAATTCACGTAAGCCGTAGGCTAATCTGCCTTGTTATTGCAAAATGTATTACACGCCACACGACATAAAGCCCTCATTTAAATAACAAGTCATTTGCTTTGTCGGAACTGTGTGGTTACATTGAGTGATGACCCTTAATCTTGAGCTCGTTACGCACCGGCGCTGTGGCGGGAAGTTCTCGGTATTAGGGGAGAGATGGGAGAGATAAGAACGCGAGTTACGGCACTAAAGTAAGTTTCCAGTCTTAAAAATGAGAAGACCAGCATAACGTTTTTAAAAAACCCTGTATAAAAAAAGATTTTACATAAAAGAGGATACCCTATAGAAATAGCAGTATAAAAATACGGTATTGATGCTTCTAATAAAATCAACCACTCTTGCTGCTCAAAAATATAGCCATCGTGGATTTTTTCTGTCTGATCCAAATCACTTTTGGCTTAGGTGTCACAAGCCAACTTTTTGCGTATATATATTGGCTTGATATTTAATACATTAATATATAATCGATATAATTGTAATGTATTATATATTCAATATCTATAGTTTTGTTTAAACTCCTTTTATAAGTGATTAAATCTTAATAATGTTTTTTTTTAACATAGTTTCCTTTTTTTAGAACATTTCCACTACCTTAAAAGGATGATTGGCGCTGACTACGTTGGTGTCGGCGGTGATTTTGACGGCGTTAACAGGTATGTTTGAAACGAAAACTATATTATTACACTGCTTACTGTCCGGTGTTGAAAAAAAATCGTAGGCAATAAATTCCTTACGAAAGTAATACTAGTGGTCGAACGTTATTATAGCAAAGTGTTTTCTTAATTAAATAAATCTTTTTTATTGTATACTAGCTTAGCTTCGATTAGTATGAATACAAGAAAAGATAAACTGATTAACTATATTAGTTAAGGGTAGAGTAGTTAAAAGTATAAATGTTAAAGTACTTTTTTTTCCAACTACGCAGTAATGTTATCATTACTCACAATAGAACTGATCGGAAAGTGATATGTAATTTTATTACTGCATTGTTTTTATTTTCGTGTAAGTGAGAGTAGTAGTACTTTTAGAGCTTTTATGTCTCCCAATAAGTTTGAAATAAAATGTATGCATTGGATCAAGAAGAAACTGGCTAAAAATAAAAATCGACTGTATATAGTCGAAAATTTAAAACTTTGATACACATTTACTACATATTTTGCAAGAAAAGTTCAAAAAATGGAACGAGACAGCGGTGTAGTTAAAAGAAAAGTAGATTACACACCTTGATTAAGTGTAACATAATACTCGTGCAATAACGAGTCACTTTCCGCTCGGTGCAATAATCTACTATAACTCTTTCAACTTCCTTTTCCTCTTAATACATTTTTGTATTTGAAATTGACGGGAAAACTGCACGTCAATTGCTGACAAGATAATGTAAAGTAATTCAAAATCTTTTGTCAAAACTTAATGAACACAACGTAAAAACTGACGCTCAATTTTCTCGCCGAAATAAAATTTTAGAAAAAAAAGCCTTGGGTATATTATAAGAAGAAGAAATTGAAGAATTAAGGCTAATATTTTCTACATTAGCCTTAATTCTTCAAGATAACAAATTATATTTATTAAAAGTACGAAGGAACGAACGGAAGATTGATTTAAAAATGAAACCCGTCACATTGCTACAATTAAATTGTAATGAGATTTGCGAGGATGAGAAAAATTATTCAGCTGCTTATTGATTCAGCAACGAGAAAACATGCGCAATTTTGTTTATAAAGATATTATTTCACTTCAATTTTGTTAAGTTTGATGAACTTAAAATGAAATAAAATTTAGTTCAACGTCGGTAACCATTATTTCCCTCTCTCCCTTCTTGAATCCATCTACTATAGTTCAGTTACTTCTTCATTTCCAGTTTTCGTATCTGTTCATGCATTGAAAAACTAAAAATTGCTCTCTCCATAGCTCTTTTTATAACATTGAACTTGTCACGAGGCTTTAAGGGTTGTGAAAACTTCTCTCTTTCTCTTCTTCTTTGCTCACTCCCACGTCAAGTGGGGTCGGCTCTCCTAATTCTTGTGCGCCATGACATTCTGTCAAGGTTTGCCGGATTGGGTAAATTATTAATCTTAATGAGGTTGGTCATGCTAGTCCACCGTGAAATCTATATAGGTATATATATATATATATATAGGTTTGAATGAGGGTATAGTTTAATAGAAGCCATGAATCACGTGACCATGTCTATGACACTTAAGTTGTTTATAGTTTTAAGTTTTCCTTTCTGCCGGCAGTTATGACTGCTATCTTTGTTATTTCAAAACGATTAGTAGACTTCCTGTTTTTAAACATCTGGAATTTAAATTTCTATAAAACACGAATATCCTACAGTTTACTTTTATGACTGTGAAATTATTTGAAGGTTTATCATCCGCCCACGCTTAAGATCGTGGACGAAATCTTACAAAATTTGGTTCGGAAGTTAATTATAGCTTGGAATAGGAAGGCGGATACTTTTTATATTGTTTTATAAAAATATAATTAACGTCCAACGAAGCGGGTGGATAACAGCCACTTATAAATAAATAATCATTAATTGCACTCAAGCATTTCTGACTGGGAAAAGCAGTTCGATATTCTATTGTAATGCTACTCCGTTCTATTTTCCTTTTCTCAACAAATAGAAAGTATTTTTATCTTTTGTCGTTCTTTCATGTTTTATTTGAAAAATGAACTAAGCGGAGGATTTTTTTTCTCGTAGTAACATAATTGCGTTGTTAACTCTTGTTTATTAAGCTTAACTTTTAAGATGTAATGAGACTTAGTAAATGGTAAATGGACCAATTTTAACTCACTATGATATTAAAAATCTGTCATGAAACTGTCATGACCTCATATTGGAAAATATGGCCGACAGTTTTTTCGTCCTTGCAAATGAATTCGTAACTT
>JANCMC010022637.1:611917-669669 GCA_024363005.1 Charaxes varanes
ATCTAGACGCAGCGGTCGCGTTTAGTATTACTAAATCTTTCGCTACGCTCCATCATTGATCGATCCTTAGAGGACAGTAAATTGCGACACTACAATTTCTTATTTGTGGTACCTTTCGTATAATTAATCAGATGTTTTATTTAATTATTTTATATGTATATGAAATAAGCTGTTTACCGGGAATTGGTATGCGTAATATGCTAGAGCCTTTAGACCTCGTTAATATGGCACTATCGATTCGAATTCTAATTCGAATTTCATCTTTCTATTCCCGGCTGTTTTCGAAGTTTCGTGTTAAGAGATCTTTCGCTTTGATATATATAGATATGGTAGCCACCAGCGTATAAAAGGAGATAAGGATATTGTCTGGACAACCACTGTTTTTGTCACGGATTGTGAAAAGTTAGAGGTTTGATGTTAGTAGAAACGCCACGCCACTCTCGTTGCGTGTTAAAGTCTATTAAATAAATGTAATCAGTGTATTAGACGACTAGTAGGTGTTAATTGTGGTCAAAGCACTTCTTCTGTGTATCTATCGCATACTGTCATTAACTTACAAGTCACATATCATACTTTATCTTTACATCCTACGAAAATGGCTCCGTGTTATAGAACACGCGATGGAAAGTCGAATTTGAATTGGTTCTATTTAATTTTAAATGTTTTTCATTTGGTCTATTGACTAATTTCAAGAAACACTCAAATAAATACTGGAATAAACAAATGGATTACATGGCGAAATAAACTGAAAATGTAAGAGAGAAATATGAATAAAGGATAAAAAAATATTTTTATTTACATTTAATTATAACTAAAAATGTAATGAGGTACGACTTAGGAAAGTAGGTAGAGAATAAATTTTTAACGATGTTAAAAATGTTGATGAATTATTAAACCTTTTATACATTATTAATTTTAATATTGCATAAATGACGAAAGTGTTTTTAATTTTGTTTTTTAATGGAATTGAGTGCCAAATACGGACGCCATTGGATTTGTTCTTCTCTCTCATTTCTGCGCTTAGGGAAATAAACTTAATAAATATATGTATATATTAAAAGAGGCCAAAGTTAAGAATATTTACTTTCATTAGTACAAAGACTACAACTGCACTTTCAAGAATTTTTAAAATCATCCCTAAGGAAGCTATATTCCAGGATAGTGTGTTTCTCGAATTCTTCTTAAAACCTTTCAATATGACTTATTAACCTTCTCCACACTTAAGTACGAGAAAATATTGTTTCAGAAAAGATTTATTTCAGTCTCATTTATTTATTCTGTTAAAAATACACAATAATAAATTAAAAATGAAACTTTAATTAATTTCACTCATCTTAAGCTACGCTTGACATAGCGTATAATAAAGAAAAAGATTTAATTTATTTTACAATAAACAAAACGAGTTTATTCTTTAGTGCTTGGCCTCTTTTAATAGAATCAATGTGTGTACGTAGCTTATATTACTGTGTAGTTTTCGGTGTTTATATCAACAATCAGTGCATTAATTATAGGGATACTTAGTTCAAGTTAATTATTTACGAGATAAAACATTGTGATTATTACAAGGCGTGCCAAAATTATTTAATAAAATTAATTATCTCACTGATTTTACAATTTAATTTTAAATTCTTCAGCCGTCTGTCTAAGTAATTTCTCAGGATAAACAGCTCATTTTCGGAACCCGCATCGCTAGATAAATCAACACATGAACGGTTGAGTTCGATGGACAAACGAGCATTAGCTGACGAGACGAATGTTCGGAACGATCTTTGATTCCATTAAAACTTTAAAGGTAACGAGAATTCGAACTATAGAAAATTTGTGTCCGGTTCTGAAACTGGCTGTTAACCGCACATCATGAAATCCGAATTAACATTTTACTATGAATAAGATCAAAAATTGTCTTACTAAATACTTTAAAGATTGGAGATTACTTGTAAACGGGGTTGCTATAAGTGTTTTTTTTTTCTGCATATAATAAGGCAATAGCTACTCAAGGAATGTGAGGTCAGGTAACTTATGGCTTTCTTACTAGATTAGACAAGAAAGAATATGACTGTTTTTTGGTGTTACTATTTTTTGATAAATTTGATTTAAAACCTATGTTTAAGTTTTTAGTCGAAAACTGAAGTACACCTTTAGAGGTACATTAATAGTATTGGTTGCGAATTTTAGGAAAAAAAATGAAAATTTTTAAAACGTTTTGAATTTTGGGTGACACACAAAAAAATCTATATTGTTTGTATTAACTGTAAAAATAGTTGTATTCTATAAATGTAACCTTTGAAATGTCTATGTAAATTTATCGATGCATTTCTAATCTGGTAACAAAGCTGATAAAATCTGCACCTGTGAGCATGTTTCAAATATAAAACGATTGGAATTGATGGCCCCAATGCGTCACCGCGCAGCCAGGCCTATTTGTTTTTGCAGATAAATATACAAGAAATGTTTACAGTGGGCCCCTAAATAAATATGAGATCCCTTTCGAGGCAGATGGTTTTAAAGAGACGTTTTGCGTATATTTTCATACTTTCATTGGAATTTTGATATACACATTTATGTCTATACGACAATAAATCGTTTCATCATGATCGGCATTTCCCCTTATTCCTTTAACATTCTACATTAATTTTATTGTTATTATATTTGTTCAAAATAAATTATTATTAATTTAAAAGTGAAGTGAAGATGACAACATCAGTACCTACCAACCATCGCGTAGCATTTTAAGGTTATAAGTAACTCTTAACATTTAACATGATTTCCTTGTTACATACTTTTAACGACTTCCGTTACCAAAATGATGTGATAGCTTGTGTTGTAAGAACTTCGTAAAACTTCGTCCAAGAAATCATGTCTAAATCAGTTAATCTAATCATTTTGTTTTATTAGTCATTCTGTAATCATTTCGGCGGACAAATAGAAAGACAAATAAACTAAGTGACAAATAGATGACAAAAAGGGTTGGTAGGGTATAGATAACATTAACAGTATGAGTTTTTATGTTTTGAATTAGCGCAGTGATTTCAATTTTTTTAAACATTATTTGTGTTGAAATGTATTGGAAATAAACATATTTATGGATAAAATTAATTATATAACGAAATGTTTCTTTTTTGCTACGCTTTTTGTTATAATTGGTTCAAACTTGAGTATCCGTTAATCCTATTCCATACTGTATGTATTTATAATTTATTCAATGTTTTATAAAGTATGTTTTAATATATAAAGGAGTAAGAGGAACTTAATACGATCTCAAGATTGAGCTGTGACTCTTGTATAAAAAATATTGGGGTAAAATGACTATTTCTTAGATATTACGACTGAAAATTTTTCGAACCTTTATTACCTAGCATTACTATCACGTCTGAAATCTGGCTGTTTTATAACTTATTGGTTTTGAAGAGTATTTTATTTAAATATTGTTTCGCACAAGCGCACACATGTTGCGGGTAACAGGCACATAAACAAAATTAGTTATTTCAATTAATTCATCCAAAAAGGTTTTTTAATAATTTATATGCGTTATATTCAGTATTAATGTGTGAAATCTTCAGAAATCCCTTGAATACTTTTCGTTATAATTTTGAATATTACATATAACTTTCAGTTACAAGGATGTGCGCTTGTGTTAAATAGAATTGTAGTAGTGCGTCAAACATTTCACGGCTCAATTAATTTAAGGGGTAAATCCTTGATATTTTCTTATTAAAATAGCAAAACGACTTTATAAGCTCTTTATATTGAATTTCGTAAACAAATTAATAAACACGATTGCTGTATACTCACAATGATGTGTTTCATTTTTTCTTCCCTCATTTTTACGTAACTACGTCTTTCATTAGCAGTGTCCTGAGTGAACGAACAGCCTTGCAAGGTAGCCCCATATCTTTGCCGCGCAACATTTTATGTTTGGAACACTCGCATTTTCCTTAGACGAGGCAAGTCTTGACTGACCGAGGAATTTGCCTCGCGAAGCTGCTCGTTCAATCAGGACACGACTAATGGTGTTTTAATAATTATGTTACTAAGGTGCAAACCAACACGTCGTACTAAATCCCTAGACATCCCTAATACTACATGAATCTTGCCGATCCTTACCCTCATAACCGAACTAGCAACAGAACACTGAGAGAATATAATTGTTAACCTGTCCTGTTCTTAAGGCCTCAGAAAGAGAACAAAAAATGTTTTATACACTACCTCTATTAAAGAAATCATTTTGTAGTTTTACGTTTTGTCATTTATCTCAAAAATTTAATTATAGGCTTGACAGTTGAGGGTTGGAAGAATTCTTCAAATTGAGAGACGACTGTATTGCTTAATGTTATTTCGTAAAGAAAATATTTCTCTTATTCGTTCATTCAAAGCCACAAACTTTAATTTTATATTTAATTTATTAAAACTTTAAGGTTGTATGTTTAACCGATACAAAAATAATAATACACTTCATCCTCGGACTTTAAACCGTTTTCCAGCAAATATCAAACATCTGCTATACAGCCTTTCAGCTGATCTTCGGATAATTGAGATAATTAAACGTAACCATTACCAGATTAGCTTTGTTAAACCGATAAACGGTTAATGCTCAGCAATATTCTGAACGTTTCAAGGTACAAGTAGGTGGGGGTGCGGGAGTCACAATTGTTTGCCTTGTTTAACTAACCGGTTTTTGAATATCAGAGTGTATTTCCCGATAGTACTCCCATTATGAAGTTAAAAGGATGTCAAGTATGTGATTAAAAACTGGCGCAGTTTTACCTTGGAAATAAAAGACTATTTGTTTTATTGTGAATATTTGTTCTATTATGTACTAACTAGTTACACTTGTCCGTGAATGATGTTCGAGGGTTTAAATTTTTCTTTGTGAAACCTTAATTCTTATGATACAAGTAAAATAGCCCGTCATTACAGATATAAATATAAATAGTCCGTGTCGTATATACGGTAATTTGCATTTACTAAAGTATTTTTACTTATTTCTTACATTTAAATGAGTGCTAGATGAATGGTGTAAGCGAAGGAAATAGTTTTTAAATTCTGAGTAAACTTTTACATTTTTTGTCAAGAGAAACATTTGCCGTGCTAAAGAATGCTTGCGTCTTCTTCACAATAATGTTTTGCACATTTACCTTAATGTATGAAAAGCGAGCTTGAAATAGTCCAAGCAATTTCGCTGTGAGAGTGTACTAAATTTCACGACACGATCTTAAGTATTTATTAAGTGTAAACTGCACTCTCACGCGCGTGAGTTATAAGAGAATAAGCGAACGTCTGCAGGCGAAATATGGTGTAAGCAATTTGTCCCGATAAGCTTTCAATAGAGACTCATAGTATTGAGAGGTCGTTTAACGCGGAAATCCATTGCAATCACTTAGCACGAATAATAAATTCAACGTGGTTTAAAGAACGAGTTTTGCAGTGAAATCTTCTATAGGCAGGTTTGGATGGGGAGCAATTGTGTCAGTCGTCATCATGTCTGCTTTGTGTGTTTTAAGTCTATAAAAGGTCTGTGAAAAATCGTATTTCAAAAGGTGTAATCCCTACAACATGTATTAATATATTAATATGTATAGCAAAAACTTTTTATATCATTTTATGAAATTTGCGCGGACGGAGATGTATTAAATTTGGAGCAATCGTACTTAAATAGAGGACTGTGGGCGACATTTTAATAAAATATGCATTATTAATACATTAAATTATTTCAACCTCATGCACACCAATGCCATAAATTTACACATACATTTATACAATTTTCAATAAGATTGTGTTAAAAAGTAGTCATGACGATCGTATGTTTATTAATGGTTATGGTACTGTACAAATAATTAAAATTTTGTATATCACTTTAAATAAGCATATTGTAAAAATATATGATCTTTAGTTTATATAAAAAACCGTCGACTAGAACTAGATTTTTATGATCTGATCTACGAAAAGCAAAAACAAAACTTCGAAATATGTACTGATAGCACCAGAAAGGAAACTGCCAACACATTTATACTTATATAAAAAAATATTTGAATATTTGAGGTTTTATTGAAGGTATCTCAGAAGGCTGATTTATATTATGTTACAAATGGTCGTATCGAATAACCTTAAATCGTTCATATTAACACAAAGCTTTATTGTGCCCGAACATTTTCCTTGTATTCTACTAAGCGCGCCACAAACAGGGCGGCCGCGTAGCAGTGAAAAGCGGCTTACCACAACCACTATTTGAGTCGGATTAAATAAAACAACAGCTACAATAACATTTAGTAATTAAAACGTATTGGGTTAAAATAGCCGTCGGATCCAGCCTTCGAAGAAGGTTGTGGTCACAGCCACCTGAAAATCGACCAATTTGCGGTCGCAGTTTGAGCTTGATTATGATCGAAATATGCGTAGTGCATTACAAAGGAAATGTTTACAACACCCTGGTCAAGATGATGTACATTTTTTTATATATTTTTTATTTATATTAACGTACGTATGTTTGGTTGGTTTAGTTATTAGCAGATTGATATCAAACGTCCAAATTTTCTTGATGGCTACCATGTTTCAAAAATGTTATCGAAATATAGTATGTTTAGAGTAATACGATTATTTTATTCGAAATGTTACTATTTAGGGATTTTCTCCTTATCAATTATTTTAAAGCCATGGCACTGTACCTGGTAAATAAATATAAGGTATAGGATATAATAACTATTATCAAGCTATAAACATAAATAAACATTTGTAATACCTTATTAAATTCTATTTCTTAAATTATAACAAAACTAGGCATACATTCATGTAAAGGATGTTACTGAAATGAATAAATGACAACGACATTTTGTTTATTCAACCTTTGAGGGCATTATAGTCAATGCCAAGAGAATACTCTCGTTTGATAATGAGATTTGCATGAAAATGTGATGAAATGTCACGGCCTCGTGACAAAACAATGTTCTGAAGCTCTTTTGAAACTACTTGATGGATTAATGATATTTTATAAATAGATATATTTACATAACAAAACAGGTCGGAGGAGGTTTTAAATGATTCGAATTATTTCAAAGGATATCGGAAAGCTTTTAGGACTTTTTCATTGTTGTTGTTTCTGACAAATAACTGTACAAAAGTTGTACAGTACAAAAGCTGTACGACGCGTACCAATGAGGACATTAAATATGTACCAGTGATTCGTTGTGACAAAGGTCTTGTTTCCGTCCTTCATAAAAATATATATTAAAACTATCACTGTGGTCCTTCTACTTACATAATAAATGAAAAAAAAAACATGGCTCCCAAGCCCTAGCTCCTCCTCATTATTCCTAGCTTTACAGAAGAGCGTTACAAACAACTTAATTGTATCATAATCGCCTGTACTTAATATATTTTTGTATTAAATGATATAACCGTCATTATTGCGTACACTAAATTTTATAAAAAAATATTTAAATAACGACGATTTTATGTCAAATTACGTGTTTGTAACGCCTTACTGTGAAGTTGGGAATGTGGAGTTATAACAATTTACATGGGAGCCATCGAAAAGTTTATGAGGATAGACAGAGTAGGCTTTAAAAACACTTTTAAATATTATAATATTTTAGCTCGGTTAAAAAACATTTATGCTACATATACTAAAAGAAGTTCATGCTTGCATTATAACCAAAATAGTGCGCCGTAAGTATTTTAAAATTGATACTTTTGCTAGTCGGCTGGCCTGTTGGCGCAGTGGGTGGTGACCCTGCCTTCTGCTGCGGGGATCGTGGGTTCGATTCTCACCTCGAGTCTGGGTGTAATATCCATATGTATATATTTATATATTTCTAAAAAAAATATTTGTGTGCAACAGGCGGCTGTTACCTATAACACAGGCATTAAGTTGTCTACCGTAAGAACAGACGTCCGTGTGTCATATAGTACTGTATATATTTACTGTATTATTATTTAATTTTTTCATTTTAACGAAATGTACGGTGCTGACCTTTAATGACAAGGTTAGGCTACCGGGAAGTCTCACAAACGGAACGAAATACGACAACAATATCATCGCTTAACGCGACAGAGTTGCCGCCACTTCACGCCGATCTTTTGAGAAAGAGGTTCTTGTATCCGGACGCGCCAGCCCAATTCGGCTGCAGACCAAAAGGACTGCAAGCGTGGCGCTACCTCAAATAAGATAGACAGTGATCAAACCATGTTATAGGATGGATTACTGCAGTCTAAAGTCTATACACATACTAATTGGTGGATCCCTTCCATTGCAACAAAATGTTGTCAAATTTTCCCGCATCTTAACAATGTGACTACTTCTTTTTTTATATATAACAAGGGGCAAACGAGCAGGCGGTACTCTTAGGAGACTACCGACGCCCATGAACAACTGCAACCCCTGGGGGTTCGCAGATGCGTTGCCGGCCTTTGTAAAATGAGTATACTCTTTATGTCTAAACTGATTGGCCTATTACTGCGACTACTGCTCTAATGCCAGAGCCAGACATAGCTTAGTTTGAAAGATCATGTAGTGTGGCCGGAGACTATGTGTAGCTGCGCAAAGTAGTACTTTGTCGTCTTCGAGAACAAAAATGTACAAACACTTTGAGCTATGCCTGGTTCCGGCATAAACCGAACAGTATACAGCGAATTATACCAGTACAGTGTAAGAGCTCTAGTCTAGATGCCCTTCTCTAGTATACTAGGGTGCTATAATGGTAGGGTTAATGTTGGATCATGATTAAACTTTGTTATTACATTTAACGCTAACTGGTGTATGCTGACGCAGTACAGTAATAGAAGCGTGCGGGTCTGGCAGATGGCCAGGAAGACCCGAGACCGATGTTTCAAGATAAACGAAGGCATGGAACGTGCCGCTATAATTCCAAAGGATAAATAGTGTGTTTAGATAATATTATTTATTCTACTATTTTTATATTTAGCCTCGTGTCTATAAACCTTGATATGTAATCAGATAAGATAATAAAAAATAGCTAATCAATTTCGATTAGTTTTTTTATGAAACCAAAGTGGGTCATTTCATAATATACATTTAAACAGCAATATATCTGTATATATAAAAATCAATCGTTATTCGTTAGTCCTGCTAAAACTCAGAAACGGCTGAACTATTTTGAATAATGTTTGTTTTGATTTATTTCCCTTGTTTCCGAGAAGGTTTAAAGAAAAGAAAGATAGGAAAAATCTAAAGATTATTTAAAAATACTATAAAATCCAGATTTGGTCGCTACTCCAGGATACTGCAAATAGGTGACCCTCGTCTTAGAACTAGTGACTGACGCGCTAGGTAAAATTAGTATGTCATAAAATGTGTCACGTTTTATGGAAAAGACATAAAGGGGATTAGTTAATTGGCTAATCGATTCGAAATAAAAAAAAAAAGCAGACGAGCCAAAATTCAACTTCAACGGCAAGACTTTTTCCGGGACCACTAGTATACAAATAAAAATACATTAAATAACACTAGTCATAACATTAAAGACATAAGGCAGTCGAGTGCAGAATTAGCGTTATGCCTATGTTGATTTTAAAGATCCATATACATATAACATATGAATAATAGCTTAACCTTTGTTAAGAAGTGTGCGTTAATTCCCAGCTTTAAGATGAAATTAATAACGCTAGGTACAAAAGACGTTGACAGTCCTAAAGGCTTTAAACTTTTGTATCAAGCAGTCTTCAGTAAATAGAGTGTCGAGGCAAATAAGCACATCCGCCAGCGACAGGCGTTGACACAAACTAATGACGTCGCAGGTATAAATCATGTTTATAAAAGCGACAACCATCTTCGGAGGAAACCGGCGATTTGCGACGGATATGACCATTGGGACTAGTAGAGCGTACGGAGTTGGATGATTCGAGTTATTAGACTCATTAGACGAGTTTAACTGGATCTCGCCATGGATTGTTGCCTGTCATGATTAACAAAAACAATGCTGTTCTCCCGAGGTTTTATGCTCTGCGAGCGCGCGTATGTGCTACATCAAATGCAAACTTTTTTTTATTGTTAACAGATAATCGCTTGACCAAGATATCACCCAGTGTTATGATTTAGCTTAAATACATAAAGTTGTTCTGCATTATATAACAGTGCTAGTAAGGTAATCAGTAAGGTCATCAGAAATCTAAACCTTGCCTATTTTTATTAATATCACAATTAAGTCAAGTCTGGGTTATAAGCAAATAGATTTATTTATTCTTACCAAAAACTAATTTACAATAATTACAGAAAATATAATTTAATCTCGTTATTAAAATTATATAAATGAAAACATTATCAGCAAAAGATTAGCGTGACTAGTTGCAAATTATTAATTAAGTTATTCATTAAACCAAACCCACACGCAAGGTTAAAGCGATAAAATTATCTAGTGATTGATAACTACGATTTTTTTTCAATTTTATTTATACATTATTAATACACCTATTAAATTCATAACAAGTTAATAAGGGAAAGAGCAGTTATAAATCCGTAGATATCTAAGACACAGTAGTACCTCTATGCTATTTTTTATGTACCTATACAAAAACGTCTATATTACCGTTTCAAATCGACATCTTTAAAATATGATTACTCATTTACCCGCTAAACGTTTAGTAAAGTAGGAAACATAACAGTTACTAAAAGCAAATGGCATAATTAAAAAGCAGAAATTGGCTGATCATATAATTAGTTCCTTTAAAACGTTATAATTTGATTGTTACCATTTATATGAATATACGTCTTCTAACTGAGTAATTAGTGTTAAGAAGCAATTGTGCTAATAATATTATTCGAAGGCCGTTAATATCACTTAACACTATTTAGACACATACATAACAGCTGTAAAATCGTACCGTTAACGATAATGCAAATTGATACATCCTAATAATAAAGCAATTTGTTGATTAAACTAACCCTCCACAAATATTATTTACGATTACGGAATGTAAACACGCTTTTAAACAATACACGCACAATGTTTACACACACCGAGAGCACTTTTTGCTGAAATAGCACGACATTTAAATAGATTCGCGCATCAGGAAATCGCAAATAAATGAGCACATGCACCCGCGAGTATTCGCGTTATCTTGCACTTTACACTGAAAACGAATTCGCCGTTAAAAACTGGGTCGGAACTAAAATAGTATTATGCATATCGCGTAGTGTAAAACTAAAATGAAAAAGAATTAGGAAGCCGCGTGACTGTCTCCATTCAGAGACTCAAACACACTGGCGCGCGCGGTGAGACGAGATGCGCACGCGCACGCTAGCTCTCGACGACTAAATTCGTATCTGTCATATTTTAATTATTAATTAGATGAGCCGACTCGGAATAACACAGCAATAAACGTCAACTTTAAATCAACAAAACGTCAACATTTACACGGTTATTATCAGACATCATACGACGTCAATCGTAATATAGTATGTAATGTAGTATATAATAATATAATACAAATTTGCTTAATACAAACGCAAAATAAACCGGTCTTCATATAATTACACCGGTCTTTTATATTAAAGTTGTTATAATTACTTGCTGGGTATGTTATTATTTCTTAAACATATGTATTAAGAAATTGTAAAGAATTAATAAAACAAAGAAAACTAACTTTTGTTTAAATAAAGAATTCAAAAATTTTTATATAATAAAAAGCCGAAGATTAAACCAATTTTTATATAAAAACAAAACGTTTATACAAAAACAGTACAAGCAAAAAAAATGTAATAAGGTTTTTTTTAAAGTTGAATAAAAAGCTATGCAATATTTAAAATATCAAGACAATTAATTACTTAATCATTATTTTTATTTTTTCGATTACATAATATTAATAATAATTGTAGTAGAAATTTGCGACTATAGCACATCGAACGAGTCAACTTATAATATCGGTAATATATCTTTATTATATGAAAACTTTCACTTTTTCGTAATACTTAACAGATTTCATCTCTTAGTTTTATATTTCAAAAGAAATATTTAAAAGTACTATAAACTAAAACGGTAATATTATTTGCGAAGTTAATTGAGAAAGTGAAAGTTATTTGTTCGAAGTGTTAAACACCGTTTACACGCTTCAAGCTTGAAGCACTCCGAATGCATTGAATCTGGATGTACATTTATATAGTGCAACAAACCTGTTGAGAGCAGATTAACTACCCGATTTCTTCTTCTCCTTAGGATTACTAAACTTCGCCAGTTTGCCTGATCAAACACATCTTCTTGAGAAGATTGTTGACCTTCTTGTTATTGTGCGCAACTGTTATTGTGATGTTTTACTGCCTGACTACTATTGAGCTAAAATTAGAGAAAGAGCTACAAAATTAACTATTGATCAATAATGAATAAATGAATAATTTACCAATTATATTATAGTAACGAAGTGTAGTGTAAAGTGAATTACCCACATTGACTCTAAAAGCTACAACGTATCTTCCAACCCGCCCTATTCGAACCCTAGACACGCTATCGAATACTTAGAAGCGCGTAAGAACTCGGTTGTACACTTGTGTAATTATTTTGGGCTGCTATAGGTACGAGGATGAACAAACAGTAGCTTGGAATGTGGTACATATAGTCGCACTTTATGATGTGTAGCATAATCATATTAATTTTCTATACCTGCTCGTTTATATACAAAGTGGAATTTGTCTGTGACTTTAAATACTTTTTCTTTTTGAATTCCATAAGGTTACCATTATTCCCTATAACAACGTTTAGTTTTTTAATATAGTTTTGATCACCGCTACACGGTTACCCTGATTCTGCGGGATCACCGTTTTCATTTCTTTGCAATACTGCTTTATTGTTATAAATACAGGATTTATTTATTTAATATTTGCATCTGCATAGGCAATCTTTAGGTTTTCAAGGTACCACGAACGTTAGAAAACTGTCAAAAAAACTTGTGTATCCTAATAAAAATATTAACCCATTTAGACGGCGTGTTCTAAATTAGTTGAGACTAAGTGACTATCGATGTCCATAATCATCTGCATCTGCGCCCTTTGAGATATTACTATGTGCATTACTTCAAGGTCTCTGAGTTGTATCTTTTGGGAATTACCGCTTAGCAATTAGTTCTACAGAAATATGCAAGGAAGGAAATAAATTGCAATTACATATTATGTTATCATTTTAGAATACGTATTAGTAATTATTTCCAAAGAAATTCCTTATTAATGTTATAAATGTAAACGAATTCATTACACTTTGACGCTTTAATAACTTTGTCAGGGGTACAAAAAAGAACTAACGCTAACTTTCAACAGGTAATTAAGTGTTGAGGTATATAAATAAATGCGAGTAAGACCACGGAAATAGCTAGTATAATATGTACTTACTGACCTTATTACATTATTATTTAAATAAATTAGTGGATTCCACAGTCCTGTTAGAATTATGAATGCTGTGTAGGAGCTGCTTAGGCGGGCGGTGGGCGGCGTTGGCACGTTGGAGTGACTTGCGCAAGCCGATTGCTGCTAGTGCACTGCCCTTCTATTCCGAGTACAGCCGCCGTTCCGTATTCAGCCTTCGTTGTTATTAATAAAGTAGGATTCCGAGCGTGTTTCATATGGAAACGAAGGTATTTTTGTCAAATACAACTTTGGGGCCAATTTTTAATGGGCTTGTATAACAAAGGTTTTGTAAGTAAAATATCATATTGTTTTATCAATATCAGATATTAACATACCATGCCATTATCATTTATATATCTTATTTTTTTTTGATGTATGGTTTATAGAAATTTGTATTTAATGAAGAATTATTACTATTACTGTTTATATATTACAATATTGTTTTTATATAATTTGTTCTGAAATAATAAATCAAATTGCGATGTACATATACATATATATCACTAGGTTAAGAGGTTTTATATACTTACTTTATATAGAGGTAATCAATGAATAAAATACATATGTACCAAGTCAAAGATTTAAACTACACAAGATAAAATGTATTTACAGTTTAATAGAACCGCAATAATATTATAATAGATTACTATAAGTTATATTAATGAAATATAATGAATAACGTGAAATCGGTACGTTGCTATATCTATAACGAGCAACTTACGTGACGTTATATAATTATTTATTATTCTAGATCTAAGCGATTATGAAAGTAAAATACGTAATATGTACATATTTTAAATTGATATATAAGTTATTATAATTAATAGCTGTAAAAATTTTGGACCAACTATATTTAGTCACGTTGACCGCTACAATTTAAGTGAAAGACTATTATATTATATTTTATTTATTGTTTAAGACCTCCAACAAACACTACATGCGTTATTCTTTCTATTATCGATAATTAAGTTTGTTGCTGTGTGTTTTCACACGTCATTCTGTTTACTTTTAGATCAATAACAATTAAAATAAATTAAATTAGCAATAACAAAACCTGCTATTGAAATTTTCTTAAACTATTTTACTTACGCTATTGAGGAGCTAAGGTAATGAGAGTTCCCTCGAGCTCCGGACTGCGAAATGAATCCAAAATAAACTCAGTCAGAATATTTTGTTATCATTTCATAATAATTCAGATACGGTTAGAGCAATTTATTCTCAAGCTCCATCATATGAAAAGTATGTCATGATATACGTGTGTTCTGTTGTCCTTCACACCAGAAGCAGAGAAACGTTAAGTAGGTAACACAATAGACAATTTCGAGGGTCAGTTACCGCAGTAACATATTTCTCGTGTTCAGTAGATTGCGCTATCGCGTGTTTGGAAGGTCGCCAGCGATCCAGATCACAGCTTCCACCGCCTGCTTCTAGAGAATCGTTATCGGTTAACGATGTTATGTGCTATTTAGCAGGACATATATACGCTTGCTCTATTTCGGGGAATTCTATTTTGATTTAGATGTCCATTCTGTTACATTGTCTGGATATTATACCTATTTAAATTGATAGACGGGACTGTCGTACGGGCTTCCTGGCTTATCGATAAAACATTTGGACGCGTTGTCCTGGAGACACAAATTCTAGTACTGCCGCAATTTAGAAACTCAAACAAGTTAAATCGTTTTCTCAGGTTTGTTTTTTATTGTACAAGTTATGTCCATATTATACGTCGAATATACCTGCTGCACCGTGATTTATTATGCATAGTATAATAAAACATTTCGGTCTCATTCTATGTATACATATAAAAATCAATCCTTGTTCGTTAGTGCAGCTAAAACTCAAAAACGGGTAGACCAATTTAAATTCTGTTTCTTTAGTTCCATTCGCTTTATTTCATGTAAGTTTTAAAAGCAAAAAAAAATAGAAAACTGAATACAATGTCTCAAAAGATAAATGCTTTGGTCTGATTGATCGCTACTTCAGAATGGTTTAAATACATGACGTTAGAATTAGACCTTCTGATTGAAGTGCTAGGTAAAATTATTATTTAATAAAACATTGGACAAAAGACACATTTTATGTAAAATATACAAGGGAGAGTGATTAATAGGCTTATAGCAGTCGAGCCAAGGTTCGGACAAGACAACGTCTATCTGCTCCGCTAGTAATCTATATAATCCGTCTAAATATTCAGGAATAGTAATTGTTTTTCTCACTAAATCTGAATACACAGCGGTCAAGCCTTTCCTTGTCCGCACCGTCTTCAAAGAGACCATATTGGAGACATGATCTCATTATATCGAAGCCGGAAAGTGTGTCAGTATGTGTAGGCTGCCAACGCTCACCGCTGTGAGCTGCGTGCTTAATCTTACCATTGAGCATTTGTGAGGCGACACACTGCACTGGACTTATTCAGCAAAGAGTTATTTGTCATTCTTTTGAATTACGGCTCTCTATGTTTTTACTACGAACGTATGTGGTTTTTTTATTTGGTTTCTCTTTAGCCCGTGTTTGACCTGGCCAGTTGTAGAAAAACTAGGTTCCACTTTTATAAAGGCTTTTAATGGTTACTAGCTAAATCAAGCAATCTTTTTTGCAGATTATTGTTATTGCTGATATACGCTAATGACAATACTTTATGATTAATGATTTATTTTCGATTGAATTAACGATTGCGGTGTTATATTTTTACACATTTCTGTTTATCCGAATTGAAATGTTTTTGATGGAAAACTGCATCATAATATTCATGACTTCTCAGCTAAGAGTAAATTAGCTACTTATATGCTGAGAATATTTAGAATTTCTACATAAAACTTAAAATACCAAAGCAACCTCGGTGATAAACCTGTCGCGTTTAGATAGATAGACTTTACCAGTTTATATATTTTAAAGAACAATTTATTTCTACTAATATATATACTTAATGAATATAGTAAAACTCCTAGAGATCAACATTAACTAATAAATTAAAAAGTGCTTAGTTTGGCTAGTTGACATTTATTATGTCGCTACAATAAATAATAGCTCCCATAGACATAAACCTGCTTGGTTCACACGATTAAATGCCATTTAAATTTATAACTCATATATTTGACTTCCTTTCTTCATTTTGGACTGCAGAATGCTTGAACACGTGCTCATCTGATGATACCACATTTATTTAGAAAATAGGGTAGGTACAATTTTATCCATTGCACGAATTATACTCATTTTTCAAAGGCTGGCAACGCATCTGTGAGCACTTTAGCGAGCTCATGGGCATCGGTAGTAACTTAGATGAACCGCCTGCCCCTTTGCCCCTTGTCTTATATGAAAAAAAAATATTTTCGACACTAACTATTGTATTACATTTTTGAGAAAAATCTATAAAATTCCTGAACTAGACATTATGCGGCAAACAACAATATCTGGTTTTAAGTAACTTTGAACTATGAAATACCGTTTTACTCTCTTGACACGATAAACTTCAATCAACGAATGTGGGTGAAATAAGGCGCATTCAACTAATCACCGAATGGATGGAACTAATCGATGCCGATACAGTACGTGTCGTGGAAAGTGCCTAAAGTGGAATGACTTTCTTCGGGAATAAGTGTGCCAATAACATGCATACGTAGAATCTCCACGTGTACTTGCGTGAAGTAACGTGAAGTGGGTAGGCGATAGCCAAGCTAATAGTTAAAACTAGGGATGTTACGGATGCGATATATCAGAACCGAATTAGAACAAAAGGTTTTATATTTAGTCTATCGGAAACGTAAAATAGTGCCGTACACAATATTCATCAGTAAATTCTCTTTATTATTAAAGTAAGGCGTTTACCTGATTATTAAAAAATAGAAATATATCAGTAGCGGCGTTTTGTGGCTGTGGCGTGTGGCCCGTGCCCCGGATACCCTTAGTGACGCCGTACCCCCTTTTAACGTGTGACGTAATTTATGGATAAACCCTTATAGATAAATAATATGTTGCATATTTTAAATGCTGCAAGGAAAACTTCTTACACACATAAACCTATTTAATTAGGGTCGTTTGAAACAAACTAACTTGAAATTACGTTGTGCCGCTTACTGCTCCGTATCTGGGGCGAACGGGGTAACACCTTCGTTAACCCATTAAGTAACTAATGAGCCATTAGCGAGTTTTGTTCCACTCGTGCACGCCGTTATTGAATAGTTGGAGATCCCAAGGTGTAAAGACAAACCTTACTTTTTGAATAATGAAACGTTAGGTTTTGAGTCTCATTTCATTTTGTTCAGGTTCTGAATAGTCTCATGTTGCAATTGTCATTAACACCCACATACTTATAAAGTTGTAACACTAACCTTTGGGCAGGTACCAAGTGAGAAATGTGAGTTAAAATAAGAGCTGCTTAACTTATATTTAAATGGTTGATTTTAATACATATTTTGTAGAATATTACTCTGAAGTAATATGTAATCTTTCAGACGCTTACCATTCTAGACCAGAACTTTTGTCAGACGCTTTAAAGCTCCCCAAACATTGAATAAATATTACTTAGTTTAACTTCTGATTTTTAAATAATATAAATAATATTTCACTATTCAAAAGAGCTTTTAAAAGTCTACTTGAACAAAATACTACTTGAATTTGAAATTTGAATTTAAATATGTTATTAAAACAACTATTACAAAGTTCAGTTTTAATAAGTAAGGCAAATATTCCTTTCACAAAGTAAATTGTGTCTTACAACCCAGGGATCTCGAGTTATAATTTCCAGACGGTTCTTCGTTACTTTTTAGCCGGCAGAATTTTTTTTAATTGACTTTCACTGGCAAATAAATCTTGTTATCCTCAAGGCGATATTGCAATATTAAGCAAATACATTCTCAGTGGAATATTTTTAAAGAAATGCTTATAGTATCTATATCTGCCGAAGGAGATCGTAGCTGGCTAGTGGCTGACATTTGAGTCGATCGTTAGGTTCATTACTTACAGCGGCCGGGTGATAGATGGGTGCCTCATTCTAGCACTGGTTATCAGATATCCGACCGCCTCCGAGTTTCGGAAAGCACGTAAAACGATGGATCCCGATTAATGTCACTAAGCGATAAATAAAAGTAGTGAGATTAAAGAGATTGTTTTTTTTTATATTACAAGGGGCAAACGAGCAGGCGGTTCTCCTAAGGGACTACCGACGCCCATGGACAACTGCAACATCAGAGGGTTGCGATGAACGCAAATGCGTTGCCGGCCTTTGAGAAATGAGTATGCTCTTTTCTTGAAGGTCC
Organism: Charaxes varanes; assembly: GCA_024363005.1. Taxonomy (NCBI): domain Eukaryota; kingdom Metazoa; phylum Arthropoda; class Insecta; order Lepidoptera; family Nymphalidae; genus Charaxes; species Charaxes varanes. Next base: position 630,518 of record JANCMC010022637.1, read on the forward strand.
CTATGTCGTATCTGTTCGGAAATACCGAGGCTGGCAACTGATTCCACAGATAAATTGTGTGAGGCAGAAAGTGTCTAGAAAAGCGCACAGTTGTGAATACTCAATGTTGTGCTTGAGTGATACTAGAACAGGATAACACTAGGTAGAAAATAAACCCATATACCTTAAATGACCAGTATAACCTGTGTTTTCGAATAAATTTCCTTTTTTTACATAAAAAATGGTATAAATATGATACACACTATAATAATAAATAAAATTATTTCACGCTAAAATAAAACGAAATTCTACCAAAAGTAACATAAGAATTATTGTTTTCTTTTTAATATCATAACGTATTGTTAAAAATTGTAAAACTTATATTAAAATGAGCTCTGTGCGAATACTTAGAACTAGCAGTCCATCCGGTTTTGTCCGGTTACGATGAACTTTAAAAAAGTCATTTGTGTCAACGCCCAAAGCTACATTGCTAAATAAGAAAGTCACTGAAAAAATAAATTAAAAAAAGACGGACAGACACAAACAGCAAAGAGTGCTATATTTGTTTATGAGAAATCTACTCCTTTATGCTTTAGTATAACGATATTTTTCGTTCATAAAGTTACCCCATCTACGGGATGTAAAAATGCCATACTTTGCTGGCCTTTGGGAGATACGGTTTAGCTTGGGCGTTGGTAAATAGTGACTCAGACAGAATTTGTAATTATATGTATAGATTAAGCTAACAGCACCCCAGGGGTAGTTATAAGGGCCTTCACCAATAGCTGATTCATCACCATATATTTGCAACAGCTGCATAATCATCATCATCCTATGGCAATCTTCCAGTGGCCAGCAACCTAGCGCAAATCATCACTTCTGACCAGAGTCATCGCACGTTAAAACTGCCTCAACATAGTTTCCATTGCAGAACTCGCTTACTCTAGCAGTTGTCCTTAATGCGACAGAATTTATGACTAACGCAATCAATATGCGACAGACGCATCGTTCTTTCGTCCTGATACTATTTGAGCAAACAAGGTCTCCACTGCAGAACTCGCTTACTCTTGTTGTCGTTTCTGCGACAGATGTTACGACTAACGCAATCAATATGCGACAGACGCATCGTCCTTTCGTACTAATACTATTTGAGAAAAAGAGGTCTCTACTGCAGAACTCGCTTACTCTTGGTGTCATTTTTGCGACTGATGTTACAACTAACGCAATCAATATGCGACAGACGCATCGTCCTTTCATCCTTATACTATTTGAGAAAAACACATCTACTTTTAATATATTCACGTCTCAGTATTCAATCCGTAAGCGTCCTTGTATACAAAGTCCATTCGAATTTTCACGAAATAAAAGCTAACTTTATTCCTAAAAAGATAAGAGAGTTTTCAATTCCCGTTGAATTTTCAGTTCGCATAATATAATAAAAGGCACTCCTGGGATGTTACGTTCGTAAGAGAATTCAAACTTTTCCAGAATAACAAGTTGTTTGCAGGACCTTATTTATTTTCTCAGACTTTATTGTCTCTTAATATATTTAGGCTAATACATCTGGGTTAAGTTACAATGTACTTTTTTATATATTATAAACCTGATTGAGGACGTCGTAGCTTATTCAATGGTTGGCATTTGAATTGATCGCGATGTTTAGCAGTTCTTATCGTGGCTGGGTGATACATGGGTGACCCATTCTAACATTGGTTTTCAAATGTCCGATCTCCTCCGTGTTCGGAAAGGCAGTAAAACAGTGGATCACGATTAATGTTAATATTTCTTTATTGATCTTAGTTGTAAGATTGTAGGGGTTCCGGGGATGACGTCAGACGGCAGTCGGTAACCATAACTCGCTCCACAGCCACATCCTCAATTTAAACGGATACTTGTACCGGGATAACGGCTCGGTAGAAGAAGATATTATATACCTCAGTGATTATCGACGCTCATATAAATGCATCGCAACATACAAGAAGGTTGTTGCATTGCCAGTGTTCGAGAAATAAATATACACTTTACTTAAAGGTGCCAAAGTTGTATCGACTAGGAAAAACCTGAACTGGCACCTGGGTTTACAGACATGTTGTGTAAGGTAGAAAAATCCTTGGCTCGGTTGTGGATTTTGGCACTTGTAGTGGTTGTGAGTTTTTGTTGTGTGAAAGTGTTCGATTTCAAATATATTCTAGGCATCTTGATAGACTACATACATAGGACTATATGACACGCGGACGTCTGTTCCTAAGGTAGATAACTTACTACCTGTGTTATAGGTAACAGACGCCTGATTAACATATTTATTTAAGAAATATATAAAGTCATACATATTATAGATAATACACACAGACTGGAGGTAAGAACCGAACTCACAACCCAGGGAGTTTTTCAATCACACTTACATATTTCCATAGATTCTAAGTCTCAGCCGCGACAGAATTGCAGTTTGCTGACGTTAGTCCGCCCTTATATTTGGTGAGCTATCGAGGCTCTGAGGCGATCTTTAATGGTAGTTGAGTACTTTAAAAATATCAAATTTTGAGGTTGTCATTGCTTGATACAAAGTTGCAATATATTAGTGATTTTTCAACCGACTTCAAGAAATAAGGAGGTTCTTAATTCGACTGTTTTTTTTTTATATTTGTTACCTCCGATTGTGATGATTCTTTTTTTATTTGAAAGCAAGTACTTCCCGTGTCATCCCATTTCAATATGATTCAGTTCTGATTTTTTTTCAAATTTTATATAATAAATTAAGTTAGTTAAGTACATTGACAGCCATAGCCTAAAGCACGTCGGCAGTTCACTTCCTTACTTGGACAGGAAGCACCGGACGCGTCAAAAGCTTCGCTTCGCCGCATATTGCCTACATTATGACTATCAATATATCATGGAACATATATACTGTTAGCTATGGGCACTTAATTTTTGAATGTTCCTACTTGAAGAAAATGTTGTTAAGGGTCATTGTTATAAATTAACGTAATGCAGAACAAGCAAAAATGAGCTCTTTAACTAATTGACGTGCAAACAACATTCGACCTTAGCGTGGAGAAGCAATTTCTTGGTCGACTATACAATTTATAACAATGATATTAAATTCAAAGAATATAATTGTAAACTATATTTCAATACAAATAGTCAGATGGCAGACATGTTCTGTTTACGTAGGTGCCAGCAGGTTGTGTCAATAGCACGAGGCACCGTTTATATTATTGATATTATAACTTGAGTTCACATGTGTTAATTAAACTTTAAATGGTAGATTGAAAATTTTAGTATTCTACAATTTTTTTAGGCAATTCATACATAATAAAATATATGCAGTATATACACCCTCTCTCGTGTCTCTTTACGGCCGATTTAGATCAAACAAAAAAAAATTTGTTTCAACACACGTATAGCATTGTTTCCAATCCAGTGACATGCAACTCTTCGACAATTGCTTAAATTTTTCTTACTGTAACAATGTGTAATAAGCAAATATATCATTTCCTTAAATGCTTATTATATATATTTACCTCTTTCTCTAGCTTTTTTCCATTTCATTTGGTGTTTGCTCTCCTAACCAATTTTCGTCAGACACGTCGATTCTGGCTCATCGTATCATTAAGTGAATATAGGTCATTATTTAAGACCGATATCCAAGTATGGAAGGATCTTCCTCGCTTCTTACTGTTTACTCTTACTTTTTGTCTTATTAAAGTTTAGTGTACCGTAATTTTTGGTATTTATTAAAATTATGTACGAATTAAAAACATTATGGGATGAAAAATGGATGGATATTTTTTCTTATTCTCTTTTGTAGTTTGATCTTGGTTGTCAAGAATGGCTTCGGGCATTTTCTGGTACCATGAGCAGCATTGGAACATTATTAGTGCTTCCTATCATAATTTAAATGATCTTGTTCGCCAAGAAGTATATAAATACAGCTATATGCATCTATAAACATACCACGAACTTGGGGAATATTAGAAATACCTTAAGTATTCCTAATATACTTAAAAAATTGAAATTGAAATTTGAAATTTAAAAAGCTTTACTTAAAAAATACATATATAATAGTAGTTATAATTATAATTAACATTATAAAAATAGATACATTGCCTTACCATAGTAATAGCTTCATTGTAATCTGTGTTAAATGTCTGTCAGTATTGCCACCATGACGATCATGACGTTAGCGAAATGTTATTGGTTGATCGCAATGGCGGCATTGCAGTGCTACCATCATTGATAACAGTATTATGAATTTCTTTTGTTAGTTTTTATGGCGACAATAATGTGGAAATAGTGGGTACCTATTAAATAAAGAGATACGAGGCAGACCGCCAGCCTCTTGGTGGTCCAATATCGAAAAGGACTTGTGACGTCACAAGTCAAAATTAAAAACATTCAACAATGTCTTCTCTTAATAATTGTATATAAGCGAAAGATATCGTTGTAGGAAATCTCGTAAACCGCGGTACGTACATACAAGGATGACATTTGGCAGGGAGGTAATTAAGACTAAGAAGACATCCGCTGAGAACGGATTAGCGATAGGTGTTCGGAAATATGTTCGATGTTATCAAACTCAGCTATTCGCATTGTCGACAATCAGAATGTATTTGTTGGAATCTGTGTCCCACGACTTGATTCGCGCGTCCACCGCGAGGTGGCGCTGAGCGCCCGCGTCGGTATAGCAGTCAAGAAGTAGTTGAAAAAAAAGTCGTCGTCGTCGTTCTATTCGAACTGCCAGCCGGGCCCGTGCAATTTCGGCACGAAAAGGTTCTTTTCGGAGTGTTCGAAGCTGGACCCCGTGTAATTCGGTGCGGAAGGTCACAGCCTACATCGAGACTGCAAATAAGCGGCTTAAATACGATGGCACTAGGTGTAAAACTATAGTTAATTATTTTAATCAACTAATCTAAATGTCAGAGACGTTGCAAGTATACACGACTGTTGCGCAAAATTTAATTTCATAACAATAATCTTTGAGCAGTACTGACTGACCAGAAATGTTTGTCATATTTTCAAATGACTTTTGAAATTGTGACAAATATATTGACGACAAATTATGTCATTATTTATATCATAACAAGCCGTAACACAATTTGCCATGAGTATAAAACGAACCATTGTTAAGACATGAGCTCCCACGGTAGTTTATGACATTATCCGCAGGTGTTTCGCGATTCCCAAGAAACGTGCGGGACTCCAAAACGAAGGATAGAATTCCCAGACTTATTTGTGCAACCAAGTGCCTTCTTAAAAACTACGTGAGACACGATGTCTTTTTACAAATTTGCACGTGTTCAATTCCAGCATCTGTACGTGACGGTTTATGATTTAAAAACAGAAGTATAAAGACAATTGATGTGGCAGTGATAGCAATCGAATGAGTCATACTCAAATGTTGCAAAAATTAAAAAACAAATGCGATTTTTCACCTTTTAACTATTTCATTATTATCTTGATAACAGACAAATAGCAAAATCAACTATATCTCTTATAACCGTGTACGAAACGTGAGGATTTGTTATGGTATAATGCGATTTCAATACTTTTAAACAAAAAACAGCTACATTTCAACGTGTACTAATCGCAAAAAAAACAACCACAGATAGATTATAATACCGCAACGGCTGGACCGATTTCGCCGCGACTTCCACCGGCAGATAGCTGATGGTACTCGGAGTAGCATAGGCTACTTTTAGAAAAAGTAACGAGGGTTCCGCACAAAAACGTAAAAACCCTCAAAATCTAACAAAATCGCTAAACCCACGCGGACGAAGTCGCGGGACGCATAATATAGGTTGTATGGCTGTGTTACCTTTGCCTTATGAAAACCGAACGAATATAACCTTTAATACTAATTAAATTTTTTATAGTTTTCCTACAGAATTTTAATTTATTGCAATGCAATTTTTTTTGAGAAAAACTCTATGTAAACCTCGACAGAAACATCAATTGTCTAACTCGTATTTTTAAATTCTACTCGTCAAACAATTGGTAGTGTTCTGCACCTCGGCAACAATGGTTTTGGTAGATATATTATTGGAGACTAGAACTGAATTTTAGTGTGGAATTTAATTTCCTAGAACTTAATAGACGTCTATGTAGTACATTTACTATTATACATTTAAATTATTTCGCCAGCAAAAACAGAGGGTAACATTTGAACAATGAAAACGGAGATAATCAATATTTCGTGTAAGTTAAATCATGGATTTTTCTATTCGGCGGCAGGCAGATGTTTCCCGCGGATTGAATAGTCAATGCGATAAATTCTTGTCTTCCGTTTTACTAGATGCCAGGGAAGCACAGGAGAAGAACCAAGAGCTCCAAAAACGATATGCAGATGAGGGTCGTCGACCAGCGCCCGATTATACAGAAGGAGACATGGTACTGTTAAAAACCCAAGGCGCGAATGATGCCGGAAGGGGTCAAACTCCTAAATTTATTCCCAGGCGAGATGGTCCATATACTGTTAAAAAGGTGGTGAGTCCCACTACCTATTTGTTAGGTAAGGTCAGTGATGGGGAACTTATCGGGAAATACCACGCATCCCAACTGACCCCATTTGTAGGCGACGCTGTTACCCCAGTTAGGGAAAAGAGGAAGAGGGGCCGTCCCAAGCGGTATTCATAATTCACACGCGTGGGCGCTTTAGTGAATTTTAGGGGGAGGATATAAGACGCCCTTACTACGCCGCTCGCTAGCGACACCCCGCTTCTCCCTCAGTTCGTCCCGGGAGTTCGCACGCGATTTTTGGGCTGGATGTTATTTTCTAAATATTTAGGTACAATATCGGCAGTAGATGACTCTGTTGGAAAAGATTCGCCATCAACTATTCCTATCGTGACTGAGTTTTCAGTGACATCTAGAATGTCTCCGGTTACCTCATCAGAAATTAAAGAAGGAACATTTAAGATTTCTGTTGGGATTACGGATCTCATATTCAACATAGAGTTTTCTTTTGTCGTAGATTGACCAGTAATACCTGAATCATTATAAGTACTCGATTCAGAAGATGACTCCGATACATTGGCTCTCGGTTCAGTTACCACATCAGATACATAACCTGTTGTAGTCCCGAATGACTCTTTGAAAATCGGGGCTACTGTAGAAATTGGCACATTCGAAACGCTTATTACTTCATGATCCATTGGCACATGTTCATTATCTAAATTATGTTCCGAAATCATTTCCTCGTCATGATTGCTTAAAACTAAGAAAAGATCAAGGCGCCTGTTACCTATAACACAGGCATTAAGTTGTCTACCTTAGGAACAGACGTCCGTGTGTCATATAGTCCTGTATATGATAATTTGAAGTCTGTTTTTTCTATATTTAAAAAAATCTCTAAACTTTAATAATACTGATCGTAACAGACTTGTGAGATGTCCCTAATTAAAAGAGATTCACTCAAGATAATAAAATTAATAGTTTTAAAACAAATGTGTTGGGTTAGGACAGAAAAATCTTTCAGTAATAACATTTTTAGTTATTTTTACTTCAGAGACGCTAGCACGAACATTCCGAACCTTTCGAGTAGAAGGTTCGACTTTGAAAATATTCGTGATTGGCCCACAGCGGACTCTCCTTAGTGTTAACGCGGGTTGCATTAGCATTGGCTTAAACTCATCATTAAAGGCCGGCAACGCATCTGCTAGCCTCCTGATGCGTCCATGGGCGTTAGTAGGCACTTAGCTGCTTGCTATTATTATCTCAGTTTCCGTTAAAACCTACTTCATATTTCCACGGTTCATGAAACTACCTATCAAAAATCTCGAGAGTGAAAGTTTTTTTTTTAAAGGATTTTTATTTATTATCATTTTGTGAGTTATTGTTGGAAATAGTAAAAAGAAGATGCTAATGTCTAAAACATTTTTAATTTCAATTTAAATTTAAAGAAGACGCAAAAGAAGCACTACTTATACATGTTTAGTTAAAAAAAAAAATATTTTGTAACATATTTTTCGCCTTTGCTAACATGATATAGTGTTCATTAGTAATTTACATATAATGGATGTTGCATTCACAGAAAATAGCTCAAATACGTGTATTATCAAATTAACTGCAAGCAGTTGCAAGTATGTATATACTAATTTCGCCAGACAACGATGTGTTTCCTATGAAACCTGTTATCTATCATATGAATGTTGCACATTCCTTTTATAATAATTAAGTAGCAGTCGTCAGATGGCAATCGGTCATCTCAACTCGCCCCACAGCCACACCCTCTGCAATCTAAGCGGACCTTTTTACTAGACGGGATAACGATAGGATACGATAGAAGTTATGTTAAGAATTTGTAAAATACATACTAAAAGGAATTTACACACATGTATACATTTTACTATAAGATTGCACGACAACCGTCTATAGCCATGTCGTTGTTTAAAGAATTATAATTTTATATATAGCTTTAAATATGCATATGTACGCAAAATCTAAAGATTTCTGGGCGAAGTTCGACCGGCCGGCGATGCCTAGTAAACATTAATAGCTTACGTATAAGTCGCAGTGGTCTAACTGATATTTTTCAACTATTTAAGCATGAAAAACTAAACTACTTTGCTTTAATCCGCGAACAAATACGAGGGAAAATCGGTGTAATGCTGCAACCCGAAAGCTACACCACCGAATCCGCCATCAAAGCACAGCACTACATCATAAAAACCGTATGAAGATACAAGATCCTTAGCGGGCAAACAGCTGTGGTTTTTGCTGAAGAAAGAGAGAGAGTGGCGATCGAACATCGAACATTGACATTTTTAAAAGTAATTTGGATCAATTCAAAAAGAAAATATGTATTTTTTGAAGTAAAACTTCTTCACGCGCGCTTGAAATGGCAGTAAGCTAACAAATGCGGAACGAGAGCGTTACGATAAGTGTGATCGGGCGAGGCGACTTCATTTCTTTCTTGTACAATTTTGTAAATTAATATTCTATGTTTATAGTGAATAAAATTGTTATTTTATCTTAGCGTTCTATGAAATATATACATACACACATTTAAATGAAGCAAAATGAATAATTATCAAGGAATAGCATTGTTAATCAAATAAAAATAAATTATTTTCGAAACGACGGACCAAGTCGCTCTGTCTGCCTATCTGACTGTTTGTTACGAATAACTCCAAAACAGTGACGTGTCCCTGAGAAATATTTGCCCGGCCGGAGTAAAAGGCATCTCCAGTTGTATCATCTGCATAGCAATGAAAGCCGCTTGTTTGCAGCAGATCATTGATATACAGAAGAAACAAAGTTGGAGATAGCACACAGCCTTGAAACGTTGTTTTGGTAATGATTTGACCACTGACGTATAAATTTTATGGATTAATGTCTTGCCTTTATACTTTTAGTATAATAATTATTTACCCGCCTTGACACCTCCCCTGTTAAACATTCACTCTTCGTAATTCACAATAATCGTAATTGTTTACCACTATTCCATAATTTCGCATAGTTTCGCTATGTTTAGAAATATAATATCTCGTACTGTTACCACACAAGGCGATGATCTTAATGAATGACATACTCAGGTGTTGTGCGTTATATGGATAAGATTTTCCTCAAGAACCGACTAGAATTGAAGTAATACTTGATTCCAGCCTAATGTACTTATATCAATACTAATAAAGAGGAAATATTTGATTGTTTGCTTGCATTGCTCAGAAAATACTGGACCTATTTAGAAAATTCTTTCACTATTGGAATCCTGCACTATCTCTGATGTTCATAGGCGTTAGAATATTTTCAAGAAACTTTGAGATACCGTGTAAAAACTTCAATAATGTGCGAAACCAGTTCGAAACCAGGGCGGGCTGGTATTACATCAAAAAAAATTATTATTGGAACTATTTGTACATTCTATGCTTACATCGAAGTAGTTACTTACCACATAGAGTAACTTAACGCTCTCTTTCAAAGCTCCTATGCAGCCTAGTATAGCAGTGACTACCAACCCTAGTCCCAGGGTCAAGAGGAAAGCCAGCACACCTCGGGATAACGCAGACTGTTGCTCTGGGCGAGACTTACGCTCACGCATGTTAATGACGCATATCGCCATAAGAACTAGACCAAATAACTGCGAAGAAAGTATTGTCGCACCCACTCCTAATAAAAGCTTTTAATTTAAGCTTAGTAGGAGGGGAAAAAGGGAATATTAGACATACTTTAAAAGTATTCCTAATATTCTTTAAGAAAAAAATTTTTTTTAGATCGTTGATATTTAAAAAAGCAGGGAATATTAGCAATCTTTTTATATTATAACTAGGTATTACCCGTGACTTTATCCGCGTAAAATAAGGATAAATTTCAATAGATTAATTTCGTTGTCATTATATCTTCTGTCATAAAAAAGGAAACTTTGAAAAAATTTGATATCTGCCTCTGAAAGATCTATTAAAATGGGTTCTGCCGTTTTGAAGAATACGCGTAAAATAAAACGGGCAGACAAAAAGTCTTAAATTGCTTTTTTGTTATGAGTACCGTATGTAATATATGTAACAAATTCGAGACCCCTTTAAGGCACCTTAGACCTTAGACCTTTAATCCTGTCGTAAAATCCGTTCACTCTACCAGGGACTTATCGGTAAGTTGTAACTGTATTAAGTTGTGTAATTATGTAAGGTTAATCTTTTATTATATTTCATCTTATTAATTTAATTTTTAAATATATTGTTATAAAAACAAAACTTTAAAAATTAAAATAATAGATATCGTAAGTGAAGCGATCGGAGGTAGGGTTACAGATTAAGGAATCGCCTCACAATGCTTGCCATTTCAAGGAATACTAACTTTTGTATCCGGCCCTTAATTCAACTAGGATTATTTACTCACGGTGATGATATACCGTCTTGAGTTCGTTACGAAACAGTATTACAACGGCATTGATTCTTCTCCGGATTCCTATAAATATTCTTAGAATTCGAAATTCTAGAAGTAATTTGAAGCAATTATAACAAGTAATTAGTGTTTGTGATATTTTTAGGAAAAGAAAGATCGAATTTATGGGATCAAATGCAGTTTTGGGAGGATTCGTTCTTAGATATTAATTAACTAAATTTAATTAATGATAATTAAATTTTGTAGACTATATAACATAATTACCGCACACTAGTGCAGTTCGCTGCGATGTAATACAATTATAATCTTACTTTCTTAAAAAAAACCGACTTCAAATTGTCAGAACTGGACCATATCAAAATGAGACCACAGGGGAAGCACCAGCTATCAAATAGAAAAGAATCATCAAAATCGGTTCACCCAGTCAAATGTTCTGTGGTAATAAACACAATAAAAAATACATTCGCATTGAGAACCTTCTCCTTTTTTGAAATCGGTTGAAAATATTCAGTTTTTGGCAATTTTAATAACGCTTTGAATATCTACCAACGTAAATAGATAAATATAAAACTGTTTGGAAAAAAATCCTATTTATAGCCCAACTTCATCTCATTTTTATGACAATTTGGCCCTTGCCTGTTAGAACGTTGCTGACCCGTGACGGTGGGTAAGAGGAATAGCAAGCATTCGGTGAAGTGATGTACTGATGAAAAGCGGATAAACTTGCCCGCTGGCGTCAAGAGGGCAATGCGTTAATGCGCTAAGGAACTTGTTGAAGTTTAAAACGGATTTAAGTGTTAATGATTTTTTTAAATTAAAAATGTTGATTTTTTTTTTCTTTTTTACACATTCAAATTCTTTAGTGCACTTGAGAATCCTAAATAATGTATAAATTTTTATTGTCTCTGCTTAATATTATTCTTTTTTATTATATAATTTTAATGACAATTTAAAATTATTTGTATATCTTAGCCGCTACACATGTTTCGATAAATCTTACAGTTTTTGCGCACCGATTAAACTGTACAGGTTTTTCGCAACAATTGATGGAAACGTGCGTAGCGGGTATTAGTCGTGTATGAAATTCTGTGAAGCTAATGTTTTTGAAAACATTTTAAGCTACTCTATACAAGAAATATAAAACGTAAGAAACTATTTTAAAAAGATAACCTAAGTATAACATATTCGATCTATTTTCCCTATTATAATTTTTTTCTATCTAGCATTTATTATATTTAAAACTATTATCCGCGTCTTGTATATCTTGAGTTAAATATTTTCGTATACAAAACAAAGCGATAACACCGCCTTTTGTACCTCTTTTCTTGCCTGTGCCTCATCGTGTTAATTATCTTTTGTGGTGTACAATAAAGCTCATAAATAAATAAATAAAATGCTTACAAAAAATATTTCATTTTTAGTTAGCAAATATCCTGCTTATAAACCGATCGCTAAGTTCTGCTACTCGTTAAGAGATGGCGCTATCACCAGGTATAACGACAGGCACAGTGTATTTTTTGTGTGATTAACTTTTTCGTATAATAACCCGAATACGAGCAGTCGTGCGTAAATTGCATTCTTCGCAAATTAATGTTACACAAAAAGACCATCAGAATGTTTTTTGTATAAAAATGAAATAAAAACTTTGTATGAAATACATTTGAGTTGAAAGTTATGTCAGCCTAGAGTCCCTGCTAGGCATAGGCTTTCTCTTTTATAAGAGAGAGAGAGCGTTGTTGAGATTTGCAAATTACGATACTCCATGCGCATTTTAACCTAAAGTCGTCAAAAATATTCTGCATTTGACTTTCAAAAAGTTTCGTTAGTGCAGTTACCGGGTCACATAACATAATAGCAAAACATTTGAGTCGATTTCCCAAAAGACGGAAGTTCACATCTCGCGGCGACGTAAACATTTTTCTACATTTTCTTTTATTTAATTACAGCTTAAGAGCTTTAGCGCTTTAAAATATATGCCATTCGACAGAGTAATTTAATTTATAGCAGTCTTAAATACCCTTGTAAGACATAAAGAAAATCCCGTAAAGCAATGGCTTTACAGGATTTTCTTTATGTTTTATCTTTAGAGCTATTTGAGGTCCTAAAACTTGTGCCAGGTTTTGAAATGAAATTTATCATCTTCTTTGATAATCTGATTAACAAAATAGACAGTAATTAAAAGCATCATAATACTCAACAAAATTAGCTCTTTCCTAAAATACTCCCCGATGTGTAAAGGATAGAATTTTGAAAATTCGCTTAATTAATTCCCGTCTATTACACGTGAAACATCTTCGGGGCGAAATGTGGTTATATTCCGTACTATGTGACAACCGCGAGAGCTTTGAATTTCATATTAATTCTTTAGATTACATTGTATACATGACCGGCCATCTTTAAAATTAATTAAATATAATAATATATAGAGGAGGAGCTTAATCAGTGGCCTGCTAGATTAAGTAGCTCTTACCACAGAAAGGTGACCCATTCTAACACTGATTTTGAAATATCCGACCTCCTCCGTGTTTGGGAAAGCACATAAAATACTTGGTCCCGATTACTGTTCCGAGTGATATTAGTCGTGAGACTGTGGGGAGCCCGGGGATGACGTCAAACGTCAGTCGGTCATCTTAACTCACCCCACAGCCACATCCTCTGCAATCTAATCGGACTCTGGTAGGTACTGGACCGGGATATTCCTAGGTAAGAGAAATTTATATGGATATTGGAATTATAATGTTTAACAGTGTTAGTGAGAGTATCGTTTGGGTTTAATTGTACGCTTTCCGTTAAATATACAAAAAATATTTATAGCTTTATTATTTATAATACAAGATGGACTGGAATATTCAACATATATATTATCAACCAACAGAAGTCATTGAAACAAAAGATCCAATACTCCGGACACGTCTTTCGATGTAATGAAAAATATAAGGCACAGAAATCCTGCGTCCTCCTCACGTCCAAATAATTTAGTTTCTCGGTCTGTCTGTCTACTCTCTAAAACTCCAGATTGAAAATATCGGGCCGGGGCGGAATTTTTTCGTTTGGATTCCGGGCCATGTTGGAAACAATGGGAAAAAATTTGGTAGTTTTTGTGCACCATTCCCAAAATTTGGACTGCGTTAGTTGATCGGTAAGAAATATAATTAAATAGTATAGTGCTTTTTTCTGAAAGCAATATTAATTACTGTATGTTGTTTAAGTAGTCATGCGACAAAGCGAAATAGAAATATCTATAGAAATTGGAATAAATTCTTCAGTCTAAAATGCACGTGCCTCCATAGTATTGACCTCTACATGCAAAATAGCGTGTAGACGCAAACACACAAGCTCGTCAATATCATTAAGCCAATGATCGTGGTTGTGTTTGAGTTTACAATAAAAACGCTGCACACACACAAGCAAGCTTTATAATGAATTAGTTGAGGGGCATATTTGCTTTAGTTAATATTATTAAATACTTGATTTAAAAAAACTATATGCTTATTATTAGCAGCTAGTGTAATACGTGGGTGCCTTGGTGAGAGATTGAACCTAGTACTTTGAATTTACCCCATACTTTCTACCGTTTGACTATTGAGGGCCGAAAGCTCTGAAGTTTGAAGATTGAAATGACTTCAGTTGGTTTACGCAATAATGAAATATTTATTCACGTTCTTTTAATTCGCATTCACTTTGGGATTAATAAAAAAATCTGTACTTCATCAACATTCGTAACTTTTAAAATTTATATCTAAAACAACAATAAAAGTTCACAATCTACACCAATAACGTCAAAAATGTCATATTCATGTAAAAATAGTCAACTTTTTCTACCATCACCGGTGAGTCGAGTTTTTTTAACAATAAAAATAGTTTTTATGGTACACGATTTTATTAACCACAAACGCTGTGATAAAACGTTAAAAAATTAGCCACTCGATTCGCTAAGGTCAATCATAAAAAACTGTGTTTATATACATGATAAATAATTGTAATTATGCAAATGACCTCTATCCATCTCTAATCTTAATTAATTTTTAGCAATAAAACGATTCACGTCTCCAACTTTAGATTAGCATAATGTTAAAAGCTCTGGTAGTTTTTGTAACTGTTTTTTGAATTCCTCTACGAGCTTCCGTCCACTTAGTAATAAACGAAATCGTTTTAACGGAGTCTCCGTTTAATTAATATTGATACTTATCGCTGACCCAAATTTGATAATAACTATCAATTAAAAAAGTGCTTAAATCAAGGATAGAAATGGTTGAAAGTAGATTCAAATAGCTTAATGACTTATCAAAAGTTATTACAATAGGAATAGGTGTCTATGTATATATACTATGTACTACAATGTACACCTTCCAAAGGAAAAATAGGAACCCATATAGAATCTGTCCGTCGGTCTGTCATGATCTTCTCAGAAACGCATAGAGCTATGACGTTGAAATTATTTATACCAAATATTGACGTCCGCGGCCTCTTGATATGAAGCTTACAAAGAAATCAACTCTCTTAGTGTACGTAATCAAAAGATATGGCCGTTTATGTCACATATCCCATACATTTGCAAAGGAAACCAAACCCTAGGGGTATTTCCCGTTGCACTACAGTCAAGCAATATGGCGAGAAGCTATATCTTGAAATAAAAGTATAGGATAAACTCCGAAAACCGTAAATGATGGCGTCTTTGTCAAATTAATAGAAATCTAATGAAAACAATTTCCATAACGAACTGAACCTTATCAGGATCCATTGCGAACATAGCCCCCTTATGGTGGTTTCATTCAAAGATATGTGTAGTATTGGTGCAAATAACGTGTAGAGATTAATTCTGTTAATAAATTACTAGGGAGAGTATGTCGTACATTATTCGCTCAAACGGTTTAAGCACTAGGAATGCTTCAGTATCGCTTAGTATTCCCCTTTGCCCTCCAGCTAAGCGTAAAGCTTATGGTTTGTGCTGAAATAATATTGAGCTAAATGGCTCACGGATCAGTCCAGCCATTCTTTTGATTTACGACGGAGGAGGTCGGATATCAAATATAAACCAGTGCTACAATGGGTCACCCATCTATCACCCGGTCGCAGCCAGAGCAGCTTAACTTAGCGATCAACTCAAATGCCGACCGCTGATTAGGCTACGACCTCCTTATGGAGTCCGCGCAGCTGATGCATTTCAACCCACCCTACATCTACATTTTGTGTATGTGAATATAAAGATGTAGGAAAACCTGAATTAATATAATATCACTTTCCAAATTAACGGGTACGAAACATGAAAACTTGTAATAGCTACAGCAGCAACTTAAATATAAACTTTCTCTAAAGCTAAACTGCTCGAGTAAATAAAGCATTGATGCTAAAATACATGGTAAAGAGGAGGTCGTGGCCTAATCATTGGTCGGCATTTGAATCAATCCTATTTAACATTGAAATATTTTTTTCAAAGCTGCCTAGTAGTTTCTGAGATTGGCGGGTTTAAGAAAACAAACAAACGTTTTTATATTTTACTAGCTGTGCCCGCGACTTCGGGCGCGTAAAATTAAGTAAACAAAATATAGTTTCCATTTTTGCGTGAAGATGTATCGCCTATAGCCTACCTCGATAAATGGGCTTTCTAAAACTGAAAGAATTTTTCAAATCAGACCAAAAGTTCCTGAGATTAGCGCGTTCAAGCAAACAAACAAACAAACTTTTCAGCTTTATACATTAGTATAGATAGATTGTTAAACAAAAACTAAGCCGTCGAGTATTAATAATAAATATAAATAAATATAAATATATAATATAAATATATAGGACTATATGACACTCGGACGTCTGTTCCTACGGTAGAGAATTTAATGCCTGTGTTATAGGTAACAGCCGCCTGTTATACACAAATATATTTTTTTTATAAATATATAAATACATACATATGGATAATACACCCAGACTCGAGGCGGGAATCGAACCCTCGACCCCGGAGCAGAACAATTTTAAAATCACAATATAAGTTTTACGATCAAAAAGGAATATCATATTACGTTAACGTTGTAAAGACAGTTAAAAAATAACACGCACGATTAAAATTTTTGCAGTAGTAAAGTGATTAATTAATTTTGTCAAAAATTTATCAAATGATTTGCTTACAAGTGAGTAAAATATTAGTTTTAAATTTACTATTATAAATATTGAAATATTTTTCAAAGTATTTCAATATTGTGAGGTGATATTATTATTGTGAGGTTGGTTGTAATAAAATCTTACTATTCTCTTTATTGGTGAATAGACGCCTAAGTTTGTACGGGAAGATCGTAAGTTAAAAAGTATTAGGGTATTATTTTTATTAAGTTGCCAACACAGCCTAAATACTCCTCGTCTTTTGGGTGTGTTAAAGGTAACTTTTATGATGAGTTTAGGCGTATCCAGAATTCCATTAATAAGCTTATAAAGAAAGGCTCTATCCAAGAAAGGGAACTTTAAAAAATTAAGAAAGACAACCAGTGACTGAGCGAGATATAGGGAATTCCGTGAATGACCTGCAGTTTTACTAAATACATTAATGCAAACATGTAAACACCAATTACGAAGGAAAGGAATTTTCAACCTTAGGTTATCTACAAACGAACAAAAACTATGGTAAGGACTGTATTTTTTATTTGGTTTCCGTAGTACTGCAAGGAACCCTTATAATTTCGCTCTGACCGTGCGTCCGTTAGTCTGTCTGCCTTTTAGGTGACCTCCCCCCCCTAGCATTTCCAAACTATTGGACGTAGAGACTTCAAATTTTCCATGTTGATAGAACATGCTAAAAACTCATTAGAATAATTATTCTGAACGACATCGGACAACAACTTTTGTAGTTATTTAAGAAATACGTTTATAGCCTATCAGATACGAACTCTTCTTTATAAGCGTGTCTTGACACGCTTTTGGCAATTTTATCTGATTGGGCATTAGTGATGTTAGGTGATATCGGTTTGACTGAACTAAAGATTTGTATATTGTCTGCATATTTAGTGCAACTGATTCCAATTGAACCTGGTACAAGTGTTCTATGAGTAACATCAGTTTGATTGTCTAATTCCATCAAATCACCTGACGTTTTGTTTATTTGTCAACTTTGTCGACACTTAGCATTAATAGCTTAGAGAGCGTGATAGGCTTTGCCTGCTTTGTTTTTATCGATCGTTTGATTGGATATTAGTGTTTTTACCTAGTACCGCTCTAAGCCAACTAAATATTCATATATAGTATGATTTTTTATTACAACCATCATAGTATCATCATTGTGAGCATCAAATGTAACGAATTAATGGGATATTTTTGATTTTTGTAGTCTTTGTCGGCGCTAAGTGTGGCATTATCGTCTTAGGAAGCATAGGATTTGCCTTCATTGTTTTATAAGCCGTTTGATTTCGGTATACCGATACAATGCATCTCGTCGACGAGCGGTATCTTATCTTATCTTTTAATTGGGAGCCGCAACTCGCCGATGCTCTCCGAACCTCTCGACTCTTTTGTATTCCCTCTGTCTACTCTTATAAAAAACTTAAGGGCGTCCCCCTTTTTTCAAGTTTTAGTTCACATTTATCTATACTCTATAGTTATATTTATTTCTTATATTACATATCTATACTAATATATAAAGCTGAAAAGTTTGTTTGTTTACTCGAACGCGCTAATCTCAGGAACTACTGGTTCTATTTTAACAATTCTTTCAGTGTTAGATAGTCCACTTAACGAGGAAAGTTATAAGCTAAAATTTTTCTGTGGAATCAATTACCAGCGTCTGTATTTCCGAACGGATACGACTTAGGTTCTTTCAAGAAAAGAGCATACTCATTTCTCAAAGGCCGGCAACGCATCTGCGATCCCCTTGGTGTTGCAGTTGTCCATTAATTTGATCATGAAATTAATGAGAAGCAATTATTATTTAAAAAAAAACGTTTCTAGTATTATTCTTGACAAGAAAACAAAAGATGCCCATTTCTAGTATATCTATACTAATCTATCTTTATCTAAACTATCTATATTTACCTTTCATCAGAAAAATCGAAACCGTTATTTTTTCACGTACTTTTATATACATTTTTTTTTGATAATCCTTAAAACCGTAAACTTACAAGGTGCTTCGATTTTTCTGATGAGAAGTATATAAAGAAAAAGAGTTTGTTTGTTTACTTGAACGCACTAATCTTAGAAACTACCGGTCTGATTTGAAAAATTCTTTCATTGTTAGATCGCCCATTTATCGAGAAAGGTTAAAAGCTAAAATTTTTAACCTAATTTTACGCGGACGAAGTCGCGTGTAACAACTAGTATGATATCTCGACAAGAATATAAAAATTGTCTGATATACGGAACTCTGTAAAATTTTTTACGCACTAGCATATTAAAAACTTTAGGCAAAGAGGTTGAAAGAAAACATTGTTCAAATTATGAAACAAGAAATTAACACTAAAAAAAATAAATTACACAAACTTTAGCGTAGTTTTATGTTTTTACACAACACAATTATTAAACACAAAATAGATACAGAACGCGGTAGATTTATAACTTGCTAATTGCCATTATTGAGACACACACACACCGGCAGAATTAGCGGAACTCAACAAAAGGGGTTATATAAAATATTAAATTTTATTTTCAAATAAATAACAATTAAATATAAAACTGAAATATACAAAATGTTTTGACATTAATTTGCGACATGACACTTAAAGTTTAACGAAAAAAAGATTTTAAACTAACGAAATGCAAAATAAATATGATGCATAAATAAACCAACAAAATTGAAAAAAACATTTTTCATGGATCATTCGCAGCATGCCTAGACGGTTGAAAACCTTATTAATGATATTTAGAATTTAATTTCTCTGTTTTTAATTCTTAAAAAATGTTAATAATTTTGCTAACGTATAAATTTGTTATATCACAGCAATACATAATCCCACGCTTATAAAAACTTTCACATATTTTTTTCCTAAGAAACATAGAAAAGTAATTATTTTATTACTACAAAATTCAAATAGATGTTTTCAATATGAGGGATTTACAAGTATTTGTAAGTGTATAAAACGTCTATTATCCCGTTATTGAGAAATTACATATCCACGAGACGTCTACCAGAAAATTACTGTTTAATTATTGGATTTTCATGTAGAGTCAATAAACTATTATTTATAATAATATAAGTGATAATAAGAAGTCAGTGTAGCTGATATTTTCCCTGGTCTCTTTATAAATTTTTCTACAATTTAAAAGGAAAGGCATTTTCTGTAGGCTGGTCACACAATACCTAAAAATACCGTCGCCATATTGGTATTGACTGTAATTGGGTTCTTTAACAAAGGAAACTTGAAGGCTGTGTCTCGTTGATAGAAGACGCGATGCATTTTGCCTTTTAAGTAGTTTTGCGGCGAAGCAGTACTTCTTCTTAATACAAGTGTAATATTCTCGGCTTAAAATACTGAATGGTCTTCTTGACAACAATATTAGTACTAATTTTGTGAAGAAGTAATACTTCTTCTTGTTTTAAGTGTAATATTTTCCACTCAAAATACTTAATGGTCTTGATGACTACATCATTAGAAGTAGTTTTGAAGCGAAGCAATACTTCTTCTTAATACAAGTAATATTTTCATCTTAAAATATTGTAATGTACTTTTCACTGCAATATTAGGATGACAAAATGCGGAAGTGGTTGATCGCTGAGTCTTAATTGGTTACTCACGTTCCCCAACTTAGGTGATGATTGCGCAGTGAAACAAGAAATTAGCAGAGCTATTTACAGTATGGCTTCCATGGGGCGAGTTAAGATAACCGATTGCCATCTGATGTCATCCTCGGAACCCCCACGATTTCTACAACATTACGACTAATATCGCCGAGTGACATTAATCGGGTCCCACTGTTTTACATGCCTTCCAAAACACGGAGGAGGTCGGAAATCAAATATAAACCAGTGCTAGAATGAGTCACCCATCTATCACCCGGTTGCAGCTAGAGTAACTTAACTTAACCTCACTACGTCTAATGAACTTCAATTTCTCCTCTAACACCTAATACAAGCTATTGAAAAGCTTAACCAGTTTAACAAGCGTGGTAGCGACAATATAAAGCATGACTAAAATCAATGTGAGCATTAAATAATAATAAACCGAGAAAGTTCGTGTCAGACTCGCGCGCTAAGGGTTCCGTACCATCACGTAATACTTTACCAGGTTATTTTAAGATTTATGCTTTTCATAAGATTTCTTTTAATTTACCAAAGTCAATGCATTTTTTTTTGTGATGTAACGGCTTTCGGATTTTTTTCCTATATTAGTACTACTAGTATCCGGCACCCGTATAGTGAATCCCTAGAATGCTAAGAAATTCGTCTGTCAAGGTATAGCTTCTTGACAAATTTTATAATTCTATGTCAATGATTAGTATCCTATAGGTCTTGATTTACTTTTTGAATGTTCTAGTACGGAAAATGCGACATAAATGGCCATACCTTTGATTGTATATCCTAACAGCGTCGATATTTTCACAGCTTCAAGGGATCACACATCTCAGTTTGGTATACATTTCAACTTTTCACCTGTCAGACAGACAGACAACGAACTGATTCTATGAGGGTTCCTTTTTTCATTTTGGGTACGGACTAAGGAATCCTCATAAAAACCATAAGTTTTCCAATTTTAGGTTTGTAGTCCAGCGGTCTAGCTTCTGCGTCAATGAATCCTTTAGGACAACTTATTTTACATATGTTTAAAATTCAACTTACATGGGAAATTCATTACACAAATCCGAATGAACATTCGGTGGTAGATTAATTATATCTAGTTGAAACGTCAGTGGATGCATTGAATTAGCATCAATTGAGCCGGTTTAATATTCAATACCGTGTAAGATACTGATTGGCTCCCATAATTTATGTCATAAGAGCAATCGAATTTCCTGCACTGTTTATGCAACATTAGCCGTTGCATAATTATGATGGATTTATCACGAAATATAACCGTAATTTTATGTCCATCGCTAACCAATTAAGACATCAATTCCTCACCGACAAAATCCGTAAATTTCAATCCTCAATCCTACGATGATTGGTCGAATAGATAAAGTAATACTTGACACTAAAATATCATCTATACTACTATATAAAGCTGAAAAGTTTGTTTATTTGTTTGTTTGAACGCGCTAATCTCAGGAAGTACACGTGTGATTTGAAAAATTCTTTCAGTGTTAGATAGGTCATTTATCGAGGAAGGCTATAGGATATATATCATCACGCTAAGTCCAATAGGAGCGGAGCACCGATGAAGAATGTTACAAAAACGAGGGTTCTTTTTTCCATCTACGTGCGCTGCGTAAATGGTTAAAGTTTCGCTAAAGTCATGTATGACAAAATAGATCCCCTTTAAAAGCTCTAAATAAAAGTCCGCGACAGCATATGTCGATCTTCTAAGGTTGGTTTAGTAAAACTTTTTTTATGCTAATCATGATGTTCCAAAATAATGCATTATTTGTGAGGGTCTTTTTTTTTAAATAATATTAATCCTTACCCAAAAACTATTTTTAAACCTTTAAGTAATAAGAGTGGCACACGCAGACGAAGTAGTGGGGAACAGCTAGTTATTTATAAAAATCTTCAAGATTTATGCAGATTTTGATCACATCACGAAATAAATTTATGTAAGTGTATAATTTTTTGTATTTATATAATAATAAGCTGCAAAATAATAATAATAAATAACGTTTATTTGACCAAAATATACATTACACTTAATCAGAACACTATTGGCCCCCAAACTAGGATTCTCTGTATCTTGAAGGCCACCAAAATTTTAAATCGTTTGCGTTAACTGCATGGAGTTAAAATTCGAGTCACAAAAATCTTACACGTAGAGGTACAATTGATACATTTTGTATCGTACACTATTTTTACAAGTTATGACATTATTAGAGTATACAAGTAAGTCACTCACGGCCGTCATATCTGATCATCCGTTATAAGACTGTTAGAGTAGATTAGGATAATATCCGTCTTGGGATAACGAGGGTCGGACGTAACCTGCCGCGATATATCTGCAAGAAAGTCCGCTGGGATATGGCTAACCTGGTCTCCGAGGCTAAAAGGTAAGGTTCATTACACTAAAAGTTTACGTCATAACTCTTGGTGATCATTCCGCTTTTTACACTAAGCTATAGCGGCCTATACAAGGCTCAGTTCTCGGTCTTTGAAGACAACTTTGCTCGCCATCTATTTTATTAACGCTGAATTAAAACAGCTTCAACAAAATGCAATATTTTATTTTTCATTACAATTTTACATTATATATTTACGTTTGATTTTGCATCGGATCCATGAGATTTTAAAGAACATTCCAATTTTTATTAAATAAGTTTAAAAATAATATTTTTAACCATTCAAACATTAGAACTGCCAGTTTGCGCACATATGAAAACTCCAATATGCGTCGACAGTCTTTATATTCGTACTTTTTAACTGCTCACATACCAAAATTGTGTTAACATTGTAATAATATGAGACATAGGACGTCTATGAAGACAATATCGATATGAATATGGTAGTGGAATGTGATTTAGTCCTTCTTTCTAGCGTTATCCTGGTCTGGTACCAAGGTCCGATTAAATAACAGAGGATGTGAGCTGTGTAGCAAGTTAAGATGGCTGACTGCCGTTTGACGTCATTTCTGGAATCCCCACAAATGGCTCGTTGGCGCAGTGGGCAGTGATCCTACCTTGTGCTCCGGGGGTCGTGGGTTCGATTCCCGCCTCGAGTCTGGGTGTATATTTATATGTATATATTTCAAAAAAAATATTTGAGTATAGCAGGTGGCTGTTACCTATAACACAGGTATTAAGTTGTCTACCTTAGGAACAGGCGCCCGTGGGTCATATAGTCCTATATATTTATTTATTAAATATAATTCAGTGACATCGGGACCCACAGATTTACGTGCCTTCCGAAACACGAAGGAGGTCTGCAATCCAGTGTCATCGTGGGTCACCCATCTATTACCCGGCCGCGGTAAGCGCTACTTAACTTTTAGATCGACTCAAATGCCGGCCAACAATTGAGCTACAAACTCCGTAAAGGTAATGATGACGTCATTAATTTAGTAAAACTTAAATTGAAAATCTTTAGAGTGACAACATTTGGGGTATTAAATATTAAGATCGTCTTGAAATCTTTAGAGGGAATAAATTTCATATTAAACGTCTCGAGTTTGATCTTGGAGAAAACACTTAAGGTATTCTCTTGAAGTTGGTGCTTCCAAACAATACATCAAAGGCTGCACGGCGCTACTCTACAACGGCATTTTTAGACACGTCTCTCACCGATTTAGCCGGCTAACGTCCCGTAACGCTCCCTTAACGCCCTGTTTAATGGTGCCTTACTTTATTCTCTTCACGATGCACAAACTTTTTAAGTATTAAAAGCTAGCTGAATTCGGAAATTTTCTCCAAGTGGTGAGGCAAACTCGAAAACTTGATTTTTTTACTAAGGTACATACATACACTTATGACAGTTTTACAAATTTTACATTTATTAATCCTGTAGCCATATCCTTAATAATTAATTTTATAAATGGAATATATAACATTAACACATATCAACACACACACACACACACATGTGGAGTCTTCAAATAGGCATGACGACAGTAACGAGAAATCATTTAAATTATGTATATATCTGATAAAATAAGATACTAATTTATATCTTAATTATATCTTAATTAATAGCTTAACAAACATATTAACTTTTATATTGCGAGCGAGATTAATAGGGATTAACAAAAAAAGGAATCTTAAAATACAACAATCCGCCATGATAGCTAAAAGACCAGCAGAGCGTATGAAGTTACCGTATATTATAAGTGTGTTCCAATAAGCGATCGCAACGTTTTAAAGTGCTCATTCAGATCTTCGGCATTTGACGACTGATCGTTACGTTACGTGAAACGCAATAACATAAAGTGACGTCATGACACCACTTCTAGTCTTTTGGTGTTAGTTTGAATCCTTAAATTTATAATGCCTCTTTTGCTATGACCTTTTAAAACTAAGTTGGTCGGTAGGTTTACACTTCACGTAATCTAATTAGCAACAGACTTTAAAAAGTTATCTTGTAGACATATGTATTTCGATAACTTTGCATACAAAATTGTTGTACAGATGAGTTGTTCTAAACGTCTACCAAGAATTAATCTATACATATAAATAAAAATGAAGGGTCTGTCTGTAACGCTGTATTTTTTTATTACTTGACTATGACTATAAAGACGATACCTATAACAATAACTCAAATTAAATCATTTTTTTTGTCTGTTTCTTTGTTCCGGGTAATCTCCAAAACGACTGTACCGATTTCAACAGGACTTTTAGTGTCAGATAGCTAATTTTGCAATTAGTAAGTAAACTAGTAGAGTTTTAGAAATATAATAAAAGAGAATATGAGGAGGTCGTGGCTTAATCAGTGGCCGGCGTTTGAGTCGATTGCCAGGTTAAATAGCTCTTGCTGCGACCGGGTGATAGATGGGTGACCCATTTTAGAACTGGTTTATATTTGTGTTTCGGAAGCCAAGTGCTCGTAATGTGACGTCATCGATGGGCAATTTTTATTGTCTTGTTAATAATTGATCGCTCTACATTGACTTCGGGGTGGAGAAACGAGCCTGACTCCTTTGAGATCGCGATGTATTCCTATTGTTAAACGATTTTTTCCAAGCCGGGAGCAGTACCTACTTTCTTTTGGGTGAAAGTTTTCCTGCGACGTTTTTTAGAAGTAAAAACATTAAAAAATATTTGTCGTCAGTTGAGTGGTTCAGGCCTTAAAGCGTAACTAAGAAACTCTAATCCGCTGAAATCATGAAATAAAAAAATAATTAGATTCGTGCCTACGATCTTTGAACCTTTTTTTATTGAAATATTTTCTTGTAATTTAAAAACAAAGAGAAGACCCTCAATACAAGTTTATTTTAATTGAAAAAAATCATAAATATGTTCGCCGCCGCAGGGTGATATTTTGTTCAATTTAATTTCACCTTACAATATAAAGAAAATCGTTAGTAACAACAATTTGTTTGACAAGATGTGACGTCATGCGCTCAGATTGCTTAACAGTGTGACGCAATTTATGTCTTTAATTTAATTGATTTATATTTACAAAATATTATCTGACATATTTTAGCAATTCAACTTAATATTTATGCCTTTGTCAACTATTCAGAACGAAAATTTATTAGAATTTATTCTCGTGGATTTATTTGATAGTGACTTTATTATCTTAGTACCTCAATTTATTAAAAAAAATTACAATCCGTCTGCAATATTGAGTACGTCAAAGTTAAATGCTTATTCGATTTTGATGAAATTCTCAGATGGTATCGATTGAGTAAACACCTTAACCAATTCCTCTTTTTTCTATTTTAAATCTTAATCTTCAAAGATATTCAAATTTGAGTGATAGTTCTTGCAGTTAATGTACTGATACGAACAAATAAACTGTTCAACTTATTATTATTATAGATTTGTAACAGCGTGGATATCGCCGCGCGATAGAGGCGCGAAACCTTTGTCGCGGGACAAAATACCTCTCTACGACTCTGATCGAGAAACAGGCGCGAATGCGCGCGAACACCGCTAAAACAGCCCGGATTATCCTTCACATCTGTTTACGGAGCTTCATATAGACTTTACAGTACTTATAAGCGTCATATAAGTACTGTAAAGTCTATATAATAATTAATATTATTATTTTTTAAATCATTATTATAACATTAAAAGGTGATAAATTTGACAAATTAAAAGCTAAGATTATAAAGGTTCCGACGCGCCCTGCACTGAGAAGAGCCCGCTACAAACTTTAATTTAGGCACGGTTAGAGCAATTTACTCCCAAGCTATTTCATCATTCAAACAATCCTTTATATTATATGGATTTTTGACATTTTCAACTTCAGTTCTGTCTTCATATTTCATTTATTAATTACCGTGTTTCAGAAAGCGCGTCTCGCTCTCTTTATATTCCATTCTTCTCTTGGACTCAATAAAAAATATATGTAACATAATGTAAAACCTCAAGGAACATAGAATTATTACATCGCCTTGAAGTTGTTTTCAATTCTGAAATCATAATAAATATGTAATCAACGTCTTTTTCAAAGTAAGTAAGTAAATAATTGAATAAGTAATCCTCACCCGAAGTCTTAACCGAAGTACCCGAAGTATCTTTTAAACATTGCTTTCAAAAATTCGTTCGATACCTCAACTGGTAAAGGGACAAAGTGAAATCCGTCGTTTTTATCCTTAAATCGCGAGATTTTATTTAGTACATCAAGAATAACAACTTTCTTAAAAGAATGCCAAACGAAAATTTCATGATACCGGTTGACAATCAAAGAAGGTAAAGATAAATATATCAAATCAAAATATTTATTCAAATAGACTATTACATTCTTTTGTATCATCAAATAATTTAATGCTACTGATTCGGTCTTCATTTCTCCAATGTAAATTTTGACAATAAATTGAGAGAAAAGGTATCATGAATTCTTGTTTACCCCTGATAACTGGAATACTGAATTTATGGTATCTTTTATAAAAATGAAGCTGGCCTTACGTTTTATGATGTCAAAAATTGTTAAAATGTTATCACTGTGAAGATTTAAAGAAAAGGTATATAAAGTTAATAATCTTTCTTTCTTAAAATAAAACTGACCTCAAATTGTCAGAACGAGACCAAATTGAAATTGGTCCTATTTTTCGGGAAGTACCAGCTTTCAAATATAAAAAGAATTATCGGAATCGGTTTACCCAGTCAAAATGTCTGAGATAACAAGAATGAAGAAATAAATTTAAAAAATCCCGTCAAATGGAGAATCTCCTCCATTTTTGAAATCGGTTAAAAAGTATAAATAAAATGTATATATAGGACTATATGACAAACTAACCCCTGTTACTAAGTTAGACATTTATGATTAATTAGTACGGACAGGAGACTTTTAAACTTAACAGTATTTCTTGTATCTTATATCACGTGAAGCGAAAATATACGGAACCATTTTACGGAATTTGCGCGAACAGAGGAGTATGAAATTTGGCACAATTGTAGTGTATATAAAGGATGGTGTGCGAACGTTAATATTCTTTAATAATATGCCTTATTAATATATTAAAATAAAATCTTACGCACACCAATGCCATTTGTTTTATACACACATGCATATATTTTATTACTGAACAGTGTCAAAGCGAAGTCATCACAACCGTATTTCATATATTAATTGTCAAATGGATGTCCTTGTACTTATGATATCTAACGGCTTTAAATATGCATATGGAACGCCAATCTAAAGATTTTTGACCAACTCCAACTATGATAGCTCGACTTGCATATAGAAGGTTCTTTGTTTGATATTCGATTGAGTCGAATTAGGGAATTTATTTTGCATTATTGAATCCTCGACGCTACGGCCATTTAAGTCGTGTAATGGAAGTACGATCCTTCATTTGACGTTTCGTTTCGAACGTAAAAGTAAGTAAAAGTATCGACAATAAAAGTGATTTTTTCATGCATCATTTTTTTACGAGATTTACTTACACTATGTAAACATCATAGAATTATTTTGTCCATAGCCTTCAAGAATAATTTCTGATAAGATGCTAATAATTCTACTTTTATTAAGTCCACTAACAGATTAATTATTGCTTTACAAGATGACATTTTTCGAACAACTGCTGTTACAGTATTCCGAGAACGAATTTCTAGAACAATTCGACTGGACAAGATTATCCGCTAAAACATTTTAATTTCATGATTTACTGGAAAAACAATACTGGGATGGAATTTATTAATTGATAGAATCAGGCGTTACTTTGCGGAAATCCATGACATGCATGAGAAACTAAACTACTTTGCTTTAATTTTAATATATTCGTTATAATATGAGACAAATTTATTTCCAATCAATGCAAGAAACAACAAAAACGAATTCGTATTACCGTGCACTTTACAGTCGAGAATGATACATTAATAGAGAGTACTGCACGGAATCTTCCTTATTTTAAACAATGATAAAACCAATAGTATTGGCGATTACGGTTAATTTTTTTTAATGTATAGTGGAACGTTTAAAGTATTTTTTCATTATCTTTTAAAGTCACATTTTGACGGTGGCCACCGTACTGCTCATTACACTGACATAGTCGAAAACGAAAGTTTTTGTCCACTTTATCAAGACCTTGCATATCGACATTAGTGATAGCGTCTGCAAAGTTTTTGGATGATTACAATTATATCACAGATTATAAATATATTCGCCAATTGAGTATATTATTATTTAGTATATATTGAGTGGTGATGGATACATTAAAAAGGATAATGCTCATTACAATCCGTTCAA
Source organism: Charaxes varanes (assembly GCA_024363005.1). Classification (NCBI taxonomy): domain Eukaryota; kingdom Metazoa; phylum Arthropoda; class Insecta; order Lepidoptera; family Nymphalidae; genus Charaxes; species Charaxes varanes. Next base: position 659,733 of record JANCMC010022637.1, read on the forward strand.
GCCGAATTGGGCCGGCGCGTCCGGGTACCAGTACCTCTTTCTCACATGAGATCGGCATGAAGTGGCGGCAATGCTGCCACGTTTAGTGATGGCGTTGTTGCCGCGTTTCGTTCGGTTTGTGAGACTTCCCGGTGGCCTAAACTCGTCATTAAGGGCCGGCAGCGCATCTGTTGGCCCTCTGGTCGTGCAGATGTCCATGGGCGCTGGTAGGCACTTCGATGCCTGCTACCTGCTCATCTGCCCCCTTGAAACATAAAAAAAAAAATTAAAGACGAATAAGTTGCAATTGCGTCTCAAATGCTTCATTCCGAAGTAAATAAGCCATCAATAACCAACCCATTTTTTTTTATTTGTGGGCATTGCAAGCGAAATAATCCTTTTGTAATCTTTAGAATCTTATAAATTCTAAAACAAACGTTTGTTCACTTGTGAATGACGTAAGACATTATCAATGGGCGAATTATCCGTTCAGAAATATCTTTATTTTAATCCATTGGGTCAGTACCCATTTATCGCGCATTTTCGTGCACGTCACGTTTCGATACACGTTAAATAATTCGACGAAAGGTTCATTGTTCTATAGATTGGGTATCGGTGTAGAATGGGCGTGTATTCGAAAACAAGGACCATCTGACGCAGCATAAGAATCTGATGATTTAAAATCACGTTACGTCATCAGCTCCTGTCTAAAATGAATCCATGCCTAAAGTTGAATCAACCAATACAAGTGATTAAATACTTGTCTATGTTCCCTTTGTATTAATAATTAATTGGTTATTTTTTTTTACGATTTTAAGTCACTGGATCAAGATTGTTCGGACTAATTATTATTTACCCATTTGCTTTTCGATCTACAATAATTGCCTTATAATTTTCGATAAAATTATTTCTTTCAGTTATTCTATTTTCAAACACTGGCAGTTAATGTCATCAAATAGACGTCTATGCCAGACCACAGTAATAAAATTCCCCGTTTCAATTTTTACTACTTTCCTCGTATTACACGTTAGTCTGGAAACGATGACAATCTCTAACTGTACAAAGGTCGCTAACTGTACTTACAATGTAACCCAAAATATTTGCGACTGTACACGCACGGAATCACTAAACATTGTGTTTTTGATAGCGATAAGCAATGTCGCTTAGTAGAATAAAAGGTTCTGCTACTTTGTCTTTAACGTAGATCAAATGAATTGTGTGACTCGGGGCTATCGGGACTGTAAATTTTGATATCGATTTTAACATTATAAGAAGTTCGTGAATTCCAACCTTTAGGGTGGGTAGGGTATAGGCAAAAATTAATAAACTACTAGCGGACCGGGCAGACGCTGTCTTGCCCGAATTTTGGCTCGTCTGCTATTAGCCAGTTAACCAAACTCTTTTATGTCTTTTTCATAAAACGTTACAGTGACAGTATGTTTTTATTTTTTTATTATTAGCCTGTTGTGTCCCACTGCTGGGCAAAGGCCTCTCCCTTCTTGATCCACCTTCCTCTTTCCTGGGCCAATCTCATCCTTAAATTCTTATGTTTTTTGAAATAATAATTAAGTGACACGTCAGTCAAGAGGTACCTACGAACGTCATATATTTGAAATATCCTGAAGTAGTGAAGAATCTGCATTATCTTGTATTTCTTAATAATTCATTTGAGATTTCTTTCTTTCTTTTTTTTAAAACTTCCCTGAAATAAAGGGAATGAAACAAAACGAACATAATTTAAATAACTGCAGCCGTTTTCGAGTTTTAGGAGACGATTGATTTATACAGATAAGAAGGTCAAGACGTATATGAAATGTAGATCAGAAAATATATAAAGAATACTAAATTAGAATTTATATCTTATATAGTTATTTTTGTGTATTGTTTTAAGTTAAACAAAATGTTTTTCTTTATTCAATTGAACAATGACAAAAATTGAGTATCGAATCGGTTTAAAATAAATTTAAAACTTTATTTATTTTTCTTAAAAGAACCCTAAAAACCAGCCATGATAGATACAATCACATAACACAAAACTATGATCATGTATACAGTTAGCCTAGGAAATGTATGGAGTGGATATTATTACTTATATTTTTGGTAATTTCCTTGAATAAAACAAAGGCCTGTTTTTCGGAGGTAAACTGAAAGCCTTTTTCATGCATTTAAACATCTTGTGGCAACTATGTGGCATCCAATTTTAAGGTGATGTCACCGTTCTGTGGACATTAAATGTGACATCATCAAGTGTAAAATAAAGATTCATTTTTACGAAACGAATGTGCCCAGATAGTTGTCACCCAGTCTACGATTGTGACACGACTCCCGCTGATCTGTATCTTTGTATTTATACTCTTATGAACAACTACCCTCTTCTACCTATAAACTGCACTTCGTACATAAAATTAAAACAGCAGAAAACAACTCTATGACATTTGTTAAAAGTTAAAAGGTAAATAACCGCGTGCGAATCAAAAATAATCGCAACACAAGTTACAACTCTATTTGTAGCCGTGTACGGAATTCACGATGAAGCACACACGAATTCTATCGCCAAGTTGTATAATATAAATATATCGTTTAATATTTTTTTTAATTTACAGTATTTTGGCAAAATTTACTGGGCGTAAATTCAGGACTCCGGAGCGTGTACCATTTCTAACAAACTTGGTGGCTTAGTTAGAAGGGAATCGGAAATATTTTTATATATTAGGCAAACATATTCTTTAAAAAAAAAACAATCCTTGCCTTGACAATCTCACACTTAATCGTCTAAAGATGGTCTCCGAAAAAATTTAAGATTCGCTCGCAAAAATTACAGAAGTTGTTAACAATTAACTGAAACAAAAGTTATTAACAATTAGCGATTAACTGAACAAGGTTTTTGCTTATATCTCAAATAATTGAGATATTTCAAATATGAAATAAGATTGAAAAAGGTGAGGAAATTTCCTAACAAAATCCCTGACTCCCGGAACTTTACAACTAATATTTATAATTTTTACCAAGGGTTGAAAATACGTTCGTAAACGGATACTCGGGTTTACGCACGCCACGCCCAAAATCTAATGACACACACATAGGAGAAGGCGAAAAAGTACCTACCACAAATAAAATGCACTTGATAATTATGGTGAAAAAAGATCATAGATTGTTGGCCTTGACCAAATCTTTAACAAGGTAAGAGTTTCCCTTTAGAAGCATCCCTATTTATAATTCGAATCTTACTATCGCTCCCGACATCAGCAACCGTGCAGATCAACAGTATCCAACAATCTTTAGTAAAATCAAATTAAAGTGGATATTTTTGGCCTTCGTAGTAAGGAAAATATTTATAAGCAACTTAATGTTGCCAGTGCACAAAACTTTACACATATATCAGGAATCTCCAGGCATGATAACAATTTAGATTCCGATAGGGTCTACATTGCTGGAATACAAACTAGTTCCTGATGCCAACGACCTAGGATCTAGATAGTTTTGTACAATATTACTCTTTTTACGGAATTCCATGAGAGTTCATTTACCCGTTAAATCATTTTCCTAGACAGTGCACACTATATAACGAAAGAAAGAAAAATCAATTATTAATTAGACATAGATAATCATTTATTCATTCCAAGAATACATTACACCCTTATTCTAATTAAACTTAAATTCTTAATGTATCCCTAGAATTAAATTCACTTGATATTTTTTTTTTTATATATTACAAGGGGACAGACGAGCAAGCAGCAGGCACCGAAGTGCCTACCGGCGCCCATGGACATCTGCAAGACCAGAGGCCAGCAAATGCGCTGCCGGCCCTTAATGACGAGTTAGGCCACCGGGAAGTCTCACAAACCGAACGAAACGCGACAACAACACCATGCTAAAATCTATTAATGTTAAAAACTTCTTTAATCTTACATTATATGTTCGTTCGGAAGGAATTTTACAACTATTTTACTCTTTAGTTCATATAAATAAAAACTTTTTTGTTGGCAACACCAGGTGACATTTGATCGGCGCGTGTTGGCTATCGCTTAAAAAAGTTCCCGCCAAATGGAGGCGGTTCAAAGAGGAGATGGGTTTGACGGATGGTCAATGAAACATGAGGAATGTAATTTAAATAAATAATCTAATATTGTTCATGTTCTACATAAAGTAATAAAAACATTTTAGTGTACAAATTGTTCTTTAAATAAAAGTATGGACGCGATTTAGCATAACTTTACATTTTTAAATTCTTTTAGGTTTATTTATTAATACTACCGAAAAAACCTAATTGTTAAATACTAGTACTCCTACCAACCCCCTTAAATTCAATCTGATAAAATCATTCCAAAGATCCACATGAAGGTGTACGGCCGCAAATCTCATCCCCGGAGACCAATCGCTGTAATTGCGCCGGGGGTTACATATTATCCGGTAAAGGAGGCCAGGGTGCTAAATTACAGGAATGTCAAAGCAATGTTTGTTCGAACAAAGGCATCAGTTTCTTCTACAAGTATACCTCTATTTTTAAGTACTTTATCTAGTAATACTAAGTCATTTTTGGGAAACAAAGCTATAAATAAAATATGAAACAGAAAAAAAGAGAGAAATAGTTAATTTTCATAATTGTGTATAAAAAATTTACGAGTTCTCACGAATATATTATGACAACAGGTGTTTTGACTTTGACTTATCAAAACCTTATGTCGTGTACTGTTTGAGACTGAAATTAAATTTGATTTCTTTTTAGAATATTCAACGGGCTGTAAAGGAGATCAAAACGCAACTGCTTACGAATGTGCTAGGGCATGCAGAGGTTCTTGTTCCAAGCCAAATCCAGGAGCGTGACAATAGGAGACTTGAGTGGATTTTAGAGATATATTTAACGTGCACGCGAACGCCCGCTTCCACCGCCTACCTCTGTCCAGATAAATTAATAGTTATAAATAATAATATTAAATAATCTTTTAGTATATAATATTACATGATCAGTTAATAATAATTATTATTTGTTATAAGATTAACTACTAATTCAAAAATCAAAGCGTTGAAACTTGGGAAATTTAAAACAAAAACATCATTATCTCGAAGTGCAAAAGTCCTGAACCGTAGAATTGATTAGAAACATCTTTGTGAAACCAGATGCTAGCTGAGGTGTTTCCGAACTATTGCGAATTAACAGACCTTCCAGATAAGAGCATAAACATTTATTAAAGGCTATCAATGCACCAGCGAATATCAAAGGGCGAAAAATTACACGAAAGGTGGACTTAATGCTGAAAGCACTCTTTCCTACTCCATTTATGTACGTGCAACATACGTATAGTTCGCGCCATAGTTATAGAGGCGGGTACAAATGTCAACTTTGGGATCAATAAACCTTTCCCTTTTGATATTCTCATGTTTCAACATGGAACCATTTTTAATATTATCCATGTTATGTTATATGTATTTGTGCTTATTTTTGTTTTCTCTTGTATGAAAGGTTTATGATTTAGAGAAAAGAAATGTGTATTTTTATTTTATTTTGGCTTTGATATTCGAGTTCCTTAGGTAGGTATAGCTTAGAGTTTATAATTAATTATAATAATTATATACAGCACCTATACGTGTGCATAATATTAATTTACAGTATTAATTTCATGTGTAACAGATGTTTTATATCAGTGATATATCTTTATTAAAAAATATCCTTTTATGTTACCTACCTGATGCTTTTGTATTCGGATCAATGTCAATCTATTTTGAAAAAACTTAAATGTGTCGGGAATGCACTAAAATTCAGCCGAAATATATTTATTAGATGGAGATTTCATTCATAATTCATTACAATATTTATTTTTGGTTTTATTGTTTTTCTTTATTTTATTCTATTATATTCTGTGTTAAAAGAAGTATCTATTCTACGTAAAAAAAAACTTGCTATCTTTCATTTCCGTTATGTCCAAAATCTAATCACTGAGCGCATAAAACATTATTCTGACCCAGAAAAGCTAAGCTAAAACCTTGAAACATTGAAAAAAGGAAAGAAACATTCTCCAAGGCCGGTAACGTATCTATAAGACTTTCAGAAGTACGCCTAAATAAAGTAGTCAAAACCGAAGATAACATTGGTTACAGTATCGGACCGGTTTTAGCGACTAACTGTCAAGGTCCAGAGTGCTTAGTGCGAGTTTTTCTAACTTTTACGCGTTGGTAAAGGTGAATTTTAATTATTAAATTTATATTTTTTATCTTATAAAAACGTTAATTTCTGCAGAAATATTAAATTATTTGGCCATTTGAGCAAAGCAACGTCTGTCAGGTCCGCTAGTAACATATGTATATATATAATACGCGTCACGTTGTATGTCCGTGTGTCCGTCCGTCACCGTGTGCTGTTTGATCCAACTTGAAAGATGGGATAGCATAAATTATAATTTGACATTGTAGCATTATAATTTCTATTTTTAATTGTATTCATTTTCTGGCATTAACTTTTCACCATTTATTGCAAAAATCTTTTTTTGTCAATTCAATTATTATATGGATGTACTTTACCTGAAATAAATAAATTATTATTATTATATTATTAAATCTGAATTTACTATGACAATGATGATATGACTAATATAACAAAGCGAAAGCGAAAAGGAAACGGAATGCAAACGGAACGGGGACGGGAACGGGAACGGAATTGGGGACGAGAACGGGTATATTATAGGATAAAAAATGTAGTTAATAGTGCGTAACTCAACGTTGGAGCAGGACAACGTTCGTGTGGACTAGTTTATATCACCCGTGCACTTGCCCGCGAACGGCAAAGGGATCTGGGGCGATAATCTACAAATACTATGTATTTGTATAATATAAAGAAAAATATGGATAAAATCGATACCAACGACGTAAGTTTTGACTTGACTTGATTTTTACTTTGACTCGCACACTATTTTCCGGAAAGAGGTAATTCGCGACCTGGCCAATGAGCCTTAACAAATATTATTAGCTCAATTCAATGAAATTATACATTCAATTATGCAAACATGAATTATTTATATACACAATTACATTTTTTTTCCCTGTTGTTTCCTAATTTTAGCTGATTTTTAAATTATTGTAACATTTTATTTTTTTAATAGTGATGAAATTTAAATGCATTGTAATCGTCTTATATTTTTTTTTAATATTCAATTTTGTCTTTGTTTAGAGTAATATAATGCGTGTCGTGTTTTCTTTCAAATGATTTTTACATATAGAAATTAAGATCATCATTTTCTAACATAAATTAGTCCTTCTTTTATTATTTACTAAAATAATATTAGTACTTTATGGCGTATTTGTGCTCGTAGATGACTCATACGTAAAATAATATTCGTAGTTTTGATATATGTAGTTCTTTGTCATGTCATGTTAAATAGACGTATAGGGAATTCGAACACTGTGTTATTAAAACTAGTTATAGTAATAAATTAGTTGGTTATTGTGGAACTTTTGTCTGCATCACTGTTTCGTTTGCAGAGCGGACCAACCTGATGCTGCCTGTATAATGTTTTGTACTGTAACATCACTGAGTTTAGAGTGTTTAATGTTTAATCTGTCACTCGTAGTAAATATATTTTATTTAAGACCAGTGACCTGTCCAGCTTTTTTGATTTATAATAATAATAATAATAAATCATTTATTTCAGACTCATAGATCCATACAAAAGAAAACACAAAATTTAAGAAATTTTTGGTGCCAAACGTGCTCTGAGTGCATAATAGATACAGAGTGCAACTAATTAAATACTCTACTACTACTAAAATTATTAATATAATTTCATGAAAAGTTACTGAATATTTTTCACAGCTAATCATAAATTTCTGTAAAAGATCCTTAATCTTTTCTTAGAATGAATGAATGATGTTCTATCATTAATTCATTCAATCTTTGCTTAGTAGCCGTTTTCATGATTTTAATTTGTAGTCTGATCGGACGTCACGTCCACCATATTGGATTTACTTAATATTTGGGTGAATCGTCACCAGAAACAGAGGTGTGTCCCATCACGACAGATAAGATCAATCTGTCAACATAAAAATTTTCAATTAGGGAATTTACCGTTTAAAAGAAAATCATTGCAATTGGTTAATAAATAAATAAATCTAAACTAGGATCTAAATCTCAATGAAATTCGGCAAAAGTTTAAACTTTTTCACTATTAGTCCACTAGGTGTGCCCTCGACTTCGTCCGCGTAAAATTAGGTAAATAAAATAGATTCAATTTTAGTGCGATGATATATAGCCTATAGCCTTTCTCGATAAATGGACTACCTAACACTAAAACAATTTTTCAAATCGGACCAGTAGTTTCTAAGATTAGCGCGTTCAAGCCAACAAACAAAGTCTTTAGCTATCGAGGAAAGCTATAGGCTATAGATCATCGTGCTAAAATTGAATCTATTATCCTAACCTACTTTTACGCGGAAAAAATCGCGGGCACAGTTATTATGTATATGTATTCAAAATAAGCAAAATTGGCACAGAATTTTGTTTGAAAAAGAACAGTTTGCTATAAAGAAAATGCAGTTTACAAAAAAAAATAATAAATGCATCTCATAAAATTGCACACACACACACTCACGCACACGCATATTATATTCTATCTATGGCAGCTCTTAAAAAATAGTTAAAATTGTAAGTTTTTATAAATTATTTTTGCTACAAATAGTGATCATGCATTTTAGCGTTTAATTAAAATTGTGTATTTTACCGCGTTGAAAATTAGTTGCTAGAATACGGCAAATTGACTACATTTTATAGGAATTCGATTAGACTGGCGGTTTTTCAGAGAGGAAATTAATAAGTTTAGATCATTCTTATTATATTCGTCATAATAACAAATACTTTAGAAGGGAAACGCGATGAGTAACAGTAATGATTACCTAGTATCTTTTATCACGAGATAACTAAGGTGAATTACGATAAGATGATAAATAAACGTGATATAACCGTTTTCAACTCTGTTACTTTGTGTATAGAGTTCTATTTCGCTCTTGTTTGTGTGTGACAATAGAAATAAATATAAAATGTATAGATAAAGATATCACGAGGAAAACTAGTCATTCGTTAACCTTCGTTTTAGTATATGGAGTAAAGTAGCAAGAAATGGGACTGTGTTTATCGTTTGATTGCGGGGATTGTGATATTTGTTGCAATCCTTGTTGCTTGGCTCTGAGTGCTTGCTGCCTGGTGCCCTGCCTCTGTCCGAACGCTTGTGGTCAGCAGAACAGACCGCCTCAGACTGTGATCATTCAGCAGCCGCCAGTAGAACATCCGCCACCGCCACCACCTGGCTACCCATATCCACCACCCGGTGGTCATCCTGGTTACCCACCACACGGAGGCTATCCCCCACAAGGAGGCTATCCTCCCCACGGCGGCTACCCTCCACAGGGAGGCTACCCTTACCCCGATCACATGCAAAGATAATCGGACTTTAGGATTCTCATAGACTCGAAGACTTCTTAAGGTGAGTAGCAAACGTGATGCTTGATTTGTCATTGGGAACTAATAATGTATGGTATTTTGAGTTATTTTCCGTGTGAGGGCACTCTGTTTTGATTACTTACTTTGTTTTGTAATGTTTTACATTGATCATCTTTTTTACCATATAGAACTTTTATCACATATGATAATCAATTTAAATATTCTGACTCATGCCATTAGTATCTAATTATATGTATTTTTTTTTTGGGATATTAGTACAAAGTCAATGACCGATTAAATTATGTGGAAAAATAAATATTTTTAAAAATTTTGTTACTAATAAGTTTACTCGCTAATATTCAGTAAAGGCTTATATTAGCGTTTAAACAAAAAACATATCTGGGCACAAATTTAGGCGTTGATTGTCTATGGTTATCTATTGTAGAACTGCTGACGATGCTACAAAGAAATCGGAAGAGTCTATGGTCAAAAGTCATTGCGCTATGCTATGGTGGCGGTAAAGTAATTCAGTTT